>OY977962.1:13553263-13970763 GCA_963854355.1 Epinotia brunnichana | reverse complement strand
ATAATTTTCTGGCTAAAAGTTAAAGTTCAAATATCACTCATACGAGCTGTCTCCATGAGAGTGAGAGGCACCAGAAGACACATTAAAGCTTTCGATTGCGAAGACGGAGCAGGAATTCCAAGCTAAGCAAGATTTTACAACCAACCTCCCCCTCCGCCCCATCTTTTCTTTTTGTCATTGCCGTCGTCACCCCTTGTTTGTACATTGTCTTTATGAATAAAAATATATATATAGGATATATTATTAATACAGTACATAGGATATATTATTAATACACAGAACCTCGAACCTTAGCCCCCCCCCCCCCCCCCACACACTACCGGCGTCGTGTGAGCGTTCTCATACAAAATTGTGCGTTGCGTCGAAACCGTCGTTTACCAAGCCAAATAAGTTTACCACAGGCTCAAGCACACATAAACAAATGAAATTGGACAAAACTCCAATCAAGTGATCTTGATAGCATTGCGACACGCAATGAAGAAGTTTTGTGCATATTTGTTTATATATATGTGTGTGTGAGCATATGGTAGACTTATTCGGCTTGGTTGAAAACCGGCTTCACTAGGTGGTTCGTCATGCTCCGTCTATTTTTTTTCTGGGTCTGAGCTTAGACCTCGGTATCTTAGAGATCGAGAAGATAACTGTATTGCCGTGTTACATCGAAGAATCCTGCAACCAACTCACGTCCATACACAGTTAAAATCAACCAGTATTTTAACTCTTTCTTTTATTTGGTAGGGCTACACTGTATATAGGCTACTACCGGGACCCGTAGGCAGCGGATAGAGAAATTACTATCAAATATAATGGTTAGCAGTGGCGGCTTAGTCTAAGGCCTGAGTGGACGCTCGGAGCGCAGCGTTCGGCGGGGCGTGCAGCGGGGCGGGCGAGCTTGCATTCAATTTGTGCAGCGTCTACTCAGGACAGCAGTATGAGCCTCATTTGTTTAACATGCACGCCGCACGTCCCGCTCCGCCGCACACCCGACTCGAGCGTCCACTCAGGCCTTACACTTAGGTGGCAGTCTGGCAGTTGGCAGGGCATATTACATGTAGACCCGATGGACGTTGGGGCGGAAAGGTTATTCAGTGGCGACCCCTTACCGGCAAGCACAGCGTGAGTATACAGGCCTTTAAAACGTTATAAAAACCCCGGCCCCATAAGGTGGACTGGTGACCTGAGGCCCTAGCACACTAGGTTTTATGTCGCGTTTTACTTGACGTTTCAGTACATTTTCGCTGACATAAAACCTAGTGTGCTAGGGCCTCTGGTAAAGGTCGCGGGAGTCCGCTGGATGCGGTTGGCGCAGGACGGTCATTGTGGCACTCTTTGGGGAGGCCTATGTCCAGCAGTGGACGTCCTTCGGCTGATATTCGCCTATTGCCTGCTTTACGGCCACAATTCAAAATTAAAACACATTTGACATCTGTCCGTATTGCACTGCAATACTAAGGCTACCAGTTATCTAAACGATAGGTCTTAGATTCATATAAAAGGGTCAATTCATAACTGTCAAAATATCATTCTTACAGATCGCAGACATACAAGAAGGTTTACAAAGTGAGTTCTTTCGATATTACATATACATTGTTTATTTCATGTGATTCAAGACCCTTGTACAATAATAATAAAATCAATCAATAAGACAGCTCTTTTAATTGACGTACCTAGCAATTCCAAACACCCATAACTTACAAAGTACAATAGCTGGTAAATTAACCAAATATACAGATTTAAAGGATGAAATAACCAGAATATGGAAACTGAGAATCGTCACCATAGTACCCATCGTGTTGTCCACTACAGGTGTCATCCCTCAACAGTTGCATACCTCTATCAAAACCCTATCATTACCACCGTTTTCTTATATTGCAATGCAGAAAGCTGTCATTCTAAACACTTGTAGAATAGTCTGAAAATTCCTACAGAATGATTCACTCACTAACGTACAAATCCAGGCACACCCATCAGTTTCTCTTTTTCCACCCGAGTCAAACCATAACCAAGAATATCAATCCGATCATCATCATCAAGATCTTCTCTCAAGTCATCATCATCAAGATCTTCTCTCAAGTCATCATCATCAAAATCTCCTGTCTTAATTAAAACGTAATAGTTATATGAGATGCACTTGGCTTCGGCCCGTGCTTCCCATTACACCAGTATTTAGGTAAATACTGAGAAATTTAAACAAACAAAATAATAATAATAATAACAATAAGACAACATTAACCGTTAATGCTACATTAAATAATGTTGCTGTGCCCTAACAGGGTTATGCTGGAACTGTATTTATATGTACCGAACATCTTGTAAGACCCATACTGCAACAAATAAATGAATTATGAAATTATTGTGCACAAAATTCGAATGTTAGGTAATGGGGTAATGGCTACCAATCTCAGCGTATGCTAGGCATGCCCACTGCCCATCGTTGGTTTTCAGGTTGGTTGGATCATGCTACCGACCATCTTAGTGCGAAGTCGTGGCTACACTAACGTTAAACGCCATTATTTACGGCATTTCCCGCTAGTGTGGCCCCAGCATAAGTGAATGAGCAACCATCATAATAGTGTCTAACAAAATACAGGTTTTCATTCGTTCACCGTAGTCGCTGCGTGCGAGTGCCTCAGTTCAGTCGGCGACTGACACTACTGACAGTAGCTCACCGTTACCCCAACGGTATGGACTGGACGTCGCTGTGAATTTTACCAAGTGTCGTGGAACGAGTATTTTTAGGTAAGTTGCGATTTTTATCGAAGATGATTGACCTCCCTCCAGTTTGCATTTCTTCAAAGCTGTCCCGGGTTGTGTGCAAAGATGTAACTGATAGATACAATCGTTAAGAGGATTGTGAACCAGTAAATCTTCAAACAAACAGCGATAACGTTTTTCACCCCGTAAACATAGTTCGATTTTTATAATGTTTGGATATGTTGTAGATATAATGAAAAACGAGGTCTATACGTTTTGATTTTTAAGAAATATCGCTTACGTTAAACGCAATTAGCATCTAAAAATCTATATTTTTGACTTAAAAACTTTATCTATCGTTTATATTTTTTTTAAATAATCTAAACTGATTTACTAAAAAAGGAAAACGTAGAGACATAGATTAAAGTGTACTTAATCCAATAATACCAAAATTGATTCATTTTATAAAGGTTTAGGGGGGTAAAAACGTTATCACCCGAAACAATATTTCAACAAGGAAATGTAGGTAATGGGCTTGTGACCTTAAATTTGTTTACGACGTTTTTGTAGATAAACAAATGTTTGTATGGAAGCAACGACATTTAAATTACATTAATACCCAAAAATACGAGTTAAAGACGGACTTCGCTGACAGCAGCCGAAACGCTTCATTTCATACTGATCGGCTTTAAAGTATGACGTCACACCGTGCAATTTGTACTAACCGTTGCATGGAAAATGATGTAAATTGCTGTTTCGGTCGCGAAATACTGCGTTTAGGTCCATAGTTGTCATACAAATTTGTTTCTATAAAAGCGTAAGGATTCTATTGGTACCTTTAAATTTACTCTTGGACAATAAATATAAAAACTTTTTTTCCTAAACTTACATGGTTCATATCTTTTTATGATTTGAATTATATTTTGTAATTTATACTTTATTACAATCATTTGATGGTTTACTATCCACTTAGCAACACGACGTTATCAATTTTAACACCACGCAACAAGCCTATTGCCTCCAGCAGGTCGATCACGTAACGCATTGTACGCGCGTCAGGTAGATTTAAATGTCAGTTTTTATATGGAAAATTTACAGTTAAATTGTACCGACGCGCGTTCGGAACGTTACGTGATTACCCCTCAGGACTTGCAACTCTCTCTATCGCACGATACGGGTCGGGAGGCAGAGCGGTGTGAAACAGATAGCATTTTTTTTAACACCTACTCGCGCCGCGTATCGGTACTTCACAACACAACCCTGTCAAGAGTCCGCAGTAAGCTCGGCCGAATTTCACCTTCCCATACAAACGGAGTTTCGTTGTCATTTTATTTAAAACTACGTGTTGGAATGTAACGAAACTTTGAAAAAACAATGGCATGAGGTATATCTTGGTCTGTAATTAGCAGTGGCGGAGCGCCCATACTAATGAATGGATGCGCTAAAACTTCCTTTTAGGCACGCCTATAGTTATGTACTATAAGCTCTTTCATAACTTTTTTTGTTCCGGGTTGCCCATCGAAAATTTTCACGCACCGCCACTGGTAATTAGTTTATATAGCTCCAGTTTATAAAACAAACGAAATACAACAATAACAAGTTTTCTATGAAAAATTTAAATTTGCTGTATTTTTTTACTACATAAGCATTTTTGAAGCTAAGTATTCTAATTACAAAGTTTCAGAGCAAACTAGCTAGTCGTTTTAAAATGAGAGCGTAACTACGTTTGTATGAAGAATCGAGCTTACTGTGGACTCTTAATAACATACAAATTTATTCGTTGCAACCCACAAGCGCGTTGCCGACCCTTATTACAAGCTTTATATTAACTTGCACTATTCGTATGTATGTAAATATTAAGTTGTCCGTCAAAATCTGCAATCAATTTTTCAGTCACTTGCCGAAATCTTGGGTACTAGTATAGTTTGGATGACAATTCAATATTATGGTACCATCGAGCTGATCTGATGATGGAGACAGAAGGTGGCCAAGGGATTCAGTACTTAACCGACGTATCCCCGTTGAGTTTTGGCTTGTTAGAATCGTCTCATCATTGTAGTTGATGATGGTATGCAGAAAAGTACCTACAGTCCGCAATAAAAGCTTGTAACAAAAATGAAAATTTTGACAGAAACTTATCTATTGATAAGTTGTATTGACAGCTAGCGACATAGCACCCTCGGGAGCTCTGGCTATCTTACTCACCACCAGGAACACAACACAGAATAAATGTGACGGTTTTTAGTAAAACGTCCCACTTTGTCGATTCTAGTTACGGAGTTACGGGCAGTTTAGTGAAATATGGCAAAACTTACCGAAAATCAACTTTCGATGAAAACTGATAGAACATACTGTAATAAACTTATGATTTTGATGACGACGCATAAATCTCCATTTTAAGCACCTTTTTATATAGGGCCTCAAAGTTTAGTGCCCAGCGACCCACTTTGTCGCATACAGAAAAAAATCGTCGATATCATATTTGTACCTGTTATTAGAGAACAATTTCTACTTTGTCGATATGGTGTTATGAGTAATTTGTAATAGAGGGTAGTTTTTATCCCGAAAATCCATCCCTAAGGGGATAAAATTTGGGGTGAAAATTTGTATGGAGCTACTTAAACCGCTTCACCGATTTGGATGAAATTTGGTAAATAAATAGTTTTATTCAGGAAATCATCCCTTAAGGGGGTGAAATGAGGGGGTGAATATTTAGATGTAACCAATTTTGATGAAATTTGGTATAGAGATAGATTAAGTCCGGGAAAAGGACATAGGATAGTTTTAATTCCGGAAATCACCCCTAAGGTGGTGAAATGGGGGGTGAAACTTTGGATGGAACCCGTTTAGATGAGATTTGGTACAGAGATAGTTGGAGTCCCATGGAAGGACAATGCATAGTTTTCATCGTACTTCAGAACAAGTATCATAATTAAATTCCATCAAATCTACTTCTGTGTTGCCACTGCAGTGACATTCCATTTCCATCAATACAAAAATACACAACATTTTACGGCGCGTCGCCAAAAACGGCGCGGTGCGGCGCCGCAAAAGTTTGCGTTGCGTCGCCGCAGAAATCCACGGTGCGTCGCCGCAACGCAGAAAGTCACGGTGCGGCGCCGCGTTTTCCTAGGGTGCTGTGTCGTGATCGTGATAATACCACGTTCAGTCTTCAAACAGATATGGACCATATCACACGTATTCTGCTCTTGTTGTTGATAGGAAGATGCAAGAATAATTATTTATGCCCATAAAGGGATTTGGGTAAAAATGTTGAAACTTTTTTAGGTGAGCGGCCACTCGTAGGTAAAAGTGGTAGATTATGATAGATCTATTCAAAACAAACATATTTTGTTATCAAATGTAATACTCATAAATGCATCGGAGCCAATATTTGCAATATATATTTCCACAGGTTATATTACTAAAGTTATAAACAAAACTTTAAACTTAAATATCTCGGCTCTGATATTGTTTAACGCGTAAAATTACGATGATTAAAAAACCGGCCAAGTGCGTGTTGGACTCGCGCACGAAGGGTTCCGTACTATTATATTTTAAAACGGCAAAAAAATCACGTTTGTTGTATGGTAGCCCCCCTTAAAATAAGTTTCTGTCAAAAATTTCATTTTTGGTACAAGCTTTTATTGCCGACTACTTTTCTGCATACCATCATCAAGTACTCATTGAGACAAAGCCCAAACTTGATGGGGTTGTGTCGTTTTATTGCAGAGTTCCTATGGCCAACTTCCTGCTCCAGCGTCAGATCAGCTCCAAGTCATAATAATATTACATTGTCATGCGATATACATATGCATGCCAAATTTCAGCTCATTTGGATAACGGGAAGTGACTGAAAAATTGATTACAAATTTTGACGGACAACTTACATATGTACATACTTACATACGAACAGTGCTAATATAAAGCTTGTAAAAATATTGTATTTTGTTTTTAGTAGTTGTTGTTATAGCGGCAACTGAAATACATAATCTGTGAAAATTTCAACTCTCTAGCTATCACGGTTCTTGAGATACAGCCTGGTGACAGACAGACGGACGGACGGACAGCGAAGTCTTAGTAATAGGGTCCCGTTTTACTCTTTGAGTACGGAACCCTAAAAAAACATCCTTGGCCGTTGCAAAAAAAAAAGTCAATTTTTGTTATACAAAGTTGCCTAATGCTCTTTCCTTAGCATCGAATCCTCTAATCACTAATTTTTTCTAGAACCTTCATGCTTCCCTGATTTTTTGAAAAAGTACCTACCTATCACTAAAAAAAAAATACAAAAATTGCACACCGGCCGCTAGCTTCGACTTCGGGGACACCGACTCCGTATTACTATAGTCCAAAGTTCCAAACCACTGGACTACGTATCATTTGTAAGAACAAGATGAATAATGAAATACCTTGACGACGTATAATTACCATGGTACGAGTAATGAACCTTGCACGTTGAACTGATGGCCGTGCACGCTGCACGTAGAACTGATGGCCGTTGGGCCGGAAAGGTTCTCGAGTGGCGACCACGTACCGGAAGACGCGGCGTTGGTAGGCCTCCCACAAGGTGGACTGATGACCTGGTAAAGGTGGCGGGAGTCCGCTGGATGCGGGTGTCGCAGGACCGGTCACTGGAACTCTTTGGGGGTGGCCTATGTTCAGCAGTGGACGTCTTTCGGCTGATATGATGATGTTTAATGAACCTTACCGCTGTCGCAACATTAGGTATAGTCTCTAGTCGCCTCAGCACCTATTTTTCACGTTTTATCTGTAGGTACATTGCTGGAAGTTTGAATGGGGTTCTTTTTACTTTCCAGTCAATTGTATGCTTGCCAATTTTCAAGTATTTAGCTCATACGAGTAGATTCAAGGAGTTCCCACACAAAGTTCCACCCTATTTTTAACCCCTTTTGCACCCTAATCTTATTCTGATTTATCTAAATTATGATTTGTATAACCTATAGCCTGGCCGAAGATTCATTTAACGTTTTAGTTAAAGTTGCATATTAATCCATTCAATCGTTTTCACGTGTTGCCGTCACACATAAACAGACAGACAAACCGACAACAATTCTAAAAACTGTTAAAGTGTATTCTGTTATCGATTCTAAGAGCCCTCAATTGTTTTTTTTTAATATCTTCAATATATAGACTTTCGACCCTCTCTAAGTAGCTTAATTATTTATAGGTATGTATAAATAGATTCTAATGACAAATACGTTAAATACTTTTATCTACGCACATATCATTAGTGCTCTAAAATGCGTTCAGAAACCGTAGGAAATTACCAGCATTATTAATTTATTACAACCAATTTTACTGATTCTGGCGTCAGTTCAGTCCATCATTATGATAAGACTGACGAGAGAATTATCGTGTTACCCTCGGACTAACGGACTGATGGTCAATCTCCTGTCAGTTTTCTGTCATTCGTAAGGGTTACACGATAATTCTCTCGTCAGCACGATCAGAATGGTGGATTGGACTGACGCCAGAATTAGTGTGTAACCGATGTCTTAGATACGTCTTAAGCCCCTGCTAGACGGTCGCCAACACGCCCCTCCGGCCGGGCGACCTTGGTCCGCACCGACCGTGTAGACAGTTGTTTGGAGCAAAATTTCATACTACAGCGGTCGGTGCGGACCAAGGTCACTCGGTCGGAGGGGCGTGTTGGCGACCGTCTACCAGAGGCTTTACTTGCGAGGAACGAGACGCGTCAGAATATGCATAATGTGAATGTGTTTCTACTGTTCGGTTCCTAATTGATTTGTCTTTAGTTTTTAGAATAAAAATACTGTACCTAATCAGTATTTAAATTAAGTTTTTGTTTTTTTCAATTACTTATGAAGATTGAAGTTTGCGTGTATTGTATGTTAATTTGTCGAAACAAAAAGATAAAACCACCTTGAAACTCTACTTGGTGTCTCTTTAAAAGCGTCATCATCATCAGAGACGATATTATGTTTATTTATTTAAAATTTATTGCACAAAATAAAAACTTATCGTACAAAAGGCGGACGTACTCGTTATGCCATATGGCATTCTCTACCAGTCAAACCTTAAGGCTAAGCGGAAAAGATTGTGGGCAGTGTCTTTGGTCTGTGGCAGTGCAAATAAAATACGGTACTGAAGTGAAATGACGCCCTTACGGTCATTCTCATTACGCAAAATTACCGTAAATTACTAAGAATTCTCGGTTAAGTTCTGCGCGAGTAATTTTGATGAGATTACGTTGACTTTGAAAATCGCTAAGAACGCGTGGGTTTTTAAGATGTTTAAGTACTTTAAGTATTACATTTCGTGTTCATTTCAAGGTAGAGCGTTATTTTGCAAATAGGTAAATGCTTATCAGTTAGGGTCGTATTGTATTCTAGCAGGTAAAGGAACCCATTATGAATAAAAGAGCATTACATTTCTGAGTACACTATGTCAACAAATGAATTGTAATGGTTCCTGTTGGCCCTTGTTATCAGTTAGCCAGTGGTAGGGAAAGTATGCCCATATAGCACCGGTTATATGATGCGTTTAGTTCACCTTGAAGTGACCTATTGTTAATTGTGAATACAAGTGTTATTGTCAGTAGAACATCATCATCATCATTTCCTTGCCCTTATCCCATTTACTTGGGGTCGGCGCAGCATGTCTTTTTCTTCCATACTTCTCTGTCAGCCGTCATATCATCATTCACTTCTTTTCTCTTCATATCGTCTCTCACACAGTCCATCCACCTTTTTCTTGGCCTACCTCGTCTTTTACATCCATCCACATTCATACCTAATACTCTTTTGGTCACATGACTTTCATCCCTCCGCATTACGTGCCCATACCACGCAAGGCGATTGGCCCTCAATTTATCCGCGATAGGTGCTACTTTTAGGCTTCCCCTTACATACACATTTCTTGGCCTCATTGTTCAACTGACTGTTGTTGTCAGTAGAACAATGAGGCCAAAATACAAAGTTTTAGAACATTTTAGAGAAACTACCGAAAACGAACAAATTAAGTACCTACCTACAATAGGGATTATGACTAATAATTTTTTACGATGCCATTCGAACCAGTTTTTGGAGAGGAGCAAATGTTTGTATGGGAGCAACTAATTTTTTACCCAAATTAAATTTAATACCCAAACAATGAGACAAAGATGGACTTCGCTGGTGGCAGCCATAAACGCTTCATACTAATTGACACACAGGTATGACGTCACACTTGTTATTTGTACTAATCATTGTATGGAAAATACAACTGCGTTTTACATAGTTGTTATACAATTTTGTTTCTATAAAAGCGTAAGGATTCTATTGGTAGCTTTAAATTTACTCTTAGACAGTAAAAAAACCGGCTAAGTGCGAGTCGGACGAAGTTCTTCTGGAAGTTCACCAAAGGACAAAAACAAGCTAAAGCCCTGATCGAAGGGTTCAAGTAGATAAAAAAACCAAAAGCAGTTGCAATGGGAACTATAATTTACTGTATAAAAAGTTAAAAATCTTACCGGTTCATGAAAAAGTAAAATATTTAATAACTATAGCTAACTATGGCCTTGACCGCTTCAAAACTAGTAACAAACAGTTACGTAACTTAAGGGAAAGCCCAAAGAGAAGATATTTAGAGTATTATAAAACTAATAACTACTTCGGCCAAAGGACTCGTAAACACATGATACCTAAGATTTTTAACCAATTAAGCCTAGCTGTGGAACAAAGTACTAGCAAACAGTTATTTAAACAAAGGCTGAAAACAATACTTTTAGATAAAATTAATTTAGACGTAGATATACGGCAGATATAAAAAAACATTATTTCGTAATTGCACCAGTCACACGCACTAACGACGACGCACTCAGCGGACTATTGGTGGACTTTATGCTGTTGTAATAAGGTTCACAAATGGTCGGCTGAGTGTGTCGTCGATGGTACACTAATTAAGTTTAGTGTTAGTAAATTAAGTATGTAATTTAGTAAGTAGGTAAACACAACAATGTTTGACTTTTGGAAGGGAGCGCACATTCGCCGACAAACTGTCCTCAGTTTGGCGAAGCAGAAAGGAATGTACTTGCCATTGTTGTTTTTTTTGAGAATAAAAAAAAAAAAAAAAACCAAAGGAATTCAAGGTGCTCCCGGTGAACTGCATCATCGGTTTTGTGGAAATGATGGAGTGAGCTTGGGAGCAGGCATAAAGGTGAGGGCAAATGCAAAAAAGATCCCAAGGGGTCGAAGTGCATCCGAAAGGGCCCTCAACTAGATAAGATAAGATGGCTACGGCAGGGGCGGTTTTACCCATAGTGCAGGGTTTGCGTTGCACACGGGCGCAGTGGTCCTAGGGGGCGCCGAGCGCCACTCGCTGGGCGCGCCAACACTGCGCTAGCGCGGGCTAGGGGGGGGGGGGGGGGATAGGCTGTGCTAGAGTACGCTAGGGTAATGATTGCATACGGGAGCTACATGGGCTAGAGGCTCCTCTGGCTTCTGTAAAGTGGACTTACATGTAGTGTACTATCGGCCAAAGCCAGGGTCGGCCACCATAAAGGCGCATTTTAGTTCCAGTCGTATAGCATTGCAACCGATTCTGTTTTGAATCTGGTCAACTCTGGCTTTGGCCGATAGTACGTAGTGGTACGTCGCTGGTTGAGTGAGTCTGTGAGGGTTCAGTGCCCTTTGGCTTGTCTTGGTGAAAATTGTCAGTATATTCTCTTAATTCCAGTAAAATGACGGCCATCTACATGAGAATGCTGGGTTACTCAGCAACCCTGCTGTTGCATGGCGCCAACCTGCTGTTCACGAACAGTCTTCTTAAAGGACCTGTGATGGAGGACCCGGATATACGGACCTTTACCAACCTGTACAAACGGTTCTTCACTGTGTGGACTATGGTCAGTAATACAACATCATATCAGCCGAAAGACGTCCACTGCTAGTCATAGGCCCAAAAACATTGCGTGTTTCTGCGCCGCATCCAGTGGACGCCCGCGACCTTTACAGGTGATCACGATCAGTCTACCTTGTGGTCAGTAGGTAATACAGTACCGTACTAATACGTGGTGTTGGCGTGGAATGGAGATTTATTTATTTATTGTATGGCGGTTACACACTAGGTAGAATGGAGAAAATTAGCTGGACAGAAAAAATCACAAATGAAGAAGTGCTGAGAAGAGTGGGAGAGAAAAGGAAACTGATAAAAACGATAGAGAATAGGAGAGAGAAAATGATTGGTCACCTTATACGACATGACGCTTTTATTAATAACATCATGGAAGGAAAAGTAGAAGGCAAGCGAAGAAGGAGAAGACCAAGGATAAGTTACATGAAACAAATAAAAGAAAAAGTAGCAGTCACGTCGTATAAAGAGGTCAAGGAGGCGGCCCTAGATAGAGTTAGTTTTGTGGAGGGAGCTACACCGACAAGAGTCTAACTCTTAAATTTATGATACTCTCCCCAAATATGCTCGGAAACGGAGGCCTTCCTCAATCGTCAGTGTCAACGTTAGTCAAGTTAGTAAGCGGCCTTTAGGCCTGGCTAAATGCAGTGCACTAACTGGTGGAGGGAACATAAACCATCTCGCTCTAATGTGAGTGTGAGTGCTGTTAGTGCACTGAATTTAGCCAGGTCTAAAGCATTCTACAGATTGTTAGTAAGCGGCCTTTAGGCATGGCCAAATGCAGTGCACTAACTGGTAGCGGGAACATAAACCATCTAGAAAGAAAGAAGAAAGAAAGATACATTTATTCACTAACACACAGGACACTCATATTAATAAAAAAAATAAAAAAACACAACTGCCGTTGACAAAGGCGTACTAAAAAGTAAGAAACAAGTTGTTAATGAAGTAAAATATTGTTTCAATTATGTAAACTTATATATTAGTACCTGGACACTCTATCTCTTTTTGGAATATTATATTTTGTTTGCAGCCGGGGGACCTATTACATACAAAACCTAGTTGTGAAAGCGAGAGAGAAACAAACATAAATACATAGTGAGATAGTACATGTACGCACTACCTACATACAACTTCAATAAAATAATAACTACGTTACACATTAAAGTAAATATTAAACTAAAAACAAAAACTAGATAAAAATTTGCAATTGGCATATTTTTTGCTGTCAAAAGTGCAGGATTAGGATTAAGATTTTTGGAGCGTCAACAAATAGCCTTTAAGCTTACGCTTAAAGGTGTATCTGCTAAGCGCCCCTTGGATAGGGGGAGGGATATCTCGCTCTAATGTGAGTGTGAGTGCTGTTAGTGCACTGCATTTAGCCAGGTCTAAATCGTTCTACATACAGATTATTTACTTCGTGTCTACGTGGATAAATATTGTGCGGATACAGCGCGGTACGCATGCAGTATTGCAAGCGTACCGTGCCGCTTTTTCACTCATTGAAATGTAGGCGGACAGTAAAGAATCTGTACTTTCTCGGTGACAGCTTCCTGACACCGAGCCAAATAGAGAAGAGGCCTTGACCGCAAATATGTATTTTATTGCTGGTATGCCCCTCACTACCTATATTGTTAGGTAACCGGTCTACCCAACTCCCAATAACCATTCAGATTCAGATGTTTATTTCCTTAACGTACAAGTACATGCAAATACAGAAATACAAGAATATACCACACTTTAGATGTTACAGTGGTAGAAATAATAATATTTAATAATAAAATCAGTAAAATTATTCACAAATGTCGATATAGATTGCAAAGTAAAATAAGTAAATTAAAAGTAAAACATTAAAAATTCAATAAAATACAAATTAAGTTGATTAGGTACCTATTCATAAATGTCAATTAGATTAAAATAAATAAATAGTAGTAACAATTAAATCAGTCAAGTGCATTGGCAAAAAAATCATTCTACTATCTATAAAATATTTCTTTAATTTCTTTTCAAAACTTCTTACATGCTTTATTTAATCACTTAATTTGTTAAAATTTTTAATAGCAATATTGTTGAAGCTATTGTCAAAGTGAACATAATTGGACTTACTTTGTAACAGTTTAAATATTTTTATTTCGGAGAATGAAACTATGAGTTTCTTTAGCTGTTTTATAGTTACTCTTATTTATATAAACATGGAGACAGACTCGATACAAATACAAGGAGGTACCAACTCCAGACTTTGTAAATATTTTAAGATACTGAATAAATGCTTTTTATTAAAACAAAAAAAAAATATAATAGTTAGAATTTTGTGATCTACAAACATATTATTTCGATGGGTCACTGGTATGGATTTATATCCGGTAATGAGTCTTAATGCCTTTTTTTGTAACAGTAGTACAGAGTTTATATTCGTACCATTGCCCCCTTAGAATAATAACGCCTAGAATGATAATTTCATACGGCTGAGCTCAGCGTGAGGCATAAAATGGATTCATGTAGTTGTGATCAACTCGTATTCACACGCGCCAATACGCACACAAACGCACCAATAGTGTTCCACCGATCGGCGTACTACGCCATTTATGGCTGAGTGTTGGTGGCCTCACCGTTGCGCGTGAATACTTCGATTGTTGTACATCGTTTCAAACGTTTCAGTTTCTGCAAATCTTCGTCGCCATGATGGGTTTGATCAGCGATTACCTCACTCTGAAGTACTACAGCAAACAGGAGCCGCGGCTGTTAGCCGTTTTGAAGAGCACCAAGAATCGGATATTCGCAGCTATACTCTGGCCCACTGTGTTTGTGAGTAGATGAAGGTTGATGAAGGCTAACTAATAAAAAATCAATTAAAAAAAAGCTAATAACAAAGCGTTTAACCCTTTTGACAAATTAAAAAAACCTATGTTTACCTAAGCCTTGATTGTCCCTTGTAGTGTAAAAGAAATTCTTGCAAAACATTTCTAAAACCGCATCAAAAAAAGTCAATATTATAATATACCGAAAAGTATTTTGAAAAAGATCGGTTCAAAGGTTTTCGAGTAATTGCTGAAAAACTGCTTTCCCTATAGAAAAGGATGTAAGTGCCGTAAGGTTTGTATGACGATACGACCTTTTTAATATAATATAATGTCCTTCACTGATATGCACAATTACGACTATTATGGAATTAAGTGCGATATTTGATGCGGCGCCCCTGTGCCGCCTGTCATTCTCATGTCTAATAGCAGTAATAGCATATTTTTGCTCTTAGATTTTTTTGGCGTTCAACATTAAATTCGTTTAAAATTAAAATTAAAAAAATTAAATTAAATATATTTTTATTTCAGATTTCCAATATCCATATACTGTTAGTATAAATCTTAATCTAGGTTAGTTATGCTCATATAAATGTAGGTACTTATTTCTACTTAACTCTAAATTGAGCCACTGCTTTCACTTGGCTGACCCAGTATATTAAAATAGGGCAGTCGTACTTGTCAGCAATGACCCCCAGGATGCTGTTGGAGCTTCCTCTAAGCCTGTTCAGTAGCGAGGCGATTTTCTTTCGCATAAGTGCCTGGAAACTGTCTGTGCGGGCCTCCGCAAACATGAGCGAGGCACTACACCACCTTGGTAGTCCCAACAGCATCCTGAACGCATTATTATACTGTACACGCAGGGCGTTATAGGCTTTTTTAGTGTACCTTACCCACAGGCTGCTCGAGTAAAATGATTGGCAGTACGCTTTAAACAGTGTGATTTTAACTTCAGTGGAACATCGAGCAAACCTGCGGGCAATCATGTTAGCCCTGACAGCCAACGCCCTGCGCTCCCGTTCTATATCCAGGTCATCATTCAGATCACGTGTTATAATGTGCCCCAGATATTTAAAGTCCTCGACCACTGACAGGGTGGTCCCATGCAGTACAACAGGAGCCACAAAAGTAGGCTGCTTCTCTTTCTCCGCCTTGAAAACCATGACAACAGTTTTCTTCGGGTTATACTGCAGTCCGTGCTCCTCAGCAAACCCCTCACATGACGTCACCAGTTTTCTAAGTGCACTGATAGAAGGACTCAGCAGCACCATGTCATCGGCGTAGCTGATGTTATTCATACAATAACCATCAATGTAGCACCCCACATGCATGCTGCTGAGCCCAGCTAACAACTCATTTACATAAAAATTAAACAGCCTAGGCGACGTAAGCCCACCCTGTCGTACCCCACACTCGAGTTTGTACTCGGAGGACAGACTGTCGGCCCATCTCACCGGATTTAGCTGGCTGCAATACCAATATTTCAGGATGTGCACCAACTCTTTCGGTATGCTTGTTTTCTCTAACTTTCGCCATAAGATGCCATAGTCTACTCTGTCAAAGGCTTTCGACAAGTCGAGAAAACAAGCATAAACAGGTGTTTTCCTACGCGTATAGTACCCGACAGTATGCTTTAGACTTAAAATGGCACTTTCAGTGGACAGCCCAGTTCGGAAACCGAACTGAGCATCATGAATCTTTAGGTGCCCATCTAGTATGGAGTCCAGCATACTGTCGAGTATCTTAGCAACCGTCGTTGCCAGCGAGATGGGTCGATAGTTGTCCATATTGGACAGGTCTCCGGTTTTGTTTTTGGGCACTGGCACTACTAAGGTCTTCATAAAAGCCTTGGGCAAGTAAGAGTGGCTCAAACATAAACTTAAAAAGTGACTTTTGACTGAAGTTTAAGGTGACTAACAGTTATAAGAAGACAATTTTTAATTAGTTATTAATTAATTAGTTACGGTAGGACGGGTAGGACCCAGCAGTTCACCTTCGGTCTCATGTGTTTTGTTTTTTGTAACTTATGTTGTGTTACCTGAATAAATATCATTCATTCAAATAAGGAATCCCGCGCACGCGCCACGTGTGGGTGTCTAATCTGTTCCGTTTCTATTCACCCCGTCATACAGCTCGTCTCTACAATGTTCTGGTCGCTCTACCACTACGACCGCGCCCTGATCTACCCGCTCTTCGCGGACAAGCTCCTCACGACCACCTCCAACCACATCATGCATACGGCAATCATTCCGTTGGTGTTTTGGGAAGTGCTGTTCCAGCCGAGGAGTGTTCCGAAGTGTCATGGGGTCAATGTGACAATAATGATTGTGTATATGTTGACGTATCTGACTATGTGAGTACTTTTTTGCTAAAGCTCTTTATTTTTAACCGAATTCGTTTGTATGTTTATTTTATTTTAAGAGTGTATGTTACGTGATAACTCCGTAATTGATGAACCGATTTGAAATTTTTTTTCTTTGTTTGAAAGCATATACTTCCGGATTGGTCCCGTTGCCACCAAAATCCAGTTCTGATGATGGGATCCTGGAAAATACTGATTTGAAGTCGGTTAAAACTTTGTTTTGAAAGTAAATTATTATATAGAGCAGATGACCGGTTAGCCTAGTCAGTGGGTAGTGACGCTGCCTACAAAGCTCAAGGTCCTGGGTTCGAATCCCGAGGGGTAATCAAATCACGTAACGTTCCGAACGCACGTCGGTACAATCTAACTGTCAATTTTCCATATAAAAAGTGACATTTAGACCTGACCGTATATTTTTTTGTTCAAAAAATTCCGTAGGCATCGAATCTTCTAGTCACTAAAGCTTAGTGACTAGAAGATTCGATGAGTGTTACAAAGTGACCGGTCCTGCGCCACCCGCATCCAGCAAACTCCCGCGACCTTTACCAGGTCATCAGTCCACCTTGTGGGAGGCCTACCAACGCCGCGCCTTCCGGCAGCCACACTGCGGCCATATTAATTCTGATTTAAATTAACCATGATAATTTATCTCATTTTCAGAATGTACTACACATACATCGAACAAGGCATATGGATGTACCCCATATTCGGAATAGCGTACAAACAGCACATCTGTTTTCCTCTAAGTATAGCTGCTATTGGTGTCGCACTGTATATATATTATCACATGCAATGGGTCGTCACACGAATAGTTTGGGGGTCGATGACGAAAATAAAGAAATAAACAAAGTTAGTGAAGAAAAGGATAACTCACAGTATCATTTTGACATTTAGTAAATTGCACGAATTGTACGTAATGGGTCATTGTCAGTCACAAAAACAAAAATCATCTTTCCGGTGGTCAATAGTTAAGGGCTTACGCTCACATATAATATGTTTTTATCACATAGAATTGTAGAAGGGGCAACGCCGTTTATGCGGATTCACAGAGTTCAACCAAAAATTAGGCTTTATAGCCCTTAACTTTGGCAATGTCCACCGAAAAGACGCGAACCTAAATCTGACAATGACCCTAATACGATTTAAGGATGACTCACGCTAGAACGGGCTGTGTCCGGCCGGGGCCGTTTTCTAAGAAAAACGTTGGCGTTTTTGCGCGGCTGAGCCATACCGAAGCAAGGCCGAGCCACGGCCGAGGCTCGGAAGCGGCTCGGTGTCAGCACGGCAGGTCCGGCCGCGGGCCTGCGTATGGCTCGGGCGGGGCACGGCCCGTTCTAGCGTGAGACATCCTTTAATTGGAAAAATCAAATTTAATTTAAATTTCCGGAAAAGTGAACATTTTAAAATCATTCAACACTAGCTGGTATTTGACCCCGTGCCTTTGTATTCCATACAAGATACAACGCTCTATTCCATTTTTTTTTCATCTAGATCGTTAAGAGGAATGCCTATCTGCGATTTTCCCATACAAACGCTCTCGACTGTTTCCTCCCTGGTTTTTGAACCTATAGCAATGATTTTTTCAAATAAGCTCAATATCATCAATATCTATGCCACTATGTTTCGCGTTTTTGGATCTTTATATTTTAAAGAAACTTACAGCGCCTCAAAAATCGCAAAAACGGCTTAATTTAAATGGCTGCTAAAAAAGGCGCAGTATATACAAATACAACAACAAAAATCCAAAAAAATCAAAACATAGTGGCGTAGATTATTTCTTCCTCTTGCAGTTTCCAAAATTTTATGATGATTCGTTGCGTTTTGGAGGAGGAAACAGTCGAGAGCGAAACCTTAATTTTTGAGTTTTTTGCGTGGGAATTTTAGTTCGAGCTGCAGTTGTCCTTATCGCATAGACAGCTCTCGCCGCCCACAACTGCGCGACAGAAACATTGCGTCAAAAAATGTTATTTTAAGTGTTGCTCAGCTAGGCATAGCTCTTAATAAGAATTTCGTTAGCGGACGCTTAAGCTTGGTAAAATTCTCATGTACATTCAAAAAAATACAGTAATGAGTATGATTTACCGAGCCGAGCCCGAGCCGTGCCTGAGCCGTGTTGTGACTAATAAAGTGTTTGTCATTGTATATTTCGTCTATTAATTATTGACATACTGATTCCTACATTATGCGGTCGGGCCTGTCGCTCCCGTATCGGCCTTACGAGTCATGTGCGTAGGTGCCGCACCACCTTGACATAGACGCTGTTTAAATCATCTTATCATAGATGCACAAGGCCAATGATGATGACTGATTCCTACATGATTTTGACGGTAGTCACGTGGCTTGGTCGGCATCGGCACGGGCTAATCTAATGTATGCAAGACTCGGGGACCAAGCCCTATAGGTCGATCACGTAACGCATTGTACTACCTTCTATACAGGCAGCCTGTGGGCAGATTATACATATAAACGGTATAGCGCTCTGCGCGTGCAGTATAATAATGCGTTCAGGGTGCTGATGGGGCTGCCCAGATTCTGTAGCGCATCAGGGATGTTTGCAGAAGCGCGGGTAGACTGCTTCTACGCCACTATGCGCAAGCGAGCTACATCCCTGGTGCGCAGAGTGCGGGCTAGCTCCAACAGCATTCTGAGCATGATAGCGGACAGGATCGATGGCCTGTACTTGAACAACTGCTGCATGATACATGCACGCAGAAATAAATAAAAATGATATTATAATATAATATAATGTACTAACCACAGATGTATGAATATAAGGAGATCGGACATGGCGGCCGATTTGTATAGAGTGAGCCTGTCGCAAGTACATTAACCCACACAACGCCCAAGTAATTGACAAGACAAAGCACGCACACATCTAAAACACACACTCTTGTATACCTACACGCTTATTTGACAATAAACGCGCATCATATCAGGAATTTTGGGAAAAAACGTAATATTCTCTGCGATCAGCACGCGTGCACAGTATGGCAGTGTATGCCCATTGAGCATACAGCTGCGACACGGCCGCCGGCGGCTTGTCCTCTCTCTAAAGTGGATAATGAAATTAAAGATAAAAAATGTAAACAAATGTGTTGCCACTGCAATAAAATCAATCTCAAGAAGTGGAAACTAAAAATTCGTTAAATACGCGAGATAAAAAATAATGCGACTAATTTATACGTAAAACAATGCCTGGAAAATATTCGTAAATATTTAAATAAGCAAAATGAAAACGTAATTATTTTATATTCATAAATATGAGCAGTTTATATTTACGCCACTGGCAATGGTTAGGAATTGTAAATCTTTGGTTCGTAATTTAATTAATATACCTGGATATTCCTATTCCTTATTCTTATTTTTTTAGTAAAACCGAAAAATTAATTCAAGTTCCATTTATACTGAATTGACTTGTCTGATCGTGCGTAGACCGCTTTAATATCTTTGCCCCGAGCTGAGGCGGCCATTTTCTGAAATCTGAATCGCATTCGTTTTCTGACGTTTGTCGTGATCGAATGTTTTCCTTTCCGCTTCCTAATAAGACATATAATAATGGCACGTCTTGCTTCGATCGCTTGGTGTGGTTCTAGTGGCTGCTGGCAATAGGCTTTTGCTGTATATCATACCCGGACTATCGTCACCTACTAAGTACCTATTCATACCAACCTACGACATTAAAGTGATCAAAGTAAAATATAAGGTTTTAAAAGTAGTGACGATATATTCATTAGTTAAAACCAAAACCTGGTTGATTGCCCCTGAGACGTCACTTTGATGTTGACAGTTCTTTGTTTACATTTTTTATCTTTAATTTCATTATCCACTTTAGTATTCTATGCTCTGAGGTACTAACACTAGTTTAATAAGTAATACAATTGTTACTAACACCATGATCCCATGTTGGTCGTAAATAAAGTATTTATTATTATTATTATTGTATGCGCGTCAGGTAGGTCTAAATGTCACTTTTTACATGAAAAATTTACAGTTAAATTGTACCGACGCGCGTTCGGAACGTTACGTGATTAGGTACCCCTCTGGCGCCCGGGTCAATTTCGACGCGATGTGTGAATTATCTTTTAGGGTTGTTAATTAGGAAAAGGAAACAATTGTGTTTATCTAAATATTGGCACTATGTTGACAAACAATCATGAGTTTTGAAAACGGCTGCAGTGTGTAAAAAATTGTGTAGGTACTGAAAAAATGGAGTGACTTTGAAAATGCAGTTTTTCAGAATATTCCTTTTAAATTTTGAATAAAGGTACAGTTTACTCAAGGTGTAACAAAAATGTTAGCGATTCGTTTAAAGTAATTGCATTATGGCTATTTGTATAGAGTTAATGTAACATGTTTGGTTTAATAACAATTTAAACTATCGGAGTAACCCTGTTTTTGAAAGTCACCCCAATTTACGGTGCACCCTGATCCTTTTCACCTTGTACTGTGATTTAAAATAACGAATAGAGTAAAATGTAACGGGCATTTATATGTAAGTAAGACTAATTAAATGAATGTTAAATTATATTCTTTTTTTTCATTACATGTGTCACAGGGAAATAATAGTGATATTCATCAAACTCTGCCTACCCCTCTGGGAAAAAGGCGTGATTATATGTTTGTAATGTATGTAATGGAGAATTATTTACCTAAACCTAAGGCCGCGTTTACACAAGCGAAATTTCGCAAGAGGACGATTATAGAAACGCCATAACATTGCGAAAACTACGCCCCCTTGACAGAGACACGCTTATGCCTTCCGCACATGAGAAAAGATAAGATAAAAGGGATAACCCTTTCGGACCCGGCTAATACGATTGTGCGGGTTGATTACATTTAATTGTCAAATCAAAAACATATGTCAATATACTTCATTTTACGTTTGGCAGGGTCTTGTTTTTCGGGTCTGAAAGGGATAATGTAAAATGGCTTTTTTGGACAAATTTCGAAAAATGCCTAACTTAGTAAAGTGTCATCATTATTTAATTAAGTGAGGTTTTAGACGAGATAAAATACTAGGTATAGTATTCAATTGATTGTGTCGTAAAATAATGTATTGTTTGAGTAGGTAGGCTGATTAAAAAAGGTTAATAAAGACCCAATTTTTTTTTTCTATCGAGTATAGTTTAGGCATTCATGTTTGTATCGATTAAATTAAATCAGATAAACAATCTAATCGAATCATATAGTCGAGAATCATATATCTGAAAATCAGGCCTTATAATTTCCTAATTGACGTTTCATACCTACGTTGCATTTTACATCTTGACTGATTTCTTCCATTTCTACTTGTTTCGCTTGCAGACAAACAACCATATCACAGATGTATGAATATAAGGAGATCGGACATGGCGGCCGATTTGTATAGAGTGAGCCTGTCGCAAGTACATTAACCCACACAACGCCCAAGTAATTGACAAGACAAAGCACGCACACATCTAAAACACACACACTTGTATACCTACACGCTTATTTGACAATAAACGCGCATCATATCAGGCATTTTGGGAAAAAACGTAATATTCTCTGCGATCAGCACGCGTGCACAGTATGGCAGTGTATGCCCATTGAGCATACAGCTGCGACACGGCCTCCGGTGGCTTGTCCTCTCTCTAGTATTCTATGCTCTGAGAACCATATAGTCAAGAATCGTATAGCGGAAAATCAGTTTCTATTGTTTCCTAATCTGGTAAGGGCAGCATTAAAAAGAATATACCTATACTTCTTGTTAAAGTATATATAAACGGAGAATAAACTTAAAAGTTTAATAGTAAGACAGAAATACGATGCCGAAAACGCGAAATTGCGTCCTTGACAACTTAATGCCGCGGACGCGAATTCGCGTCCTTAAAATGGGTTAACCTAATGCCGCGGACGCGAATTCGCGTCCATGAAATGTTAACGTAATGCCGCGGACGCGAATTCACGTCGTCGCTTGGAAGGCGGCGGCACTGCGTGATGAGTAAAAATATGAGGCATCGGCAATGAATGGGTTAAGTTTCCAGAAACAGAGTAAGTACCTATAAACCTATTCCTATAGAAGACGCTACACGACACGAGATCTAGATGGAGTGACCTTGATTTGGCTGACCACCGTGCTTCCGGCACGTCCACACGGGCCGAATCACTCGGCGGCCTACAGTCCTGCCGATATCGGCCCGTGTAGCGTCTCCTTAACTTGTTGAGATTGTTTGGCAACATTTCTAAAACGTCAGAAATAAAGGTAAATAAATATCGCGTTAGACCCGGATTAAACAGTATTTAAACATTTCTATAGTCGTGATTCCAGAAACTACGAGTCCATAGGTTATTCAATATAGTCTATGTCCATGACCAGGCACTAGAAAGTCTAGAAACCCATGCAATGGAGCTATAGTAGAAATTAGACAGTGCCTACTTACAGCTGGAATGAGAAAGTGAATTAATCATTCAATTAACATTCACTTCTGCCAAACAAGTTTTGAAGGCACAATTTTATTTATTTTTTATTTGCAAACAAAAACAATACAAGGTTATTTTATTAACTTAAACTAAAGATTCGGCAAACTGCGAAGCCATTAGGACCATGGCATTGAATTATGATTTACCCAGTTATTTTGTGTAAAATTCGAACAAAGTAATAAAATAGATATTAATTGCTGCAATATCTGGTTGTTTGGAAGAGATCGCTCTTAGCGATAATACCACCTGTAAATTACTCCTACTGTTAAGTTTATATGTCCTGTATTAGTTTCATATATTGAGGTGTGTAAAGAGTATCTGATAATTTTACGATTTTGTGTTTGATAGTAGCACAATGACTAATGCAGGGTACACACTGCAGGAAGGCCCGCGAGCTATGTCGCCGCGAGATAGACTATCCTTCTCTTTCTAATTAGAACGCTAAGAAAGAGATGGATAGTCTATGTCGCTGCGACATAGCTTTACGGATTATTTTACGGAAAGTTGAACAGACGATTTTTTTTTTAAATTTTGATAAAATTGGGTTTTTTCTACTCAGAATCGAAAGCATTTTCGAACCTTATATAGAAGAAACAGAGCGCCCAAAATGTTACATACAATTTACGGTTTTTCGTTCCGTTACTATCATACTGCTTAGTATGCAAACGGTAACGGAATGGAATAAAAAATCTTGGGACACTTTTTTCTCCTATAACATTCGAAAGTGCTTCCGATTCTGAGTAGAAAAAACCGGTAAAATAAATTGCGGTTAACGATTTATGACGTATTAAAAAAAACTACTTAGGTACCTACTAGATCTCGTTCAAACCAATTTTCGGTGGAAGTTTCCATGGTAATGTACATCATATATTTTTTTTAGTTTTATCATTCTCTTATTTTAGAAGTTTACCACTTTGGAAGCTCGCGTAAAAGCTGTTTAGAAAAAAACGATATTAGAAACCTTAAAATCATTTTTGAAGAACTATCCATAGATACCCCACACGTATGGGTTTGATGAAAAAAATTTGTTTGAGTTTCAGTTCTGTTTATGGGGACCCCTAAAACTTAATGTTTGTTTTTAGGTTTTTGTGTGAAAATCTTAATGCGGTTCACAGAATACAGCTACTTACCAAGTTTCAACAGTATAGCTCTTATAGTTTCGGAAAAAAGTGGCTGTGACATACGGACGGACAGACAGACAGACAGACATGACGAATCTATAAGGGTTCCGTTTTTTGCCATTTGGCTACGGAACCCTAAAAAATCGATTTTATCAAAATTTAAAAAAAAAAGTTGAGTGTACAACTTTCCGTAAAATGGCCCTGTGGCGCTACCACAAACTTCGAATCTCGAACTTCGTGTATCTCTGTTTCGGTCGCTCGAGTACCATAAACCATAAGTGCGATAGAGACGGAGATATACGAAGTTCGAGATTCGAAGTTCGTGGTAGCGCCGCAGCTCGCGAGCCGTCCTGTGATCTGTAACGGCTATCACAAGATGGCGCGCTAGCTCTCTCGATTTTTCTCGCACTATAGTGAGAGTAGTAGGTATACCTCTCTTTCTAAGTTTTGTAATAAGAGAGACGGATAGTGCGAGCAAAATCGAGAGAGCTCGCGCACCATCTTGTGATAACCGTGCACTTGCTTGAACACCAACGAACGCTTGATGTTGTTGATGTTGATATTGTGAAGGGACGCCAGCACCCTTAGCGTGGGATTGAAGTGAGTCGCGTCTACTATCGACGCTACCGCCTATCGTCAAGATTTAGTATGAAAAGTCTATACACCGCCTCTGGTGGTCACTCCTAGAACTAAAAATCCAAACTGTAACGTGAGTCACTTATACATTACTTAATTCGATATCGACTTCACGTTCGTTCACGATTTTCCAATATTCAACCTTATATCACTAGCATTTATCGTTTTAATTTAAATGTTTGTCGGTTATGACTTATGACATTACAGAATACGCGCATCGCGACGTCGACAGTGTCGACTGTCGATACAATATGGCGGCGCGGGGGCCATTTATTTGCATTTTTAAATACAAAATACGCGACAATCCGAATTTTGCGGATATATGTTGTCAATTCAAAACCCTTATATTTATAAGTTCTTTAATTTGAGATAAATTTCGATCGGATCTACGGTAACTCTTGACGGAATAATACGATATCACGGGCCATTTTGCAAGTGAAATAGTAAACTACAGTCGCGACGGTATTCTTCGATTCGAAATGTCTCACACTACCGATTGGTAGTACGAATCGAACGTTAAATTACGCATCGAAAACTAAACGCAAAGTGCCTAACGTTTTGCAGTTGGTTTCGTAGTCCAACGGCAGTGTGAGTTACAAGTTTGACGGGTCGAATCGAAGAATACCGTAGCGAGATCGAAATCTATTCGAAGCGCGTTTATTCGATCTCGTATTATAATAGTTACGTAACGTTAGGTTACGATTGTATCTCACAATAAGGGTACTGGCCGGAAACAGGCGGGCTGTCGATCGTTTGTTGCGTTCATTCAGCCCCATTCCCTAGGTTTGGAGCCTCGTTACTGTCCCGGTGGCATTCCCACTTCAAACTCTTCCATTCTCCTCGTTTTCCTGCAGAACAGAAGGACATCTTTAAGGTTCACCGAATGTATTAAACCGCGGTGCCGCGCACATAACTAATACATTCCGCTATCGCTGCGGTCCATTGAAAACTACGAGGCACCGCCTTTTGCAACATCTTTTGACATTCGCAGACTAACGGTGTGATATTTTAAGAAACTTATCAATTGGCTTTCCATTTGCGCGAAATTCCATCTTTCCGAGAATAAACTTATATAAACTAGAATAATCTGAGAGAAATAGTTTTCCCATAGTTTCACGTCCCAAACTACCACCTTAAAACTTTTGTTTTTAATAGTACATTATGATACGAGTGTGCTATGTTGGTCATTACACTCGAGTCGGTTTTTAAGCCTGAGCCGAAGGCGAAGGCTTAATGGAGACGAGAAGTGTAATGACCAATGCTCACGTGTTTCATACGACGTTTTTCAACACATTTGCGAGGAAAAAAAAATGAAAATGTTAAAAGATATGTAATGAAAAGGCACTAGTGCGATAATGTAATGTAAAAGTCACGGCATGGGTCATATTCTGCATTATTTTGCTAATATTTAAAATGAAAAGGCACTAGTGCGATAATGTAATGTAAAAGTCACGGCATGGGTAATATTCTGCATTATTTTGCTAATATTTAAAAAGATATGTAATGAAAAGGCACTAGTGCGATAATGTAATGTAAAAGGCACGGCATGGGTAATATTCTGCATTATCAGTGTAAATACGCTGTAACAAGACCTACTTTACGAGCAGGTGTGTTGAAAAGTAAATTATTCAACTTTTCTATGTTGTAGTTTTAGTTCGCTTTACTGGTTGTAGACATATATTTTATTTATTTATTTATTTTGGTTCACCAACAATTGTTTACACTGAAGTTTACAGTAATCCAATTATCATAACTACTTGCTAAGTGTAACAATCACTTAAAGGTAAACACCGCATGCATTATATAAAAAAAGCCTTAAGGTGGTTCGATTGCCATACAAAACGTTATTTGACATTCGTAGGCTAACGGCGTGATATTTTAAGAAACTTATGTAACAAACTTTCATAAATTGGCTTCCCATTTGCGCCTAATTGCCCCTTTCCTAGAATAAACTTGTATAAACTAGATTAATTTGAGAAATTGGTTTGTCACGTGATATTTTGGGAAAAATATTTTTCTCAAATTAATCTAGTTTATACAAGTTTATTCTAGGAAAGGGGGAATTTGGCGCAAATTGGAAGCCAATTGATGAAAGTTTTTTACATAAATTTCTTAAAATATCACGCCGTTAGCCTGCGAATGTCAAATAACGCTTTGTATGGCAATCGAACCACCTTAACATTAACTTATCAAAATTATACATAGTTTTTGCTTAACTTATTATTGCGACGTAACTAAATAAAATATATCTACTGTGTACCAGCATAAGGTAGAGAATAATCGGAATGCGTTGTAAATGTCGTATAGTATTATTTTATATATGTTTCCTTTAAGACACGGCATATCGTAATCAACTTAGTAATCAGTTGGACGCGACATCGCATATACTCCGCGTGTGTGTGACCGGTTTTAATAATTCGTGTGCTCATTTATAACCGTGATATCAGCGTAAAATAATGTGAGTTTTTCAATACAAATATTCTTAACTAACAAATACACAACAACAAATAAGGTATACCGTCGCCTAATAAGGCCCACCTTATTTTCTAAGCCTTGTAAAATAATTACAGTATGATTAATAAAGAAAAATCATTCATAAGACTGCTAATGATTTATTTAACAAACGAAATATTTTAAAAAAACTTTAATGTTATTTGCGTTAGAACAGTTAAAAGCCTATTTAGAAAAAATGTTGCTAGTGGGCCATCTTGGGCACCCGGCCGCCGTTTAAAAAGGTCCATATTACAGATCGATCAATATTTACAACAAATTACCATCAAATATAAGGAATTTAGAAAATAATCTTTCTTTAGCAAACTAAAAACATTTCTGATAAAAAAGCATACTATTCGGTCTCAGAGTTCCTGCAGGCTGATGACCTTCTGTAATATCATAATGTAAAACTATAGATTTTATTATGAACTAAATAATATAATTAGTTTGCCTAATAGATGTATGCACCAGGGTCCATGAGATACATTTTTATTTTGTAACATCTTTGTAAAATACCATGGTTTGCAATAAACATTATTACATTACATTATTATTATATTACATTACATTATTACATTGTTGTTTAATTAATGTTTAAAATATATATTTTTTTAAATAATGAACCTATCCCAAAATTATAACTGTGAGCCATCTTAGGAGTATGAAAATGAAAAATTGCTATAATACGACAACAACTTTTTAAATTAGAAAAAAAACACATGTATGAGATTCTTTTTATCAGTCTGTATCATGATATTTATAAATCGGTTCTTTATTCTAAGATATTTTTTTTGACATAGGTACTTTTAGTTAGAGGTACCTACATATCCAGTGGGCCTTATTAGGGGACTCTTACTTCAGCTCAATTAAGTGTTGGAAAAATACGTAAATAAATTTAAAATAACAGTATTTACCTATAATTGGATGTTAAACAGATTAAACACCTAATTTTACTTAAAATACTGACTAAGTTTAGGTATTTTTTTTTAATTTTGAATAATATATGTATATGTGAATGATTGGAAAATAAGTGAGTGACAAAGCGAAAGTGGTTTGTCAGGATCGTAGCAAATGGAGATCCGTGATCTCTGCCTACCCCTCTGGGAAAGAGGAATGATTATTTTAGCGATTTTCTTAAAAACGGATGAGAAATGAAATCTGAAAATTACTGTAAGTATTACGTTCAGGCAACATAATTACCGAAATGGTTTTCAAATTAGGCATCATTACATAGTTTGAAATGTTGTCAATTGTGATTATTTAAATTTAACGATAGGTATTTAAAAAAGTAGGTCACTACACACTATATTTTGCATTCATTTATCTTTTGAATACATCATAATAGTTTTTACGTTGCTGGATTCGTCGATCTATGCGTCCAAAGTTAAAACAGCCGTTTTTCTTTAAGTTCATAGGTCGACGTATCCAGCAACATAAAAACTATATATTTCCGCATTAAGGATGGACGGCCGGGCCGTGCCGACCCGGGCTCGGCCGCGCAAAAACGCCATAGTTTATCTTAAAAAACGCCCCCACGGCCCGGTCTAGCGTGAGTCTTCCTTTAACCTAACTCTTTCTCATTCAGGATGTCCCGCATCCACCTCCGCATGGCCGGCTACGTGGTTACCCTAGCGTTGCACATCTCCAACATAATTTACATGAGGACATTCCACCAGGGGGGGGTCTTGGAAGATCCGGAGATCAGGCAATTCATAGGCGTGCAGTATAGATTCATCACTTGCTGGACTTTTGTAAGATTCGTTACGTCGTTCCTGGCCATAAAGTTGGAATAACCGCACGAAAATCCCACTTCCTGGCCAGGGAGAGACGTAAAATTTTCTACTCTCAATGGGCGGTAATAAAGAAAGCCTCAGATCGCATATTTATCGCTCTTGCCTTCGGCTCGGGTGTCAAATACCTGCGATCTGAGACGTCTTTGTTTTACCGCCCTAGGTAAGTAATCCTACTATTATTTACTAGCTGCCCGCGAATTGAAAAGAACGCAGGCAAACCCGCGGGATAAAATATAGCCTACGAAGAGTTTTTGAAATCGGATAAGCGCTGAGAATACCCATTACTGACATAAACTTACATAGCCATAATCTCACCTACTTAGTTTAAACTCTTTAATAATATTAGTATAGATTTGGTAGTATATTTGCTTAGTTTGGGGTCCACCAGGTACCTAATGTTTTTGGTCGAAATAGTACATTGTTTAACAAGGGGCGTATGAGGAAAAGGCGGAGGGCTTTTGATGACTCGAGTTTGCAATATTCTTACGCCCGTGTTATACACAATGTTTTTCATCACATTTGCGAGGAAATAAATAACTACTAAAGAAAGAAAAATCTATGTTTTATACAAGCGCACCAATCAAATGTTGACGAAATTGACACCTTCACTTCCAGATCAGTGCGAGTGGGGGGGCGTAGCATCAATATTTCAACCAATCACAGAGCATGGAGCATGTGGTTCTTGCAGGGCATGGCCTGCTCGATTTTATTTTCTAACCAATCACAGAGCCAGAATTCTTGTCGTACGCGGCCGTCAAGATTTGCTTAACCAATCAGATCACACACAAGCTCATTACTCCCTTGGGACCATTATTTCCCGCGGGAACAATTTAGGCCATTGTCCTTCTGTATACAGACAGGCAAGGAATAACACCATTGATGAGCAAGTGTGATGAAAATTTTATTTCTGGTCAAATATATGTATGAATTTATTTATTCAAACGAATTTATTATTATTTGGCTCTAGAGTGCAACCTGCATAACTTAATGTAGTGCTAGCTCTAGCAAGACCGGTTACAATGAAAATATGCCTAATACCCAAAGATGGCAATTGCGAGCTTCTAGCGGACCAGCTAAATTTGCTACTCACTAGAACGAAAAGAAAACCAAACTCCAATGGAACTGGATGCAAAAAATATACATAGAACTTAAGTGCGGAGAAAAAAGCCATGAATATGCAAGAAGACTGAAGAACTTTACGAAAGAATACGAGGTATGCTTTTATGCCAGATATTAAACCACGAAAACATGCAAATTAAATACTGTCCGGTCAACTCTCCAAGTGACAGTGTTTGTGATATTCTGTCTTATTGTGCAGTGAGAAGTGTTAATTATTATCTTGGTTACGTCTATGTAAATAATGAATCTTGTGTTTGTGTCTATTGTATAGTTAAAAAAACAGTGGTATCGGTGTATTTAAAATAGGTGTGTATAGTGTGAAGTGATAAAATGTAAAGTAACAGAGTTCACGTGAACAGGCAAATTACGAGTAAATACTGGCTGCCGGTCAACTCTCCAGTGTTTGTGACACTGTTTTGTTGTGCAGTGAGCAGTGTTAATATTTCGGTTATGTTTATGTAAATAATGAATCTTGTGTCTGTGTCTACAGTAAAAAAAGTGGTATCGGTGAATTGAATAGGTTGTACCCTCAGCTCTCAAGCTGAGACAATATTTACTGTGTAGTGACAAAGTTTAAAGTAATCGTGTCCGCATCACGTATATTCTTGTAAAGCAGCAAGTAATTCACCCACATGAATACGTACTGGAAAATAGTAGTTGTCGTGGTTGCGAGTCATATTATGACCTCATGACATACAACCACATAGGCACACAATTAAAGAGAATTTCTACAACACTGCACGAGAAATCGACGCAATGGAAGAAACTGATGATTGAACTGATCTCCGAGGACACCTTCAACACGAGAAGACTTGATACGAAGCAACGTGCATCATTTCACCAACGCTCATCCCCCGACCAAGTATACTTTCTCTCCTCTTTTCCAATATTGGCTAAAGGCTGCATAGCCGGTTGATTGTGGCCGACTGGTCGCGGCTGGTCGCTCTTCCCTTCCCATCCCAGAGCGTGTCACTCCCCACAAAATTGCGCCCCCTGGTATATCCGGCTCGTCCGGGTCAGGCTTGCTTCCTGGCTGGGTGTGGTGCCTATGTTCATGTTCATGTTCAAACGAATTTATTATTATTTATATCTAGGATGTCTAGGTTTTGCATCTAGGATGATAAAGCAAATAGTCTATCAGAGCGCAGTGCAGTTTATTCGACGCCCGAGCCGGAAAGGGCGATAAATTTAATATGCGATCTGAAACATTCTTTATTACCGTCTGTGGTGAATAATTTTTTCCCCCAATTGTGACGTAAATATTTATTTCAGCTTCTACAAATGGTCTACGCCCTACTCGGTTTGACGTGTGATTGGTTGACACTGAGGCACTCCTCTAATAAGAAATACAAGCTGCCACACCTCTTAAGTGACACTAGAGACACTTTTTTTTCAGCTATTATATGGCCTTCATCGTTTGTAAGTATAAAAACATCTGGGGCCTATTTCTCGTACGTTACAAGTTCACAAGTCTACAAGCTTATATTTAAAATTTCATTGTACATGTGTGTTTTAATTCTGTTTCTCGTAGGAATGATTACTACAAGTGCTACGACAATGATTACGACACTTTATTGAATTTAAGTGACAATCAATCTCATCAACTCGTCCTCAACAAAATGGCTGACTTGTGTTTTCGGAATATACAAGCGTATAATAATACAAGTAGTAATGAAAAGCGTTTCTCAAAATTATCAATTACAAGTGTAAAATCAAACTCAGTTTCTGTCAGTCACTCTATGAATGTTTACAAGCTTCAGGGTGGGTCAGTTTTTTTTTATAATACGGGTATTGATCATTTACTGGTTCTTTCCCAATTATAATAATTTCATAGGAATGAGTTTACTGTTTTTTTTTGGAGAATAAAAGCTAAATTTAAATAATATTTCTGATTTTAACGAAGTACATTCAAAACTTACACGTTTGAGATCTTAAAAATGCAATATCTTCATTTATTTATTAATCGATTTTTACCAAAAACGCATATCAGCAGTTTATAGAGACTCCTCATTATTTCGTGATAAGTCACAAGCTACAAGTATAAAGTAGGCTTTTGAGAAACGAAATTACTATTTTAGTATGTAATATCTACTAGTGTTTGTCAACTTGTGAAACAACAACACTTGTGAAAACTCTTTTATCCCCGCTCTTGTAACAATTATACATTTACGTGAAACGGAAACTTGTAAAAAATATTGAAATACAAGCGTTACCATAGATAGACACTTGTATTACAAGACTTGTAACGTACGACAAATAGGCAGGCCCCTGTTATTACATTTCCATCCTATAAGTAACCCTAAAAAATACTGTGTCAAATGTGTCATAATATTGATATACAATAAATAAATATCAAGGGAAATCATGCAAATCAAAGTAGCCATAGTAAGCTCAATATAGCTTGTATTATTTGTTAGTGACGATTGTGAATAAATACAAATACTTAAATACAAATAAAACATACAAGAAACAGAAAATATTCATGTTCGTTACACAAATATATGTCCTTACCGGGACCTTGAACCTTGGACCTACATCTACGTAAGCTGGGTCACTACCCACTAGGTTAAACCGTCTTCAATATCGTGATATGCGAGTTAAAAATCCTTTATGACATATTTTTATAGTTGTTTAACCAGTTATTTATACAAGAGAACCTGTTGATTCAATAGTAATGAATGGATATAGGTACCCTATTGCGGACATTTTCCTCATACCATAGACATAATAGGTAGGTATGTACATTACATAGGTACCTGTATTAGAGGGTTCTCTTATTTATCGCCGAAAATTGTATGGCCGATTATCACTCCCCAACTCACGTTTCGCGTAATTTTATTTCGCCGAACGTTCATTTCCCAACTTATCTAATTTACTTGTTTTATTTGCCAACTGAACAGTTACCAACTCAACATGTGGTCTGTGTTTTATAATGTCATTTTTCAAAACGCCTACTTTCATATTGCTTAATGTTTTAGTTGGCATAATATACATTTGGTAAAAGTGTAGTGATATTTTTGAGATTATTACTTAAACATTAAATTCCTTGAAATAAATGTATGCTAAATTATTTCATAAAATATAAGCTCAATTATCAATCACTAAATTCAAAATAGGTACCAATGATTAAGCTGTCGGTCTTTTGAATATAAGTGAAAAAATCATTAGGTATTAAGATCGGCGTAGGATAAAAATTAAAATATTTGTGTTGCGAACAAGTATTTCCGCTCTTTTATAAAAAAATAACCTCGAAGAGTCTTCTAACCTATCCGCGATCCGAGTCGGTTTTGCCACTAAGTCCCTGCTGTTCCTGTTGCCGTTGTTACAATATTTGTGTTAAGAACAAGTATTTCCGCACTTTTATAAAAAAAAATAACCTCGAAGACGAAAGCGGGAGCAGAGCTCCCGCTTTCCTCTTCTAACCTATCCGCGATCCGAGTCGGTTTTGTCACTAAGTCCCTGCTGTTCCTGTTGCCGTTGTTACAATATTTGTGTTAAGAACAAGTATTTCCGCACTTTTATAAAAAAAATAACCTCGAAGACGAAAGCGGGAGCAGAGCTCCCGCTTTCGTCTTCTAACCTATCCGCGATCCGAGTCGGTTTTGCCACTAAGTCCCTGCTGTTCCTGTTGCCGTTGCCGCTTTCGTCTTCGAGCAGAGATCTGATGTGACATTGTGACCTATTTAGATGAAATTTGGTTAATTCAATATAATTCAAATTATTTATTTCAGACTAAGTCCATATCATGTTAGTAACAATAAAAACTTACAAAACTTAAGTAAACAGTTAAGAGATAGTTTGAGTGCTGGGAAATGACATATAATAATTTTTGTTTTTGAATTTATCCCTTAAGGGGGTGAAATGGGGGGTGAAAATTTGGATGGAAACCATTTCGATGGAATTTGGTATAGGTTTGAGTCCTGGGCAAGGACATAGCGTAGTTTTAATTCCGGAAATCATCCTCTAAGGGGGTGAAATGGTGGTTTAAATTTGGATGGAACCCATTAGGATGAAATTTGGTGCCTATAGAGATAGTTTTACTCGCGTAGAAGAACAACAAATACCTTTTGTCCCGAAAAACATCCTCCAAGGGCATAAAATAGGGGGTGAAAGTTTGGATGGAACCCATTTAGATTAAATTTGGTATAGAGTTAGAGTCCCGGAGAATAACAACCGACATTTTTAATTCCGATAATCATCCCCTAAGGGGATGAAATAGAGGGTGAATATTTGGATAAAATCCATTTAACTGAAATTTGGTATAGAGATAGTGGGAGTCCCAGGGAAGGACAATTGTTAGTTTTATTCCTGAAAAATCATCTCCTGAGGGGGTGAAATGAGGGGTGAAAATTATAATATAACCCATTTAGATGAAATTCGGTATAGAGATAGTTGGAGTCCCGGGAAAGGAAATCGCATAGTTTTTGTAACGAAAATCATCGCCTGAGAGGATGAGATGAGGGGTGAAGATTTGGATGGAACTCATTTAGTTGAAATCTGGTTAAGAGATAATTTGAGTCCTGGGAAAGGACATCTGATAGTTTTATTCCGGAGATCATTCCCTAAGGGGGTGAAATGGGGGTGAAAATTTAGTATAGCGATAGTTGGGAGTCATGGGGAAGGACATAGGATAGTTTTATCCCGAAAATATTCCCCTAAGGGGTGAAAATTTGGATGTGAGTGACCCATTTAGATGAAATTTGGTTAACAGATAGTTTGAGTTCCGGAAAAGGACATAGGATAGTTTTTATCCCGGAAATCATCTCTTAGGGGGGTGAAATGGGGGTTGAATATTTGTATGAAGCTACTATACAACCCATCTAGATAAAACTTTGTATAGAGGTAGTTAGTAGGCGCGGCGTTGGTAGGCACAAGGTGGACTGATGACCTGGTAAAGGTCGCGGGAGTCCGCTGGATGCAGGTGGCGCAGGATTGGTCACTTTGGAACTCTTTGGGGGAGGCCTATGTCCAGCAGTGGACGTCTTTCGGCTGATGATGATGATAAATGATAATAATGATAAAGATAGTTTGTGAGTCTCGGGTAAGGACATATGATAGTTTTTATATCGGAAATCTACCCCTAAAAGGGAAATGGAGGGTGAAAGTTTGTATCGAGCTACGATATAAACGAGTTCTACGCGGACGAAGTCGCGGGCAAAAGCTAGTTTTGAATAAGTCGATTGGTCGCCGCCAATGAGCGGCTCGCGAGCGGGAAATTTGAATTGGTAACTGAAATAGGCATGGCGTACGGTTGTATAGTTGTTATTTTCTAAGCCGTCCGTTCTGCAGTGCGGCGTTCTTTAGTGCGGAACGGACGGCTTAGAAAATAACAACTATACCCCGGTATACGGTTTTGTACAGGACTCCCCTACCTATTTTCGTAATGTTTATCAGTTGAAAATTACAAAACAATCTATTTTCACTGTTGTCAAAAACCTTATCCACCACCTTGTCCTTATTACCGGTGTTTTTGCTTTATAGTTAACAAAACTAGAATGGGCAGTGCCCGGCCGCGTTTTGGCGCGTCCGAGCCATACCCAAACCCGGCCGGGCCGTGCCGACACCGAGCCGCTTCCGAGCCACTGCCGTGGCTCGGTCGGGCTTGGGTCCGGCCCACTCCCAATGCGCCTGCGTCTCATGAAAACAGAAAGTTTTGACCTGGCCCCGTAGCATAGATGGCGTAGAAGGATATTTCAAAATAGCATTTCATCATTTTTACCCGTTTTCGAGTGAAAGAGTCGAGCGCTCGAAAGTCAAAAATCGATCCCCAGATCCATAGTTTTGTTAGTAAAATCTTACGTGTTATGTTAGTATTGGGAACAAAAAATAAAATAAAGTAAGAAAATAAAAGCTTTAAAAAATACATAAAATTCTTAGGTTTTCTAAAGAGTTGGCTATTGAGAGAGTGAGTGACTTATGATTATTATTCTGTTCCAGCAAGTGGCTAGTCTGTTCTGGCCATTCTACCTCTATGACACCCGCTTCGTCTACCCAATCTTCATCGACAGAGTGCTGACACGTCTGTCAAACCACATTATACACACCGCCATTATACCCATAGTTGTTTGGGAGATGCTGACGAGGCCTCAAGTGAGGCCCGAGCGAGAGACGAAGCTTGTGAGCATACTGGGGGCGTACACTCTGGCTTATTGGGCTGTGTAAGTATGGTTTTATTCAAATTCAATTCAATTTATTTAATTCAGTCCAGAGGGGTAATCACGTAACGTTCCGAACGCGCGTTGGGACAATTTAACTGTCATTTTTTCATATAAAGTGACATTTAGATCTACCTGACGCGCGTACAATGCGTTACGAAATACACTTAGCCTTATAGTTACTATGTTAGAACGTCATTCATAATAAATGGTACACACTGGTACTGCCAGTGCTTTTACACCTGCAATCTCTGAGGACGTACTTATAGCGCACTCCGAGTGCAGTATAATAACGCATTTAGGGCATTGCTGGGGCTTCATCGGTGATGCAGTGCTTCGGGCATGTTTACGGAGGCGGGAGTTGATGGTTTTCACGCGATTATGAGGAAGCGCTGCGCCTCATTGTTGGACAGGATGCGAGGGAGCCCTAATAGTTTTCTGAAGGTGTTTGCCGACAGGTGGGATTCACCGATGTTGAAAAGATGGATCGGCCTTCACTCTAGCTTTGTTAATTTCAACTGGTGACATCCTATACTATTAAACGAGCAATATTTGTATATATATATATTTGCAATCACGTTCTCGGAAACGGCTCTAACGATTTCGATGAAATTTGGAATATATGTGGTTACGGGGGCGAGAAATCGATCTAGATAGGTCTCGTTTCCGAGAAAATTCGTTTTCTCGAGATTTTCTCGCATAAAGATTTGATAGTGCAATATAGTACGTAATTTCACCGCAGCTTTCATTGCTTGATTAGACGAATGGTTATAACATTGGCTTACAACGCCTTTGTTCGGGGGTTCAAATCCCAGCGAGGGAATGTTTCTTTTTGCTTTATTTTTATAGAGAATGATTTTTCGTAGTATTAAAGCCGGGAAAAGCATGGTCATACGTTTTTTTTATTGTTTATATATCTTTTTGTTTTTAAATTATAATATATATTAAAAACATGTTTTTTATAGCACTGTGCCTTCTTTTTTCCATAAGGTTATTTAGGTTGAAAAAAGTTAGATTAGTCAAGTGAGTGGGCAACTCGACTGTTAGAGATTATTAAGCCGCCCGAAGGCCTCTAACTCGGCTTAACGACTACTGTCATAGACAGCAGCCGGGATCAACTGCTTAGCGTGCCTTCCAAAGCACGGAAGCGCTCATTTTAGTAACCACTCAAACAGGCGGTCACCCATCCAAGGACTGACCGCTGCCATCTTTGCTTAACCTGCGTTATTGTTTCCGATTCGCAGGCGCCACTGGGCTAATAACGCTTCGCTAGATGGTGCTCATCATTATCGGAAACTTAATTCAGGCATTAATAATGCCTTTCTTTGAATTTGTGATTCTAAATGCTGAGTTAAGAATATTATTTATTTATAATTTCTGGTTGTAATTTTTCCCTTTGTAGGTAAAAAAATGGTTTATAGAATCTCTATTTTATTATTTGAAAATCATATCCGTCGCAAGTTTTTTTTTTATGTTGAATTATTTTTTAAAGAGCATTGTGTAATGCAATATCTACTCACCTAACTCTATCTAGAGAGTTCTGCTCCATCATTTTTATTTTTTGTTGGATATACCTTTTTTTCTTGGAGAAAACCTGCGAACCAGCCTGGTACCCAATCATCGGGGGATGACTGGGATCTGTGGTTTTTATATCCATTAAAAACCCCTTACAGAAATCCAAATCTTAATAGGTCAAGTCGTTTTGGAGATAATTTAGAATAGAAAACATCCAAGACTCAGAAACAAATATTCATGTCCATCACGCAAACATTTGCCCTTTTCCGGGATTCGAACGCGGCGACCCTCCAGCTTCGTAAGCAGTGTCACTACTCCTTAATAACTCTATTAATAACTTCCAAAAAAGAAGGATTCTTATGTTTAATGTTTGATTACCTCAGAACTCCGTCATATTTAATTTATGAACCGATTCGTATTTTTTATTTTAGTGAAAGTACGAGTATTTACTTCCAGATTGGTCCCATTGTTTTCAAAAAGCCAGTCAGATGATGGAATCCATGAGGAATTGAGGAAGGTCCTCAATTGTATTTTTATTTAATCGTATGGCAATTATTATTTTGGCCTTTGAGTTTGTCACTCTTTAGTACCACCCAGGGGACACGTGCAGGGTTGTGGTAGGTAGCTCCTGCGGACGCGAGTGATAGTTGTCCCCCCTTTGTCAAGTGAGTGGGCAACTCGACTGTTAGATGTTCTTAAGCCGCCCGAAGGCCTCTAACTCGGCTTAACGACTACTGTCATAGACAGCAACCGGGATCAACTGCTTAGCGTGCCTTCCAAAGCACGGAAGCGCTCATTTATAGTAACCGCTCAAACAGGCGGTCACCCATTCAATCTCAATTGTATTAAGCACGCGTCACAGAATAAGTAAACGCGTGTATAGATTTTGGTATTTTCTATTATAACTCGTGTAGGTATAAATTTAGCCTCGGAAACAACAAATTTGGTGAAATGGAACTGATTATGAAGACTCTCGTAGGGAACCATAATATCAGCCTTTAAAGCCTACGCCAAAACCAAACACCAACACGAGTGGAGTAATGAGGCTGGCTAAAGTCACTCTAAGCTTTTCATAGAAGGAGTGGACTACGGATGGACCAGAAAACTCTGGAAATCCAGTAGGAAGCAACTCAGAATTATATCTGGGGTGTTCACAGGTCACTTCAGGGTCATGGATCTCTTGGCTAAGATGGGACTATCGGATAGTTAAGACTGTAGAATGTGTGGCGAGGAGGATGAGACTATGGAACACTTATTGTGTTAATATCATGCCCTTGCCAGACAAAGAATTAACTATTTTGGTAACGGCTACCCGCAAACAAAGGAATTCAAGATGCTCTTGGTGAACTGCAACATCCGTTTTGTGGAAATGATGGAGCAAGCCTGGGAGCAGGTATAAAGGAGAGGACAAATGCACAAAAGATCCCACTGGGTCGAAGTGCATCCGAAAGGGCCCTCACCTAGATAAGATTATGAAGACTACAGACGTCACATATTCTGTGATTCCATTAAAGTAGCAACTAATGAAGTGCCAAAGCTAATTCTGAGATCCTTGAGGAATCGACGGAACTCCTCAAATATTATCGGCCTACTTATAGCGAATGGGTGTTTTCTGTAATAATCAACGCATTTGCTCTCGGAAACCAGTTCATGCAGTAGGTATAGTGGGAAGGAAATGTTAATGTACATATGTTCCTTGGCGAAGTAATGAATTGAATTCGGTTTAAACTTTGTTTTTAAAGTAAATTGTGAATACCATTTGTTGGTATAACTTTTTGTATTAGTTGTTTCCTTTATAGTCAGGGGTTTAAATTTAATAATTTTCAATTCTAAGGCGAGTTTTTTAAGACCAATGAAAATAAGCATCTTTTAAAAATAAAATTAAAAAATATATAGGAAGTAAACTTACTCGTCCGACCCACCCGAGCAGAGCTCGGTCGCCCAGATATTGTTTATAATTTCATATTTTTAATTTCTATTATTTTAGTTTAATTTAATTTAATGTGTTTGTTGACTTTATTTAATTCCATCTTTTTGACATTTTCTTATTCCATATTCTGTGATTCTAATTTATTTTATTTTTAAACGTTTTTGAATTGTAATTTTGACATTTTATTTCTATTATACAATTGATCATTGGCAAATACAGTGGTCTCGGCGCCGAGTATAATTTTGTTCCATTCGGCGACGAAACCCTAGGGCCGTGGGGCCCTGGCGCTCTGAGCCTCTTTAAGGACATGTCGAAGAGGCTCAGAGACGCCACGGGAGACCAAAGAGCTGGCAGTTTCCTCGCCCAACGCATCGGCCTGGCGATCCAGCGAGGAAATGCTGCCAGCGTCTTCGGTACCATGCCGCAGGGGCCATTTTTAGATATATTTTAGTTTTATTTAGATGCATATTTTAGTTTTAGTTTAGTTTAATTATAGTGCTGTATTTATTAAATGAAATAAAAAATCATTCAATCATTAGAATGGTAAACGAGCTGTGAAACGAAATCAATATTATTTATTGATCATTTTAAATTTTAAATCGATGAAATAATATTAATGTACGCTCATCCGGTTATAGTTTTAGGTATGTCTGTAGGTAGCATATGCTGTGTTTGTGATCTCCGTTTTTTTTACTAACATTTTTTTGCGTCACTTATGTCTAATTATTGTGCTACTAACTCTTTAAGGGTTTTGCTTGAAATAAATGTTTTCAATTCAATTCAATTAACCCACACAAAGCACAAGTAATAGAATAACACTACTAGTAGACAAAGCACGTACACATCTAAAGCACACACACTTGTATACCTACGCACTTATTGGACAGTACACGCACATAATAACAGGCATTTTGGGAGGAAACGTAATATTGTCTGCTCGCAGCACGCGTGCACACTCGGTAACAACGGACGGTGAACTAGCGGCAGAGTATGCCCATTGAGCTAACAACTGCGACGCGGCCGCCGGCGGCTTGTCCTCCCTCTAGTATTCTATGCTCTGAGGTTGGGACTCTTGCGCACGCGCCGCATCAGGGACACAGTCCTCTTGCGAATTATAGCGCTAAAACTATCCAAGCGCGTCTCCGCGAACATGCCTGATGCGCTACAAAAATGCGGTACCTTATCCCAGCAAATGAATAAAGACGAATTTTCATTGGTCGTTAAGAGATCCCATTTGCGCCAAATCCCCCTTTCCTAGAATAAACTTGTATAAACTTGATTAATTTGAGTAATTGGTTTTGGACGTGATATTTTGGGAAAACTATTTTTCTCACATTAATCTAGTTTATACAAGTTTATTCTAGGAAAGGGGGAATTTGGCGCAAATGGGAAGCCAATTGATGAAAGTTTGTTACATAAGTTTCTTAAAATATCACGCCGTTAGCCTGCGAATGTCAAATAACGCTTTGTATGGCAATCGAACCACCTTAAGAGACAACGCGTTAAGGATGACTCACGCTAGAACGGGCCGTATCCAGCCCGGGCCGTTTTCTAAGAAAAACGACGGCGTTTTTGCGCGGCTGTGCCATACCCAAGCCCGGCCGAGCCACGGCCGGGCTGTGCCGACACCGAGCCGCTTCCGAGCCTCGGGCTTGGGTATGGCTCGACCGCGCAAAAACGCCGTCATTTTTCTTAGAAAACGGCCTGTTCTAGCGTGAGTCATCCTTTACAGGTAATTTTGACAGGTGATCTATGATTAGTGTCGCGCGTTTGTATGACAATACGTAGCCGTGTGTAACTGATATTTGACAGCTACAAAATTACAATCATGGCTAGGGTTGCCAGACGTACTAAACTATTATTATATAGTATTGTACTATATTTTGGCTCCGCGTACTTTATAATATACAAAGCACATAAAGTATCTACGCTAAAATACTTTATTTTAATCATAAATTCCAAATACATAAACTTCTCAATAAAAATGTGTTTTCTACTTTCTTATTATTATAATATGAATAATACTTTATTAATTATATATATAATATAATAATTTATTTATAATTATTATTGTTATATTAAGTACTTTATTTATATGACCTTTAACCCATTATATAGTTACTATATTTGTACAAAAAAAATCTGGCAACCCTAATCATGGCAGAACGCAGCCACGCACGCATTTTCCCTATATAGCACATCCTAACAAAATCTGGTGTATCGTCACTTACAGCGGCAACAGAAAAACATCATCTGTAAAAATTTCAACTGTATCAGTGAGATACAGCCTGGTGACAGACAGACAGACAGACAGACGGACAGCGGAGTCTTAGTAATTGGGTCCCGTTTTACTCTTTGAGTGCGGAACCCTAAAAACGATTGTATTCGTTTTATCTCAATTAAAAATGACGAAAAAAAAACATTATAAACATACCAGTTAACATAAGTTACACAGAATATTTAATCAGAAATGGTATTTTGTATGACAAGTATAGACTTAAATGCAAATATTGTGGATGGGTGTCCCTTGTTTTGTCGACAAGTAACATTTAGTTCACGAGTTATTATTTGGTGTAATTTTATTTCATGACCAGATTATTCCAATTTTTTATTTTATAGTATAACTGTTCAGGGAATATTATTTGGCAAATTATTCTTTTTGTATGAATTTAAATAGCAGAATAACAAACCAACGAATTTCATTTGTTTGAAATTGTAATACAGCATTACAAAATAATCAAATTAAACTGATTACAGGGGTTTAACTAGGTTAGGGCAGCCAGAAAAACGGCGGAGCCCCCCGCAGTAAAAAAAACAAACAACCGTAACAATTGTATTATTTTCACATCCATTTTAATGCTGGATTATACTTTTGATTTTCGTAATAAAATAAAAAGATGCAAGTTCCCTATTACAGTATTATAAAAAGCCGGCCATATTAAATAATCTCGATCATACTTGTGCGTTGACATTTTGTTCATTGTTTCAGATTGTTCTACACATACATCGAACAAGACTATTGGATATATCCTATCTTCAAATACACGTATGGGACTCTATTTTTCCCGCTAATTATATTCTATAGCTTCGTACTTCTATTCATTAATTATAATTCGCAGTGGATTGTGATATCATTTCTGTATCCGACAAAGAAAGTGAGAGGTAGTAAAAAGATTAAATAAATGGTAATGTCTGTTATAATTTACTATTTTATTTATTACTAGCTTTTGCCCGCGACTTCGTCCGCGCGGAACTCGTTTATACTCATTTTACCCATTAATGTACCCTACGTTATTCGTGTTGGGCATGGTAGGGTACAATCGGTTAGAGGTTAGGAGGGAGTTGACTCTGGTGTCCTATGTATTTAAACTTTTACGCGGCAAGGTCAGTAACTCTGGGGTACTGGCTGAAGTGGGCCTGTGCGTGCCGTCGCGGTACGTGTGGCGCCGGCGCCGGCCGCCACTGCTGGCCGTGCCGCCCGCGCGCACCGGCCTATTGCACGAGGCGCCCTGGACAAGGGCTCTGCGCACGCTCAATCTAGTTGCTACGAGGGTTGATGTATTCCACTGCTCTTTGAATGAATTCACCAAAGTTACTTTGTATGTGTTATGTTATTGTGAAACTTAGAATTATGTAATACCCTATAAATATATGTTATGTTAATAATTTGCTACGCTATCGCATTGGGAGACTGTAATGATAGACGTATAGTTAATATAAATAAAAAAAAAAATAAAAAAATATCGTAACTTTCTCCACCCTTTTCACCCCGTTAGGTGATGAATTTCCAGATAAAAACTATCTTTAGGAGGACTCTTTGGGAAGGCCCCGGAATTCAAAGTATCTCTATACCAAATTTCATCTAAATGGGTTCTATCGAAATCTTCAACCCTCATTTCACCACCTCAGGGATTTTTTTTCGGGATAAAAACTATGCATTGTCCTGCCGTATGACTCCTTGTATCTCTTTACCAAATTTTATCTAAATGGGTGTTATCAAAATTTTCACCCCCTATTTTATCCCTGAGGGGATGATTTTCGGGATTAAAACTATCCGTTGTCATACCCCGGGACTCAAACTATCGTTCAACAAAGTTTCACCCCCAATTACACCCCCTTAGGAGATGATTTTCGGGAGTAAACTATCCTATGTCCTTCCCCAAGACTCCAACTCGCTATACCGTAAATGGGTTCCATCCAAATTTTCATACCCCATTTCACCCCCTTAGGAGATCTGGAATACAAATTATTTTAAGTCCTTCCCCAGGACTCCGACATTACAACCATCACATCATCAATACCACAGGGAAGTGTAATCGGCTGTCTTCTTTTTCTCATTTACATCAATGATCTTCCTAAAATTATACAAGAAACTTCAATCCTTTTCGCTGACGATATCTCTATACTTACATCCTGTCAAAATACATCACACATAAATAATAAAATAAATACCATCTTAGATAAAATCACAGATTGGATGCACGACCACCACCTGGAAATCAACTACCAAAAGACAAAATTAATGACATTTCACCCATATCAGAAAGACCCGGTAACAATTAACTGTAACCACAATTCTATAACATTAGAGGTAGTCGACACATTTACGCTTTTAGGAATCGTTATAAACAAACACCTATCATGGAAACCACACTTAAAAAGTATTAAAACCAAACTTTCCAGATTTGCGTACGCGCTACGGGAAATAAAGAAAACCACCGACTTTGAGACCGCACTGGCAACATATTACGCGTACAGCTATTCCTGGATCAGCTATGGAATTATCCTCTGGGGAAATAGCACCGATGCTTCCACCATATTCACCCTAAAACAAATAGACAGTTGTAAGCCGCACTTTATCAAACACAGAATACTCACTCTACCATCCTTATACATCTTAGAAATATGTAAATTTGTCCGCAAATACTCAGAATTCTATACCAAACGAGAAGACACACCTGTACCATATGCATTAAGAAATAAAACCAGATCAATAGCACCACCCTCCCGATTAAAACTCCACTCATCCGGCCCTTTAATAATGTCCATAAAATTATATAATAAACTACCAGAAAAAATTAAAAAAGAAAGCAAAGAAAATAAATTTATAAGCCAAGTAAAACAAATTCTTCTAAATAAAGCGTATTATTCTATTAGTGAATACTTAGAAGACAAATTACTTTAATCACTACTAGTAACCTAACACAAACAAACATTAACTACAATTCGGCTCAAAGAGATTTGTTATAGCTAATTGTATATTACTTTAAGCTTTGTTAGTTTTTAAGTTAGTATTTAATTTCAATACTATTACTTTTGCGATGCCCTTGCAGGGCTCATGTTTGATACGTCCATATTGTAACACCTACCTACCTACCACCTTTATGTAACAACATGAATGCTAATAAAATTACTTGATTACTTGACTCTTAACTATCTCCATACCAAATTTCATCTAAATCGGTTCTATCCAAATTTTCATCCCTCATTTCACCCCCTCAGGATAAAAACTATGCATTGTCCTTCCGTGGGACTCCTCCTATCTCTATACCAAATTTTAACTAAAGGGATTTATCCACATTTTCATCCCCTTGGGGGATGATTTTCGGGGTTCAAACTATCCATTGTCATTCTTCGGGACTCAAACTATATCTATACCAAATTTGGCCTAAACGGAGTCCATCCAAAATTTCACCCCCCATTTCACCCCCTTAGGGGAAGATTTCCGGAATAAAAACTATCCAATGTCCTTCCCCAGAACTTAAACTACCTCTTAACTAAATTTTATCAAAATGGGTTACATCCAAATTTTCACCCCTCCATTTTACCCCTTAAAGGGAAGATTTTCGGGATAAAACCTATATTTTGACCTTCCCGGGACTTAAACTAATTATATACCAAATTTCATCCAAATCGGTGCAGCGGTTTAAGTAGCTCCATACAAATTTCCACCCCCCATTTCACCCCCTTAGGGGTTGATTTCTAGGATAAAAACTACCCTTAGTCCTTCCACAGGACTCAAACTATCTCTATACCAAATTTCATCTTAATCGGTTCAGCCGTTTTCACGTGATGCGCGGTCACATAAACAGACAAACAGATAAACAGACAAACAGATAAACAGACAAACAGATAAACAGACAAACAGACAAAAATTCTAAAAATTGTTGGAACGTTTTCTGTTATTGATTCTAAGTATCCCTAGCCAATTTTTTTTCGAATATCTTCCATGTACAGACTTTCGACCCTCTTCAGCTTTATTATATGTATAGATCATCCCTCATTGTCCCTGTCGTTGTCAGTCGACAAACAGGCTGCCTGAACGGACCTTGGCTGGAAGGAGATTAGCCTAAGGTTGCCGCCCAGGACAGAAACATATGGAAAACCCTTCTAACAGCCCTATGTCCCTGATCCTGAACATTTTACACGTGTAGCCTGTGGGCGAGATTTACTCAGAGGGCCTACAACATCCTGCGTGTTCAGTACAATAACATCCTCAGAATGCTGTTGAAGCTGCCGAAGCACTGCAGTGCATCAGGCTTGTTTGCCGAAGCCCAAGCGGACGACTTTTTTGCCATTCGGCGGAAAAGAATAGCGTCACTGCTAAAACGGATGCGCGGTAGCAGCAACCGTATGCTGAGGGTGTTGGCAGAGCGCCTCGACTGCCCGCTCACCAAGTATTGGGTTGAAGTGGTCATTGGTAGGGCCAAGTAGGGAATAAAATATTTACTACCTTGCGGCTAAAGACCGAAAATGTGAATGTAATTAAAAATTAAACTTAAGCTAAACTGGAAAACTGGGCCCAAAATGATACACTGAGTGTCAACAATATAATTTATTGAGCTAATACTCCAGGCAAAATACGGTTTTGAAAAACATTAATTTATAATAGCGTTTTTTTTCTTTATATCATTTTAAAACATTGATCTAAGATGCTTTATTCAAGAATCCAACAAACTTTCCATCCGGAAGTATTTATATAGATTTAAAAAAAGAATGAATTGTTTTTTTTTAATTATTTATCTTGAATAACATTTATTTTTTATAAATTATTATGATTATGATTAGACAATTATTAAAAGGATAAAATAGGGTTTTTTGCTACATAACAATAAACATAAGCGTTATTCTAAATTATCCTGTTTTAAAATAAAGTGTATATTTCACGCTCAATTGTTGCCATATTAAAAAAGTAAGTACTGTTATTAATGCTAACCTAAAAACTATTTTGTTAAATTTCAAATGCTAATAAATCTTGAATATTATAGAGCAAATGTAAGTGAACCAAAATAAAGGTAAAACCATTTATTCATATTTTTCTGACTTTTCAGAAGCTAGTTAAGTTATAATTTTTTTGATGTCTAAAATTTTGTTGGATTTTGTCACTAAGTAACTATTTAATTGATAATATAATATATCCATTACATAAAAAAAATCTGCTATTATAAATTATTTCCAAATTTGACATATTTTCCATACAAGCTGTCAGTTCATTGCCTGGACTAGAATGTACGAATTTACATAATTACCACGCTGGGGTCTATATTCTACGAAAAATCTTAACAGTGCCATTCAGGATTGGTGACATACAGAACAGCGACATCTAGTGGCCTCATAAACGTAACCTCGTAAACGAACAGAGGTAAACTTAACGTGTAATACTAATATAGTCTTGTAAGTCCCAATTGTTACTAACACTATTATGGATCTCGGTCTGAATTAAACAATTTTTTTTATTAGGTATAAAGGTCCACATGTCCGCATCGCATGCATCGGACGGATCTCATCAAACGGATCAGTTTGTAGGCAGTAAAGCCTGCATCACAGTGGCGCGGCCTGCGGTGGCGGACCATAGTAAATTTGGGTTCTCTATTGGAAGGCATAAAGTCATTTGTACTATTATTGTTACGCATAAGTGCTTTTCGCCGAAATAGTGATGTGCATAATTCTCATTACGCATAATTATATACCTACGCATAACATTAAAAAGCATAAATACTGAAAGCATAATCTTCATGAAGACTAATGTCAAATAGTATAAGCACAAATAGGCATAATAATCAATTGGCATCATATCAAAATGCATAACAAAACAAAGTTATGTACAAATGGCTCATATAGTAATAAAGTGATACGTACCCGTTCAAAATCCCTAAAATTGAGATTTTAGCCAATGGTTTTCATAGTAGTAAATTGCCTAATAAAATTGTCATTAGTAGTAAGTTTTAATAAAAAGTTTTTCCGCTCTTTTATAAAAAAATAACCTCGAAAGGCTCCCGCTTCCGTCTTCTAACCTATCTGCGATCCGAGTCGGTTTTGCCACTAAGCCCCTGTTCCCTTGTGCTTACGCTACGATACACCTCTATCTTGGCATTGATTGATCTCAGAGAAAAGGGAGTCTTCGAGGTTATTTTTTTTTATAAAATACTGGAAAAACTAATAATATGACAATAACTAAACTGAGTTGAATTCATTTATAAAACTGAAATAATGGATAATGAGATTAATGAGATAATGAGAGATAGGTATACCAAATAATTATTAGCCCAAACAATAGTATGCGTAATGTGTATTCGGCCAATACAGATTAGGTCAACTGAAATTATGCTATTAGCGTAGTATGCCAAAAAAGTAGTAGGCCAAAGTATTATTATGCGACAGTATTACAATGCCAATATAAATTATGCCAAATCAATTATGCAAAACTATATTAGTCAAAAAAAAAATATGCCAATGAAGGGGATCCCTAAATTTGACAGCTAATGACCAGTTTTCTATTGTCCGCCGCGGCCAGGCCGCGCCAGTCTGTGAGAGGCCTTAGTCGGAATCCACGCGTTGTGCGTCTACTGGTCGGCAATCCGTATAACGTCATCGGCACGCATCAGAAAAGATGCCCCACGGAGCATCAGCGTCGGCTTTACCGATAAGCCGATGCGTGCGGTCCGTGCGATGCGAATAAGTGGACGCTGTTGTATGAGTATCTATACAAAGCATACCAAAATCCGTTGCGTGCTATACGTCCGATGCGGACACGCGGATCATCATTATCATCAACTGTTCGCTATCGCAACTGTCGCGGGTGGCGCAGGACCGGTCATTGTGGCACTCTTTGGGGGAGGCCTATGTCCAGCAGTGGACATCTTCCAGCTGATATGATGATGATGATGATGATGATGAAATGGGGAAGAACCACCACATTACACTAAGGTGTAATGTGGTGGTTCTTGTGGTGGAGCAGGAATACAACACCAGAGCAAGGTAAGCCTTGCTCTGGTGTTGTATTCCTGCTCCGCTATTCTGTAACTTGTTTTATCTATCCAAATATCATAAACCCTTCATGATGCGTTCAAGAACCGCACATTATGACCACCATAAAAATAGACAGTTTTGTTAGAACAAATTTCTTATCTGTGAAAATGTTATTATTGCTAAATAAAAACATCGATTTCGTTAATATTATTTCATTCAAATTTCGAACGTCTCTGAAAAACAAAGAATTTGATTTAACCTGTATTCTAATATCTGTCGAGATGACGTTTAGTTCGAAATTAATTGTCAATTTGCATACAAATTTGACAAATGTTGCACGTAAGTAAGATATCGAACGATATGAGAGTTGGATTAGTTGGATCCAACTCTAGTTTGTCTCTGAATTAAAAAATAAACTATGACAGCTGCCAGAAAACAACGCCGCGAAGCCGGTCATAATTAGCGGCTCCTGAATGCATCATGGAGGCTTATGATATGTGGATAGATAAAGTAGTGTATGTAACTGTACATAATTAGGCATTAAAACACTCGTGTGATGTTATTATGAAACTCGCCTTCGGCTCGTTTCATAAACCCGCACTCGTGTTTAATGCCCTTCATTATGTACAGTCACATAAACTACTATTAAGTTCACCTCAACGTTCACCCACAAATATATCTTGACGCCGCGATTCGTAGTAACTAAGCGTAGCTAGAGGTCTACTTTCGTTAGGCGTGACGGCGCATTAGGCGTTCCGAATAAGAGCCCAGGGCTATTATTCGCTACGCGTTAATGCTGCTCACCCCGCCGGTCACCCGTTACGAAACTAGATCTCTACCTACGCTTAATTACTACGCATCGCGGTGTCAAGGTATAATTGTGGGTGAGCGTTGAGGTGAGCTTAAAAGAAGTTACAGAATAGGGGGGCAGAAGACCGCAGTCATAATAACACTACCACAGAATAAGTGATAGTACAGTACTACTAAATACTTGCTCTGTAAGTGTGAGGAGTGGTGATTCTAGTGGTGAGTACCAAAAGGTATAGGTAGTAGGTCGCCTGTCGGTAGGCGACTGATAGCATACGGATCAACGCGACCAAGGTGAGGCGACCGACGACCCAAGCTCACAATTCATGCAGATATCGCACTCATATACACTGGTGGTCGCGCGACGCGTGTTTCGTAGTAGTTTAGTTTCGTAGGTAGTCGCAGTCGCAGTCATGTGTCGCGATCGCGCGTCGCGGTCGCCAAGAACCGAATGCTACCTTTAGGTCGCCAGAGCTCCCGAGAATGCACTGTGTTAAGACTAAGTAAAACATGAGTGAAGGAAATATATCAATAAAAAGCGGCCAAGTGCGAGTCGGACTCGCACATGAAGGGTTCCGTAAAATAAATTGCGGTTTGCGATATATGACGTATCTTAAGATCTACTGTATGGACAATGAACATGCAATGATCGCAATAAATGAATACGAATATGAATATGAAAAAAAAACTAATTACTAGATCTCGTTCAAACCAATTTTCGGTGGAAGTTTGCATGGTAATGTACATCATATACTTTTTTTAGTTTTATCATTCTCTTATTTTAGAAGTTACAGGGGGGGGACACATTTTACCACTTTGGAAGTGTCTCTCGCGCAAACGATTCAGTTTAGAAAAAAATGATATTAGAAACCTCAATATCATTTTTGAAGACCTATCCATAAATACCCCACACGTATGGGTTTGATGAAAAATTTTTTTTTTAGTTTCAGTTTTGAGTCCGGGGACCCCTAAATCTTAATGTTTTTTTTCGATTTTTGTGTGAAAATCTTAATGCGGTTCACAGAATACATCAACTTACCAAGTTTCAACAGTATTAGCTATTATAGTTTCGGAAAAAAGTGTCTGTGACATACGGACAGACAGACAGACAGACAGACAGACATGACGAATCTATAAGGGTTCCGTTTTTTGCCATTTGGCTACGGAACCCTAAAAATCACCTTACTAAATGAATGGACAAGCGTAAGGAAGCCCTTACCACTCCAAAACAACCATATTTTCTGTTATTCTCGTTACAGCATTTATCAGAGCGCAGTGTCTGAAGATGAGAGTCTTTGATCAGTGTGTGTTGCCAGTGATGACGTATGGCATAGAAACGTGGTCGCTTTCTATAGGGCGCCTCATAAGAAGGCTCAAATCACCCAAAGGGCAATGGAGAGGGCTATGTTGCGAGTCTCGAATCTCTGCGCGAACGCATCAGAAATGAGGCTATCCGCAGCAGAACCAAGGTAACCGATAAAGCCCTCCAAATCGCTAAACTTAAGTGGCAGTGGGCGCCACATTGCACGTAGAGCCGATGGCCGTTGGGGCGGAAAGGTTTTCCAGTGGCGACCACGTACCGGAAGGCGCAGCGTGGGTAGACCCCACAATGTGGACTGATGACCTGGTAAAAGTCGCGGGAGTCGGCTGGATGTGGGTGGCGCCGGACCGGTCATTGTGGCACTCTTTAAGGGAGGTCTATGTACAGCAGTGGACGTCTTTCGGCTGATATAATGATGATGATGATTTATTAGAGCGCTCGCTAGAATGATCGTGAAAATGTTCGTAGCCATTCGTTGTTCAGTTGGATAAATTCAAAAACGGCGTCAAGTCTCAAGTCTAAAACCGTTAGTAAAGGGAAGCACCTACAATACAAAGCGGGTTCCTGGAACTGAAAGTGTTAAAGTAAGTATACAAGAATCTATCTAGTACTCTAATCTGAAGTACTGATAAATATAAATAATTTCTAGATTAATGATTAAAATTATCATCATTCGTTTGCTATCAGTTGGCATTCATATTTTGCATCAATCTTGCGTTTTTTGTTAAAAAATATAAAGTATATTATTGTTAAGTTCATAAGTAGGTACATAATTGTTTGCAAGTTTTAAGAACCGGTTTCCAAGAAGAAAAGAGTTGTGGTTTCCGTGGATCCCATTTCACTGAATGCTCATTTCGGTGGAGATCGGGAGATACAATTTAGACGTGTATGTTTAAGTACATATATATAAATGTGGACGTTTTTGTGGCGACATAGAAAATTCTTATACCGATACCGAAAATGGATATGGCGACATAGACAGTGGCTGTGGAAAAATAGACAATGGTTGTGGCAACATAGAGAATGGCTGTGGCAATGTAGAGAATGGCTGTGGCAATGTAGAGAATGGATAAGGTACTTCTCAGAGTTTGATCATACAGATCTGTTAATTACTTTATTACTGTGGGTTACCTGTCTGGTAAGTTTATATTATATATTTTTACATCATTTTTGCGTTTTTGTGACTCAAGTCGACTCTCCATACAAACGTAGTTAGGTCCTCATTTTAAAACGACATTCTTGAATAACATAATAACATGAAACTTTGTATATCTACGCAATGGGATCCGCCATATGCTCCGTAATAAAATCATCCCCTTAAACTCATTGATGCGAGCGCAGCATACAAATTGTCGCGCCCGTCATCCCATCTCCAGAGCACATCAAAATCGTTTTAGCAGTTTAAAGCATGACTCACGCTAGAACGGGCCGTGTCCAATCCGACGACGTTTTTGCGCGGACGAGCCGTACCCAAGCCCGGGCGAACAACAGCCGACGCTCGGAAGCGGCTGGGTGTCGGCACGGCCCGGGCCGGACACGTCCCGTTCTAGCGTGAGTCATCCGTGCAATGAGCAATTCAAGGATCGATACCGATAGGCATGGTTTTTTATTAATGTTGGAGAAGTTGGTTTTGCCGCCATTGTAACCGAGGGGTAACGCACGCGAATTTTAAGGTGAAAGTCCAAACCCGTAGCACTTAAAAAAAAGTAGGTACGAAATATCATTCGATGTTTAACAGTATTTACGTCATACCTGGCCATAAAGTAGGAATTACCGCACGCTATGCGTGCGGAAAACCCCACTTCCTGGCCAGATAGAGACGTAAAATGTTGTACTCACCACGGGCGGTGATAAAGAAAGCCTCAGAGCGCATATTTATCGCCCTTGCCTTCGGCTCGGGCGTCAAATACCTGCGATCTGAGACATTCTTTGTTTAACCGCCCTAGGTAAGTAATGAACTATTAAAGTTATACTCTGAATCGCTTTTCTAGAACGGATCGTATCTTAAGACCCATCGGTACAACAATAGCATTGTTTAGCCACGTGCCACAATCACTTCGAAATGCCATGTTTAATAAATACTTTACTCGAATATAGCCACAGATTCAAATTAAAACGAAAGGTGTATCGGTATTAACAACTTATTAGCAGTTGCAGCATACTTAGTACAACGTTAACAATTAGCGGTTACACTTAAGGCGACGTGAACTCAGAAAACGGATTTTTAATCATTTGTGCCTAAGTGACAGCGAGAAGTGAACTTGTTCTAGAAAAGCAATTCGGTCCATACAGTTTACAGAAACTCGTCTAATCCCAACAAGGTCAAATTTGGCTCTGGATTGAAACGTCAGATAGCAGTCGCCTTCGTATAAAACTAGTGTTGGACAAATCTTGGGATTAGGGGCTAAAGAGGCACCCGGGCTACTGTACCTGTAACCACCTTTGATTAATTTATTTGGAAATATAAATAGCGATTCGGAAATAAATAGCGAATCGCTTAAACTTAAGTGGCAGTGCTGTGGGCGGGGCACATTGCACGTAGAACCGATGGCCGTTGGGGTGGAAAGGTTCTCGATTGGCGACCACGTACCGGAAGGCGCAGCGTGACCTGGTAAAGGTCGCGGGAGTCCGCTGGATGCGGGTGACGCAGGACCTCTGGGGGAGGCCTATGTACAGCAGCGGACGTCCTTCGGCTGATATGATGATGATGGTGATGATAATTAATAGAGGCTCTGTAAGCTGAAGAACTCGCGAATCCAATTACTCAACCTGCTCACAGAATTTCACCGGAATCGGTTGAGTAATGCGAACTGTAGAGGAGAACAGCCGGACAGACGCCGAATATACGAAATAATTTTGGCCCAAACTGAAACGTAGAACATAATTTTTGTATAATGCAGTTACGCCTGCTAACGATATTTATAAACTTCAAATTAAAGGAAAAAAGGCTTTAGGGGCTGAGACAGACTGTTCCGATAACTCAGTTGGTTAGTAGCGACGGGCCATGTATGCCTGTGGTCGCCGGTTCGAATCCTGCTCGAAGCCTAAATTTTTAAATTTTTCCTTTAATTTGAAACGTACATAGAACATCGTTCGCTTACAAATCAAATACAAACATTATTTTCATTTCATATTCATATTCATTTAATCATTGCCTTGTGTGTACAAAAGATCTTATAGCTACATATTGGTATGTCTCAACACAACCCTGTAAGGGCACTGCAATACAGTAAGTAGTTCAAAATTTAAACTATACTTAGACAATTATTTCAGTTGCGATTTCTTAATACTAGTCATTATTATTGCGATTTAAATATTCATTTACTGTGTAATAAGCATTTGCCACTAAATATTTTTTTAAAGTATTAATAAATTTATTGTTATTAGGCTCATTCTTCATATGATCAGGTAGTTTATTATAGATCTTTATTAACATGGGGTAAGGTCCTTTTTGGTGTAACGCTAGCTTTGATGTTGTTTGTAATAATAAGTTATTTTTTGAACGGGATTCATAACGGCAGGGTACGTCTCCAATTTTAGAATAGAAATCTGGGTGTGCTTTAACAAATTTACACGATTCTAGGATATATATGCCAGGTAAGGTTAATAATTTTATTTAAAGGTTTTTTTTTTAAATTTAAAGGTTAAAAAAAAAAAAAAAAAAATAAAGGCTGTGCTATGTCTTAAGCACACCGTGCGTTACTATACTGATAGAAAGACGCCGGTATACGCGTGCTTTTTGGACTTGTCGAAAGCATTTGACCTAGTGTCGTATAATGAGCTGTGGGAGAAGCTGAGCAACGACACAAGTCTACCGCCTGAAATAATAGGTATATTTAAGTATTGGTATGATAACCAAACCAATGCGGTTAGATGGGCTGGAAGCTATTCACAAACCTATAAGATGAAGTGTGGTGTGAGACAGGGGGGTCTTACATCACCAGTTTTGTTTAACGCGTATGTGAATGGGTTGATTGAGGAGCTCAGCAGTGCCGGCGTGGGTTGCTCGGTGGACGGCTGTTGCGTTAATAATATCAGCTACGCCGACGATATGGTACTGCTGAGCCCCTCAATCGAAGCACTTAGGAGACTACTGTCTATTTGTGAAAGGTTTGCCGTGACCCATGGACTCAAATATAATGTGAAAAAGAGCGAGGTAATGATTTTTAAATCTGGTACAAAAACTTACCCTGTTCCGCCGATTACTCTCGATGGCTCTCCTCTTAAGCAGGTTACCAGCTTTAAATATTTGGGTCACTGGGTCACGGACACCCTAAAAGACGACGAAGACCTAGAAAGGGAACGCAGGGCGCTATCAGTCCGGGGTAATATGCTCTCACGGAGGTTCGCACGTTGTTCACGAGAGGTCAAAATCACCTTATTTAAGGCGTATTGTCAGACGTTGTACACGTGCGCCCTGTGGAGCAATTACACGAAAAGGACATTTAGCGCTCTGCGTGTCCAATATAATAACGCCTTCAGGGGACTGCTGGGGCTGCCCTGGCGCTGCAGCGCGTCGGGAATGTTTGCCGATAGCAGCACGGACGGCTTCACCGCCGTGTTGCGCAAGCGCGTGGCGTCCCTGTGGGCGCGCGTGCGGGGCAGCCCTAACACTCTCCTGAAGGTGGTCGCAGATAGGATAGATAGTCCTATGATCAGGCACTGGGCAGGCATGCATGTGAGGCCGAATAATAACTTTAATTTTATGTAATTCAATTTAATTTAAATGTAATGTAACTTAATGTATTGTTATTAAATATTATATTTTTAGTAAATTTTGTAGCTACTAACATAGTTCGAAAGTAAATGTATCACTAACCAACTATGGATGATGTCCGAAATAAACAATTTCAATTTCAATTTCAATTTCAATAATATTTTAAGGTCTCTAAAATACGGCTTGCAGCTATCGGTCTGTTTTATGTTTGTTATTATGCGGATACATTTTTTCTGTAGGATGAGTAGGTCTTGCACCGAAGTACTATTTCCTCATAATATTACGCCATAACTAAGCCACGAGTGTGCAAAGGCATAATACGCCGTTAAAGCGGTTTGTAAATTAGTGGTCTTTTTCAGCTGCCTTAATGCATAAATAAATTGGCTAAGTTTAGTTTTTATTTTGCTGATGTGATCTTTCCAATTTATATGGGAGTCGATTGTGATACCAAGAAGCGGAAACGAGGGTACGCATTCTAATTTATATCTGTCAAACGTAAAATTTATGTCTAATTCCGTTTTTTGAAAGGGCCTGAACTGCATGATTTTTGTCTTGGTAAAATTTATATCTAAATTGTGGTCTTTCATCCAATTGAGTATACTTGTTATCGTTTGATATAATGTTTTATTAAGATTTTTATTATTTTTACACGAAAGTAACACTGAGAAATCATCTGCAAACATTACGCACGATTCGTTTATTGATTTTGGTAGGTCGTTTACATATATAATAAACAGCAAGCATCCGATCACGCTCCCCTGTGGGATGGAGTCGGACACAGGTTGGATATCTGACCTGACTGTACCGATTTCTCTTGACTGTTCATTTACATACTCAATTTCAACATGTTGCTTTCGGTTACTTAAATAGGACTGGAACCATTTATGTGTTATTCCTCGTACTCCGATACCATATAATTTATTAAGTAATATATCATATTTTACTTTTTCATAAGCCTTAGTCATATCGAGCAAAATTCCGACCGCGTACTCTTTTGTATTTAGTATATTTAAAATATTATTGACGTATTTGTAGACTGCTATCGTTGTTGACCGTTTTTTCCGAAAACCGTTTTGTGACTCGTCAAATATGCTAAACTTTTCACAAAAGGAGTACAGTCGTCTGCACATTGCTTTCTCAAACAATTTGGATATCACGGGTAACAACGCAATCGGGCGGTAGTTATTTGGGTCGGTTTTTTTATTCTTTTTGTGAATGGGTTTTATCACCGCATGTTTCAACATGTCGGGAAAAGTACCCTCAGAAAAGGATTGATCTATACATATAATAAAGCTGAAGAGGGTCGAAAGTCTGTACATGGAAGATATTCGAAAAAAAATTGGCTAGGGATACTTAAAATCGATAACAGAACACGTTCCAACAGTTTTTAGAATTTTTGTCTGTTTGTCTGTTTATCTGTTTGTCTGTTTATCTGTTTGTCTGTTTATGTGACCGCGCATCACGTGAAAACGGCTGAACCGATTAAGATGAAATTTAGTATAGAGATAGTTTGAGTCCTGGGGAAGGACTTAGGGTAGTTTTTATTCTGGAAATCAACCCCTAAGGGGATGAAATGGGGGCTGGCAATTTATATGGAGCTACTTAAACCGCTGCACCGATTTGGATGAAATTTGGTATAAAATTAGTTTGAGTCCCGGGGAAGGTTAAAGGATAGGTTTTATCCCGAAAATCTTCCCTTTAAGGGGTAAAATGGAGGGGTGAAAATTTGGATGTAACCCATTTTGATAAAATTTAGTTTAGAGGTAGTTTAAGTTCTGGGGAAGGACATTGGATAGTTTTTATTCCGGAAATCTTCCCCTAAGGGGGTGACATTTTGGATGTACTCCGTTTAGACCAAATTTGGTATAGATATAGTTTGAGTCCCGGAGAATGACAATGGATAGTTTGAATCCCGAAAACCATCCCCCAAGGGGATGAAAATTTGGATAAATCCCTTTAGATAAAATTTGGTATAGAGATAGGAGGAGTCCCAGGGAAGGACAAAGCATAGTTTTTATCCTGAAAAATCATCTCCTGAGGGGGTGAAATGAGGGGTGAAAATTTGGATTGAACCGATTTAGATGAAATTTGGTATGGAGATAGTTAAGAGGCCTGAGGAAGGACTTAAAATAATTTTTAGTCCAGATCTCCTAAGGGGGTGAAATAGGGTATGAAAATTTGGATGAAACCCATTTACGGTATAGCGAGTTGGAGTCTTGGGGAAGGACATAGGATAGTTTACGCCCTAAGGGGATGTTATTGGGATGAAAATTTAGATGTAACCCATTTAGATGAAATTTGATATTAAGATAATTTGAGTCCCGGAGTATGACAACGGATAGTTTTAATCCCGAAAATCTTCCCCTCAGGGATGAAATAGGGGGTGAAAATTTGGATAACACCCATTTAGATGAAATCTGGTAAAGAGATAGAAGGAGTCCTAGGGCAGGACAATGCATAGTTTTTAACCCCAAAAAAAAAATTCCTGAGGTGGTGAAATGAGGGATGAAGATTTTGATAGAACCCATTTAGATGAAATTTTGTTATAGAAAAAGGTATCAGTCCAAGGAAAGAACATAGAATAATTTTTATTCCGTAACACATGAAAGGAGGAAATCATCCCCTAAGGGGGTGAGATGAGAAATGGTGGATGAAAATTAGGATTGAACCCATTTACGGTATAGCGATAGTTAAGGAAGGACATATAATAGTTTTATCCCGAAAATCATCTCCTAAGGGGTGTAATTGGGGGTGGACATTTGTTTGTGACACATTTTGATAAAATAGCTTGAGTCCTGGAAAAGGACATATGATAGTTTCTTTTCCGCAAATCATCCCCTAAGGGGGTGAAATGGGGGTGACAATTTGGTTGTAGCCCATTTAGATGAAATTTGGTACGAGTAAAGAGTTAGTTTGAGTCCTAGAGAATGACAACAGATAGTTTTTATCCCGAAAATTATCCTCTAAGAAGGTGAAATAGGGGGTAAAAAATTGGATGGAACCCATTTACGATATAGCGGTAGTTGGGAGTCCTAGGGAATAGGAACATTACATAGGTAAATATATGTATGTGACGTTCCAAGGATAAAGGTACCTTATGGCGGTAGTTTCGAAGATGTTTTCTAAAACTATTAGATGTAACATTTTGTTGACATATCTTTATTTTTAATATAAAATATTTAAAATACAAGTCAGTTAATTTAGTCCTACGGTTTAGTAGAAAAGGTCCTTACGGCCGTTTGATATGAAAATATGCAAAAGAATACTGAAAAAAGCCTACATGCATCTATTATGGTGAGGCGGGACATAGAAACCAAGTTTGCGGCGGAGTCTATTTTGTAAAAAAAGGCGTTCAGAGTAAGATAATCTATAAAATCATGCAACTCAGCCATAATGACCCTTTCCTTCATACAATCCATACTAATATTACAAATGCGAAAGTAACTCTGTCTGTCTGTTACCTTTTCATGCTTAAACCGCTGAACCGATTGAGATGAAATTTGGTATAGAGATACTTTGAATTCCGGGGCTTTCCCAAAGATTCCTTACTAAAGATAGTTTTTATCTGGAAATTCATCACCTAAGGGGGTGAAAAGGGGGCAGAAAGTTACGATATAAACGAGTTCCGCGCGGACGAAGTCGCGGGCAAAAGCTAGTTTATAATAAAAGTCAGAGGTGGAGTAAACTCATTTGCACATGCTTTTATCAATGTCGATGGTAACTCGTCGAGTCCGAAGCTCGTCTTGCTTTTTAAGCTGCGTATTAGGCCGTATGTTTCGCGCGGTTCTACAGCTCCCAGGAACATAGTGTTTTCGGAGGTAGTTATCACGGGCCGGCCGCGCGGCGCCGCTGCCGCGGCCGTCGCAGACTGGCCGGCAACGGCAAACAGGTTATTAAATGTATTAGTTATAAGTTGAGGGTCACTAGACAATCTATCGCGGATAAGTAGCTGTATGTCATTATGAGCTCAACGAGGCTTCTGTTTTGGTATAATAATTATAATTGCCTATTATTGTCAACAGATCCTGTTTGTGGTATTCTGGACCTTAATCTTATATGACTTAAGCCGCATATTTCTGTATTTAATCATCAATGCAGTGTCATCCCATATGGATGTATTGGATGAGTCATTTGGAGATGATTTCAATTGGGTAAGTACATACGCATTCATTGGGGCGGAAAAGTTCTCGAGTGGCGACCACCTGCCGGTAGGCGCAGTGTGAATAGACCCCCACAATGTGGACTGACCTGGTAAACATCGCGTGAGTCCGCTGGATGCGGGTGGCGCAGGACCGGTGGACCGGGTGGCGCAGGACCTCCCCAAAGAGTGCCACAATGGCACTCTTTGGGGAGGCCTATGTCCAGCAGTGGACGTCTTTCGGATGATATGATGATGATACGACATAGACGTAGGCTAAAAAATATGTACGGAGAAGACGAAAAAAAGATAACACCTGACTTAGTAAAATTAAAACTTTGAGGTAATTTATTTATTTAATCGTATGGCACACATTATTTGGCCTTTGAGTTTGTCACTTTTAGTACCACACAGGGGGTGTCCCCTGTGTGGTACTAAAAGTGCAGGGTTGTGGTAATTACGCCTTCCCCCGTGACGGGTCCCATATGGATACAGCTGCTGGCGGAGTCGCGGAAGTGTGCGCAAGCGTTCCCGTGGCTCCGCCAAAGAGCAGCGCGCAGAACACCGTGGGGTTTTAGACGGTAGTCCGGGCGGTTCCCGGGAGTCCGTCATACCCGTCCTGGTTCCCCAGCCAGGCGGAATGCGTAAAGCATTTCACCACGAAAAAAAAAAAGGGTAGCTCCTGCGGACGCAAGTGACAGTTGTCCCCCCCTTTGTCAAGTGAGTGGGCAACTCGACTGTTAGAGGTTCTTAAGCCGCCCGAAGGCCTCTAACTCGGCTTAACGACTACTGTCATAGACAGCAGCCGGGAAGCCGGGATTAACTGCTTAGCGTGCCTTCCAAAGCACGGAAGCGCTCATATAAATGAGTGGTTACTATAAAGTAACCACTCAAACAGGCAGTCACCCATCCAAAGACTGACCGCTGCGCTGCCATCCTTGCTTAGCCTGCGTTATGGTTTCCGACTCGCAGGTAATTTACTTTAATAACAAAGTTTTAACCGACTTCAATTCAGAACTTTTTTCTCCAGGATCCCATCATCAGATCCTGAGCTGATGACCATGAGACCATCTGGCAAGTACCCTTTCAAAAAAAATTTTGCCAAATCTGTCCAGGCGTCTTCGAGTGATTACTCAAGGACTGGTATGTATGAAAAATAAAAGATTCCGACGAATTGAGAACCTCCTTCTTTTATGAAGTCGGTTAAAAAGGTAGAGATACCTATTCAGAAACATCAGAACACCAAAACAAGAAATCTACAGATTTTTAAATAGTTATACACAGTGGGCGTTAATAACCCGAAATATTTTAACCACGCATTCCTTAGGTCATTAGGCGCAAAAAATGTTATTTGAACCCCAGTCAAATCCTGCTTAGTTTTAAAGATATTATCATTTTCATGTAAACTATTTATTGTGATTAGTAAAGTGCATTAAGCTCTTTTGATGGAGACGTTGCTACCGATGTTGCCAAGTTTCGAGTCGTTATTGACATACATCAAAGTGACAGCCACCACTCACTAAATTCATTCTTTTTTGGAGAAATAATTCTTACCATTTTATTAAAAGGGATGATTTCCATCCAGGAAGCGATACTTATCCAAATTTTATTTACAAAAACCGAAAAAAATACAGAAAAAAAAATTTTTTTTTTGCTGAATTTGGATTGGATTCATATAACATTTTTTACTCCTAATGACCAATCCGGAGGTCAAAATCTGTGTAGTGGTTAAAATCTTTCGGGTTATTAACGCCCATAGGATTTAGGATCACGTATATAAGATTTTTGTAGCTTGATTAGAATGACAGATGCCAAACGTTTTCTCGGTTTCGTATCGTAATATAAAATCCACATATTGGAAATGATTAAATTTTTACAAGCAACATCTGTCCCTTGGAAAAAATATGAGTTTCGCTTACCAATACAAGGTGACATTCTATAATTCAATTCAATTCAATTCAATTTTATTTCGGACAAAGTCCATAAATTGTTAGTAACATATTACTTATAGTATTAATATTAATATAGGTCTAGGTGTACATACATAGGGGGACATGCAGCTACACCCAGTGCCTCAGCCACGGTGAGTCCCACCGGTCGGCCAGCGTGCACAGGATGGTATTCTATTAATGAAGTGACATCTATCATATAATTCTAATCAAGCTAGAAAAAATCCTATATAGCAAAGATAAATAAATAGCATAAATGGAGTGTATCTTGAAGGATCTGAATAACTAGTGCCGTCCTTTACTTTCTTAATAAGTATATTCATAAGAGAAAGAGAGACAAAGATGGCTACTCTACTTAGTCTTTAATGGTGCAAAGGACCCATTTATGGATTAAATTCTCAACTATATATTTGACAGAAGTCATCACGACAAGTGTTGTGTAATCTTCATAGTAAGCTTTTGTCGATAAAATATTTAATCATAAAATAAAATAAACTGGATTTACTGGTCCAAAATATCACTCTCTTGACTAGCTTGGTGAATTCTTATGTTATTGCGCATGGTGCATCTGGATTGGAAGGTCAGATGGCAGTCGCTTTCGTAAAACTAGTGCCGAAGCCAAATCTTGGGATTAGGTGTCAAAGCGGACCCCGGGGCCCTTTGGGGCACAACCGGGAATAGCGCTAGGAGGATGGTGCATCTGGGCCCTTTTCAATAAACAGTACAATCCGACAAATTTGCAGCAAAACGAATCGACCTGAACGTGTCTCGCCTTAATTTGATACTTATGGCAGCTACTATAGGGTAAAAGCGGCAAAATTAAAAGACGTATGTAGTTCATATGTTTTGTTTATTAAATTATCACTTGCAAATTTTATAAAACTTTGTGAAAGTGTTGTCAGGTTATATCAATACAAATGAGCACTTTGACAGATTTTGACTTGTACATGTTGATATTGTTTGCCACTTGTTTGAATAAATCACACCAGACTAGCTGAATAAGTCTTAGACGTACTAGGACTTTTGTGCATACGACTTAGTACATATAACCTGAACACTTACCGGTTGACATGATAAGGGATGATTAACAAATATTGTTGGCACTGCATGCGAATGGAGAGTTTTTCGAGTGTATCCCAGACGAAAACAGGATTCTTCAAAATGTGCAGAGCATATCCTTGAGTATTGTGTAGGACTCCATTCCTCGCCTCTGTTTATATTTTTGACCCATTCCTTTCTTATTTCTAAATCAGCCGGAAACATATTTAAATAAAAAAAAAAACAGTAAAATGTATAAACTCACTATCAAACGTTATCAATGTTAGTAGGATCTCAAGTACAACACGATGTGGTATGTGAAGTGTCAAAATATCGGGTTGCATTATTTATAATTGAAATAATAATGTAAAGCTGATGCAAATACGCAAAATTGATGCAAAAAACTGTACATGCTTTTCCAGTGATCGATATTCAATAAGATCTGCCGGTATTTCATACTTAACAAACATTAAAATAACAATATTTATGTCATAAAGCTTACCGGTAAAATGATGCACTTGAATTATTTTCACTTAGTACACCCATTCGGTGATTACACCCTGTACCACACACGCCATATTTAATGTTAAATGCGTACATTTAACCAAAAGATCACTTTCAATACTAAAAACAACAAATTATTAGCAAAACACAACAACGCCTTTGATATCCAGCTGGCTATCAAGCTAATATGGCCGCCGAGGTGAAGTGGCGCGCACGGCTTGAAGATAGGGTTGGAGACATGATGCTACCTCGTTTTAACACAGACAGTTTGACGTTAGAGTAAAGAGCGTATTAGATAAGGAACTTTGTTCAACTTAATATACTCCATCTATGCTATTTATTTATCTTTGCTATATAGTGTGGGTCTTATAATATTTCATTTCCGACACGATTGTAAAATTGTTATGGAATAAATAAATTGAAAATGTAATTGAAATTGATCAGTTAAAAAAAACAATAACTACCTCATTTACCATCTTTGAAAATCTTGCACTTAGCTTCCAAACATGTATATGTGTCATTAACTGATTTCGAAAATTCTAACTGAATATATTTTGTATTCAAATATAAACCCTAAAATTACCTCGCAACAAAATCCACTTTACTACAACTACCTACTAAACGCAGACACTTCATTGAAAAAATACCTTAACGGCCGTGATTTTTCTATGAAAACACGCCTTTATTTAACTAGAACAACTTACAGTTATCGTGCACAATAATCCGTGAACCCTGCCTGACAATTTAAATAACACCCGTTCAATAATATGCCTAAAACTATAGCTATCAAGTCCAAAACCGCTTAAAGATACATCTGACTTGTGATGTTACGGTTCGATTTAATGTACCAGTATAGCTTAAGCTACCACGCCTCTCTTGCATAGTAACAAAATGGTAACGGAAGGGGGAGTTTGTAACTGGACAAGAGGTCTATTGAAAATGGTTCCAAGTTCCGTTACGTTACCCAGTGAGCACTCGTTCTCGACTCGGAGTAGACATGTTTTAAAATGTAATAGTGTTTTATAAGTTATAAGCTTCCAAAGATAAGGTAAGGTTGTGTATTATTTATTATCAAGCGATCAGATATGCAATAGATAAAGTACTTAACACAGTTTTTATTGATCAGGGAAAATTATGTCGGTGGTAGAGTAACTTCATGTAATTTCGATCGATTTTTCTGTCTATGCCTCAGTAATGAAAGATATCTAAGTGAGTTAAAATGCTTATAAAGTTTCGACGACAAATATTACTTATTGTTCGTGTACTCACGCGCACCAGAAATATGAAAAACAATTTTCGCCCGATGCCTAATATAGAGAAGCAATGTACTAGGAACCAGACTTTCAATTTGTTTAATAAACTTCCTGTAGAGCTAAAAGGTATCGTACAATATAATAGTTTTAAAGATAAATTAAAGTAACTTTTATAGTGTTAAAGAAATACTTGATAGTGTAGAGCTGTAGAGCGTAGTTATTAGATATATTATATTGTTAGCTGTAAGAAATTCGAACACAATTTTTTATTGTTTACTGAATAAATATGTCTATGTTTTTCATGTGATACCTAATCTGCAATAACTAGACGGTAAACTACTATGATCATTTTGGATTGGAAAGAGCGTAGCCGTGTTTTCATGGAAAATCGGCCCTTCCACCAAATGTTTACTGTATTTTTATTATTGAGAACCCTCATGGCAAGTATTATTTCCTGTGAGTTTCAGCTTCCTATCTTTGTTATTTTCTGAGATATGATTTTTTTTAACTTTTTACGAAAACAAAAAAAACCCACACTGGCTAATGCGATTGGCGTAAACTTTTGGTACAGTAATCTATATGTAGAGACTCATGTATTCTTTAAATAAATATTTTTTTCAAAAAAAATCTTGGATAAATGTAGGAAATAAAACTTAAGTATTTTTTTTTCTGGCTTTCTAGAAAAGCGACACCAACAGTTCTTCGTTAGGTATTTGCTTATATAAAGATCTGCAATGTGTATTTTTTTCAAAATAATCCAGTTGGTACTTCATACTAGAAAATGGAAAATTAAAGGATAAGGTATACCCATACCAGATATTTTAATCGCAAAAGAGATTATGCACATTGCAACCTCTTTATTGTTAACGTTATAGGTACTGGCAGATTGCATTCATTAGGTATGTCAATGTCAAACTGTAATGATTGTGCTCGTAATACCCTTAAAAATGCAATCTGCCAGTACCTATAACGTTAACAAACCGATTTTCCACGAAAACACGGCTACGCTCTTTTCTTTCGTGTTTCTGAAACAGATTTAGATAATTTGTTTATTGATCAGATGGATGTACGCTGTGCCCAAAGACTTCATACGGGTCAAAGTATTGTTTTTTAAATCAGATGATAAGTTCCCGATATTACAAACTTACGAAAGCGCGTGGGTAGGTAGTTGTACGTAAAAACGAGTAATTAGGTATGTACTATAGATAGAGTATTTATGCCATTGCAGGTATTCCTTTATGACTTGATTAGGTATATACCCTAGGTCATCCGTAGGTTACAGGCTTATGGTTCACATGAGCTATTATATAGTTAAGTCGGAGACTAGTAAGCGGTAAGGCACGGGACTCATATAGTTTAGTTCCAGTTAAAATGAAGAAAATGCACTTAGCGTGGTATTTTACACCTTTCTTTTGTTGCTAAATATGAAAGCGAAAAACAACAAAGAGACGTCATAAAACTGACCGAAGTGTGGCACGTGTACTGGGGAAGCTACTGTTTATTCTAATGGTTATGCATAATTGTATTTACTCACACATTTTATTACTTATAGGATTATAAACAAATATTATGCATAATTGTTATATCATAACAATTAAACAATAGATGTCGGTAATGGTTGACTTTAAGAACTTTTTGTCAACTAAGCTAGGTTTTTCAAAAAAACTTATGTATGTAAATAATATCGTTTGATGTTTAACAAGAGCTTATTGGTGGAGGTAAACATCGTGAGGAAATCGGTCTAATCCCAATCCAACAATGTTCAGATATAAAAAAAATCAGTGTTGGATCAGACGGCAGGCGTTTTCATGAAACTAATCCCAATATTGGGAATTTGGGATAAGGTGCCAAAGCGGAGCCTGTACAATCGAACCAACTAAATCATGACCCACCCTAGAACCTTGTTACAATTAACGAACATACGCACGATCATATGACGTTAATACGTCAGTTAATTGTAACAAGGTTCCATGCTGGGTCAGGATTCAATTTTGTCGATCGAGTAAAACGCTCTTTCAGAATAATGTTTAAACTCAGCTACCTCCATATCTTTCAAATTTCCAATACAATCTTACTATCATCATCATCATATCATGCCGAAAGACCTCCACTGCTGGATAGGCCTCCCAAAGAGTGCCACAATGACCGATTCTGCGCCACCCGTTATTATTTTACACGGGTCTAACGCGTCCCATAAAGTTGTCAACGGAGATATGGGTGCAAAATATTTGACATATTCTACAAAAGTCGATAAAAATCTGGAGGGTAGACTCGAAAAAAGTCCACTACCCGCCTTTATCTGTATGTCTGTCTGTCTGTAATCAAGTTAAATTTGATGCACTTCCCGGTTTCCGATTGAGCGGAAATTTTGCATGCATATGTAAGTATATCGCATGACAATGTGGCCATAGGACCTCCGCAATAAAACAACACATTCACCTCGAATTTGGGCTTGTTAGAATTGTCTCAATGAGTAGTTGATGATGGTTTACAGAAAAGTACATTCGGCAATAAAAGCCACACACACAAATTATTTTTTTAGCAGAAACTTATTTTACTAATTGTCTAGGGCATCTTCCTCCGTATGCAAACGTGAGCATTCTAGGATTTACTGCCATTCAGCACAAATGCAAATTTGACAACTCGAAATTATTGATCGAATCTGAATATAATGTCAATTTGAAAATCCTCGACAATTATTGTCCAGCCTGAATAATGCTAAAATGTAATTACGTTCTAAAGTAAATTTTACATACTTCATATAGGTCGAGAGAAACACGTCCTTATGGAATTACGTGCACTCCAATAACATGACCAATCGGGAATACGTCATATATGAATTTAAGTTCAGAATAGTCGATTTTCCTGTAAAATTTTGATTCTAACTTAAATTAGACAAAATTCACTTTGCACGCATTTCAAAATGAACCTATTTCATAGTGGACAAACTTCCTTTTGACCTAGATTAATTTTGAACAAGAAAAGAAATGGTCATATAAAATTATAGTCACAATAGGGGAAATGCCGCCAGCGTCATGGGGTCCTTGCCGCAGGCAGAACTTTTGGACGGGCTATTTTTTTTGTAATTCGTTTTTAATTTAATAAAAAGTCACAATTACATTTTAACCAAATTCACTTTTGGTCCAATTTCAAAATGGTAATTTTGTGTTGACGATTTTCTATTTGTGCCAAATCATACATAAAGAAACTAATATGATCCTTGTTTCTTTCAGAATAATGTCTAAACTCGGCTACCTCCGTATGTTCGGCTATGTGCTTACACTGACCATGCACATAGGAAACCTAGTCTACGTAGGTCTAAACCTGAAAGAAGATGTTTTGGAAGACAGAAGAGTCAGAATGTTCGCTAATACGAGGAGGAGGTACTTCACGTGTTGGACGTTCGTGAGTATAAGTATTTATTACTTTAAAAGTATTCTAGCGACCACTGCCAACAACAACTTAAGGATGCCTCACGCTAGAACGACCCTGGCCGTTTTCTAAGAAAAACGACGGCGTTTTTACGCCGTCGAGCCATACGCAAGCCCGGCGTTCTAGCGTGAGTCATCCTTTAAGAGCACGGTTAACTCAAGTTCTCTCTCGAAACAAACGTATAGTTTGTTTCTTTTTTTTAAAACGGCTTATTGGAATAACATGAAACTTTTTTATAAACAATGGGACGCGCCATGTCTATGTTGGAAACTAGTTACTGTTGATATAAATTATGGAAAAATAAATAAATAAAAATAAAATCTCTGTTGTGCAGACTCTTAAGGCGTTATAGTATCATGGTCTTCTCTCCCTCTCGCTGAGCATAAGCGTGAGCGAGATGGAAGTGCGTGTTAGGAAGCGCGGATATCATGTTTTTTAATTTGAATTTTTTGTGTATTTAAATAAATAAAAAAGTAATCACTAAGTTCCCTCAAACATGATATTGCCGATTTTTAGAACCAATGTTAATATGTTTAGCTATTGTGCATAATTTGCTACGAATGTTTTAAGTGAATTTTAATATGTTTTAGACCTATGTTTGTTAGGCGTTTTTGAGCCGCTGAGCCATACCAAAGCCCGGCTGAGCTACTGCCGGGCCGTGCCGACACGGAGCCGCTTCCGAGCCTCGGCCGTGGCTCGGGCGGGCTTGGGTATGCCTCGGCCGCGCAAAAACGCCGTCGTTTTTCTTAGAAAACGGCCCGTTCTAGCGTGAGTCATCCTTTACACGGATTCGCTATACGCAGATGTCAAATTTTCGCGCTAAATTGCCCCGCTTTACGCGCTCGCCCGGATTGATCAAATTTAAAAACAGCATGGCGTCGGGGTGGCGTCATGTATTTAGGCAAATCACTGCGATTTATTTCGTGTTGTGTCAAAGTTCAATATTTTCTCCGTTTTTTTTGACCCCGTTACACGCGACGGTCGCATAACGCGATATTCTCCAACACGCATCCCTCGCGTAAACCGGGGTATTAGGTACTGTAAATTAGCGACTCGCCCCGGCTTCGTACGTAGTCAAGTGTCGGTCATATATAGGCCAGTTAAAATTACGAAAATGCACTTAACGTGAGATTTTTAATTTCTTTTGTTGCTAAGTCTGAAATAAAATGATAACAGGAGACGTCATAACACTGACCGAAGTGTGGTACGGGTACTGGAGTTGCTACTAAGTTTATTTGTTTTATTGTTGATGCGTAATTGTTTTACAACCCTACTTAAATATGAACATTAGATATCGGTAATAGTTGGTTTTAAGTACTTTTCGTCAACTAAACTAAAACAAACTTTACACGGCTACGGTACAGGTTACTGTAAATCATTTAGTAGACTGTACATTTTCCCAACTATATTTTTTCAGTTCCTCCACATCCTATACGCCGTGGTCGGAATGAGTTGCGAGATTCTACTGCTAAGGAACAGCGCTGCAAAGAACTACAGACTTCCCAAACACTTAAATGGGTTTAGGGATACTATGTTTGCTGCATTATTGTGGCCTGCTACTTGGGTGAGTTAATCTTTTTAGGGCTTCGTAGCCAGAATGGCAAAAGGGTTTTATAGTTTCGTCATGTCCGTCTGACCCACACCACATGTCACAATTTTTTTATGAAAAAACATTCATCATCCTCCTAGCGTTATTATTCCCGGTTGTGCCCCTAAAGGAGCCCGGGGTCCGCTTTGACACCTAATCCCAAGATTTGGCATAGGCACTAGTTTTACGATAGCGACTGCCATCTGACCTTCCAACCCAGAGGGAAAACTAGACCTTATTGGGATTAGACCGGTTTTCCTCACGATGTTTTCCTTCACCGAAAAGCTAACGGTAAATATTCCGTACATAAGTTCCGAAAAACTCATTGGTACGAGCTGGGATTCGAACCCACGACCGCCGCTTGACAGCCGCATGCCTGAACCATTTATAAAAAAACATTATTTAATTTTTTTTTTTTTTTTTTTAATAAATATTTGCGGACAATCTTACACAAATCAACCTAGTCCCAAACTAAGCAAAGCTTGTACTATGGGTACTAGACGACGATATAGATACTTATATAGAGAAATACATACTTAAATACATAGAAAACATCCATGACTCAGGAACAAATATTCGTGCTCATCACACAAATAAATGCCCTTACCGGGATTCGAACCCAGGACCTCTTGCTTCGTAGGCAGGGTCACTACCAACTAGGCTAAAGCGGTCGTCGAATTAAACTTAGAATGTATACCATAGTATTGTAATCCACTACAGAGTTCAATTACATAAAAAATAAGGTACATACATGTAACTGTAAGACAAAGAAAGCAACGTAGGTTAACTGGGTCTTAAGAAATTAATGTAGGGTTTTTTAGCATTTTTTTATTACGTGAATATATTCGGGGGTAATCGCTCCGAAAGTCACAAAAATGGTCACTAGTAACTTCAAATCATGGAATCAAACAAGCATAAAATGTTTATAAAAACGATATCCCGACTCATCATCATATCAGCCGAAAGACGTCCACCGCTGAACATAGGCCTCCCCCAAAGAGTGCCAAAGTGACCGGTCCTGCGCCACCCGCATCCAGCGGACTCCCGCGACCTTTACCAAGTTATCAGTCCACCTTGTGGGGGGCCTACCAACGCGGCGCCTTCCGGTACGTGGTCGCCACTCCGGATTTCCATCAGTTCTATGATACGATATTCCGACTACGGAAAAGTAACTATGAATAATAATTTTATAATTATATTTGAACTCGAAATTTTCTCCTCTTTAATTTGATCCCACAAGCTAATGACAGCAAAAAAATATGTTTAATATAAGATCAAATGTCATAAATATATATATATATATATATATATATACGTATATGTGTTGTAAATACACTTATGACAGTTAAGTACATTTACAACTTAGGTACACCATTATATGTGCAATGCAAAAAAAAGAAAGAAAAAGTTAATGAAAAGGTTAAGGTAACTGCGTTTTAACATTATTAGATTAAAGAAAAAACTAATATTTTAAATATAGTATATGAGTTGCCAAACAAATCTGCGTCCATACATTTTTCATTATACAGTTTACATGCGCGCTTGATATATGAATGCTGTGCGTATTTAATTCTGCTGCTTGCAATACTAAATAATTATTTTACTATATTATTTCACTGTTATGTTACAGAGGCAACAACCTGTATAAAAAGGTTAAACCATTCATGTTCTTTGCCCACAGCTCGTGTTCACGGTATTCTGGACCCTATTCCTATATGACAGAAGCCTCATTTTCCCCGACTTCATAGACAAGGTGCTCACGCCTGCATCCAACCACATCATGCACACAGCTATAGTCCCAATGGCATTGTGGGAACTACTGTTTCAACCGAGATTCGAACCCAAGTCCCATTTGAAGAACGTTGCGTGTTTGACTGTTTATATGTTGGCATATTTAGGAGTGTGAGTATGACTTTGATGATGAGATTTTGCTTTGTATAATGTAATATGACAGGATGTTCGTGGGAATTTCCGTTAACGTTGGCTTATTACCTAATTAATTTTTCGTTTCTATTTATTTTAAATTGTTATAATTTAAAGAAGCATTAACGGTTACTGCACTGAGAGAGATAACAAAGATAGATAACAAAAACAAAGTTAAAGTCAAAAAATATGTGTCAAATATGGTGATTTTTTTAGGTTAGGAAACGCAATGTAGTGCATAGCCATAAACTGGAAATAGGTATATAAAATTATTATATGAAAAACCAATCTTTTACACTGGTTAAATGCGCAAAACAGTTTAAATTAGATTTTAGAGTATTAGATATCTTGATAAGGGTTAGAGGTAGGTAGTGTCTTGGAGAAATTAACTTTATTTGACCTTAAGTGTGTCCCCTAGAAATTAACAGAAATTGTCAGGAACACTTTGTAAATTAATAAAGATATTTTATTGTGATTTTATTGTGTAATGATTTAAAATTTATTTTTATGGGTCGATGATATCCGAATTAAATGTATTTTTTTTTAATAGACTGATAAAAAACGTATTTCTTTCAGATTCATCTACACATACATCGAGAAGGGTATATGGTTGTACCCAATATTCAAAAAACTGTACGGAACAATATATTTTCCGTTGGTCATGACGACCAGTTTTGTACTCCTACTGATATTCTATAGGATACAGTGGACTTTGTCTTACTTAGTGTGGGGGAAAGAAAAGAAAGAACAGAAGAGAGAGAAAACGAAAAAAGTACGTTAGTGGTGAATTAATTAGGATTTTAAATCAATTTTTTTTTTGGATTTTCAGTGGGTTTTCAATGTTTTTTTCCGCGAATTGAATATTCAAAATGCATATGTCTAAAATAAGTGATTTTTATAACGGTTTTTTTTTTTTAATGTAGATCTACCATCCGGTACGGTTACGGTACTTACCTATACGATGGGCGGGGATAAAAAATGTATACCAAAATTTTAGGTACTTAATTATTCCGAATAAATTTGGGTTATACTTTGTGTAATATTTTTTCTTCATTAAAATCAATAGCTTAATCATAATTTTACATGTGAACAATATGCGTTACATTTTTGAAATCAATTTAGAAATTTCGGAGATGACTCCCTACTACCTACATACTTACTTACAATCTCACAAAGCTACACAATGTTGACGACCTCTGTAGCCTAGTTGCCTACGAAGCCGGAGGTCCCGGGTTCGAATTCCGGTAAGGGCATTTATTTGTGTGATGAGCACGAATATTAGTTCCTGAGTCATGGATGTTTTCTATGTATTTAAGTATTTATTTATCTATTTATGTATGTATATCATCGTCTAGTACCCATAGTACAAGCTTTGCTTAGTTTGGGACTAGGTCGATTTGTGTAAGATTGTCCCCAAAATATTTAATCACTTGAAATGTAATTCTTTATAATAGTAACGAGTATAGATTAAATTTCATATCTTCGTGATATTATGCACTTATTTTTAGTATTTTTCAGTCGGCTAATAGGGGAACTGGGGCGAAGATAAGGCTTATTACTTTTCTAAATAAATGTTTTTTACAAGATAACTTGTCTTATTTCTATAACTTCCCAACCTAAACCATAAAAAAACATTGCAATTATTTTCATTCTAAAAAGTAGAGATCTGATGTGGTTCATCAATTTTCTTTTTTTATTGTGGAGACAATGGTGGAAAAAAAACATTTAAAAATAGTGCGATTACATTTCAGTAAAGTTATGCATGTTTTAGAGTTTTAGATGATAACGAAATTAATGATTAATTATTAAAAATATTAATCTTCTAATTAAAATTACATATATGTATGTATGAATATAAATACTTTATTATACACAATACATTGGTAAAAAAATACAGGCTAATTAGGTTAAGTTGGTACAAAGGCGAACTTATCCCTGTAAGGGACCTCTTCCAGTTTACCTTACATGTTACCGTCGAAAGACCACGTTCCGCACTGAAATTGTGAATGATGATGAGACGGAAAGTCTTTGATTTGTAGGAAAGGTCCTGTAGACTCAACATTTATTACTCCAAAAGAAAGTAGGCAAAAAAATATGCCTAGTGACGAAAATCCCATTTCGATGTCTAAAAAGGTTACAAAGCTACAACCGTTTTAATATTGCTTGTTAGAAAGAGAAAACGCTCGGGGATCGCACGTCACGATCCACGGGCGTCATAGTAAATGACAATCGTTTCATATGAAGGTTCGTTTTGCGTAAAAGGGACAGAACCTCTTAAAACTTTGGACACTTGTAACTTTATGATTATTTAATCCCCTGTACTTTTTTCTCCATTTGAAAATATTTTTTATCCTTTTTCGAGAAAAATCATCATTATGGTTATTTTATTTGGTGTCTACGACCCTATTGCGTTGTACTTACAGGTCGTTTGCGTTTTTCGGTAGGTAGGTATGAGGCTATAAATAAAACACTATGCTTGCAAGTGATTCGAGAATAATAAAAACAATTTAACATTTATTCACTATTGGTTCTCAAACTCCATTTTCTACTTTTAGGTACAATTGTTTGTATTGAGTTATAAATCAACAAAGCTTTGGTCAAAACTGACAGAAAACCGACATTCGACCTCAAATTTCACACGAAATTAAACCAGATATGGTTTTCTGTCAATCTGAACATGCAAAATATGTTTTTTTTTAATATATTCTGATTTTTACATAGATATATGCTTTTTTTATATTTGTTTCTCTTTAATATGTTCAGGTAATGTGTAAAAATACTTAATACTCCATTAACAAATCAATATTTCGATAATATAAATCATCTTTTAGAAAACAAGGTACTTACAAAACTTTATTACAGCGATATCGACTCGCCGTAGTCACTTTCAAGTATAAAATAGAAAATCTCTTTTAAAAAAATCGACACCAAAACTAAAAAAAAACAAATACGATACACACACTCAGCCAACCTGATATTCCTTTACCACTCATTTTTTGCCAATACTCTAAAACTATCCATGTGTCCAAATCTATATATAGTTTTAGTGAAAATTTAGCAAAACATAGTACAAAAGTTTTAGAAATATCTACTAAAATCTACCCAGCAAGTAAAACGTTTACCCTATATCTATCACTATCGCACTAACATCCCTCCTATATGTGCGAAAGAGAGAAGTTATCCATCTCGCTTCACTCAAGTTGCACCAATCGAAATGTCTAGTAAAAAAATAATAATAATGGACACGTTAAAGGACGTCTCGGAAAAGTTAATTCGGAATTAAGAAATAATGGGAAAAACGCTGTTTTAAAGTACATTTTTTCTCCTTTTTAGCCTTTATTCCATTTTCGTCCATGATAATTAAAAAACATCACACGAATAAATATTGAATCCATCTTACTTTTCTTATCTTACGCGATTTAGCGAGTTTATTTGAAAAAGAACTCGAATGTAAACAAAATTGAACAGCAACACGGCGTAATGAGTTTTAAATAACAGATACCAAATAACATATATTTTTATAACTACCAAAATTAAATATATCAGGCAAATGACTTCAACCGATGCTACAAAATACATATATGCGTATGTATGGGACAAAATGATTATTTAATATTAGAAAGAGAACTTTTGAACCTAAACTCTAAAGTCGGTTGCAAGTTGCAATCCAGTAAGATGGTAAAAAAGTATCTTCAGACGAAAAAGGAATGACCGAGCGAAAAACGCTTAAAATTAATAAGTACATTTTTGTACTTATTTTTTTTTATCTAACGCCTTTCTTTTTTTTTCTTTTGACGTGATACAGATTTCGTGATTAGGCATGCGCTAATTTTTCAGCCAATATTTTCAGTCTTAGTGTTCTAAAAACTTTTTTTTTTATAATTAATCGACTTTTAAAATTAATGTCCTAACTCGCGAGCTAAAACATGACACCAACTGACTATGTGCGCCTAGTACAATATTCGCCTAAATTAACTGTGTTATATCATGAAAATGACGTACTTGAGACATGGAAATATATTATATTTAATGCAAAGCTTCAACAGTGATATTATTGTTTGATGTACTGTACCATTATAATCAAAATAAAAAATATATATCCACTAATTATATATGTATTATAAAATAAAATTTTGAACCACCCGTATATTTTATTATTATATTATGTTCTCACTATTTATTTATGATTAACCTTAGTATAGCTTAGTCGGAAAGTATATATGTCGTGATATATGTCAAAAAAGGAACGCAAAGTATAATAAAACAAAAAAAATATAGACAATAACAGATTGCTTTATTTAACAAAAAATATATAATATATAGAAAGGAAAAACATTGTATTTCACTTGATCTTAGAGACTCTCGTCTTTGTGGAACAATTGTTTTTTTAATAGAATGTAAAATTAAAAATAACCCATCGAACCTTATAATATTTAATATAAAATACATAATATACGATTAATAGCTATTTACAAAATACGAGTTAAGATTTATACTTTTTTAACATTAATATAAACCAGTCTATAGTAAAGGCTATTCGACAAAACTTAGCGTAAGTGTTAGAAAATTGATGATTATTAATACATCTAATTGATTTAGCAGGCAATTGTAAAAACATACGTACAGCGGTGAAAATAAAATAAACCTCAAAAATAAAATATAAAAAATTTACGTATTATATAAAAAATGTACTTTTGACATGCGATTGTACTTAAATGTTATTTATGCATTTATTATTTTTAATTATTATGCAGTCAATCAAATCAGACATGGCACCAAAGCGAAGAAAAGTGCAAAAAATGAGATCAAATTTATTCTACAAAAATAATTGCCTGCTAATATACAAAAAATAATTTTGTCCGTACAAATTGTTTTGTTTTATTCTTAATAAATGTTCGACTGTAATTTTGTTCAATGCACCGCGTAATAATACGTTACAATCCAACCTTATTATTATTTTAAATTACATTATTATTCTTGAATTATTACAACGCCTTATTTATACCTCGTGTTTTAGACGCGGCCAAAAATATAAACAATTATTTCAATAAAGTCAAGTGTGATTACATTTCCCAATTTATCAATAAAGTCGTATATTAAATGTTTCTTGTTCACGATTCAGTCATTTTTTTATTTATATTTTTGGCAATGTCCGTTAAAAGGTACATTAGGTACACGAAAGTCTCAATAAGCGAACGTAAACTTATAAAAAGGGGCAGTATCATGTATTCCTATTTTACAAAATAACCGACAATCTACATCGAAGACAAAACATCAATAATAATAATCATTTGAAATAAATAACAAGTTACAATCTCTTTAAAAAAAACTGTTAAAATAATTAAATGACCTACTCATAAGGGTTCCATTAAAAAAAACTGTTGTGTGATCTACATCTCGCTACAGCGTTATAACTTCTTTATTTATTTCTTAATAAAAACTCTATTACTATTATTATATTTTTATAATAATAATTATTATTTCTTCATCCAAGTTAGATACACTTTATGATAATTACATTACGATACGCCATTATACAAAATACACAATAAAACATAAAATGGAATGTGTTATTATGTACTTTTATACAGGCAACGAAACCAATGTTCGTATCTACATATAATTTGCTATGTATAACATAAACATAACAAATAAAAAATACAAATTCCGGTACAATGCGCAACTAAAGATACCTACAAGTCCCTAGATTAAATTTGAGAATTAAATAAACATTTAAATATTAATATTGTACGTACGTACCTATACGTAAATATCATTATAACAGTCTCAAAGTACATACATACAATTATAAATAGGTTAACAAATAACGTTTAGGTATCTTTAGTCATGCGTGGCCAAACTTAGCTGTCATCGTGGACAGAGTCATCGCAGGCAAAGGGGCCGAGATCCATCCGAATGTACCTCACGTCCGTGTACACATTTATACGAATGTACCCGTTTATACGACCACGCTTGGTACAAGTTAAAACAAGTTACACGTTGGGTACACATTTACACGAATGCACCCGTTTACGGCCACGAGTGTACACATTTAAACGAAGGCGCGCGTACACGTTAGGTACAAAGTGTACACGATGTACGTGTTTATACGTGGTAGTCGAGTACGCTGTCTAGAGAGAATAGTTCCTTGTAGAGCGCTGGGAACACATGGTGCGGGTGGGCTGCTTTGAAGCGGCACAGGGCTTCCAGGTGCATTAAGGACAGTTCTCTGCAAATAAAAAAAAAACACATTATACATAAATTCTCCTAGCGCTAAACTTAAGTGGCAGTGGGCGGCGCACATTGCACGTAGAACCGATGGCCGTTGGGCCGGAAAGGTTCTCGAGCGGCGACCACGTACCAGCGCGGCGCGGCGTGGGTAGGTGGACTGATGACCTGGTAAAGGTCGCGGGAGTCCGCTGGATGCGGGTGGCGCAGGACCGGTCATTTTGGCACTCTCTGGGGGCGGCCTATGTCCAGCAGTGGACGTCTTTCGGCTGATATGATGATGATGATGATGATTCTCCTAGCGAATTCCCTGTTGTAACCTAAAGGAGCACCAGATCCGCATAGGCACCTATGCCCAAAATTTGGTGGGCACGAGTTTTACGATCCGACTGCCGTTTGATAAGACCTTCCAAACGAGAAGGAATACTAGACCTTCTAGGGGATTTGACAGGTTTCCTCACGATGTTTTCTTTCACCGAAAAGCTACTTAAACTACATATGTTAAATATCAAATGATATCTCATATAAGCTTTTTTTCGAAACCCTGTGGTACGGCCGGCCAGATTCAAGTCGCGTGCCTTATCGCTCGACTACAGTGAATCTTCAGACAGTTCTTGACTCTGTCTTGACGTTAATTCTAATGAGTTCATTGGTTATATTTACCCTTAAGGGCCGCGATAGACTTCGTCACCCCACTGGTACCTAGGACATCCAACATTTCGACTGAAGTGTTGGGTGTCCTAGAAAGAAAGTTATGGACGAACTGTGGCGCTGTGAAATTATACAAACTAGTCTAATGGTGATATTTACCTGAATGTGGGTATCTTGGCGAGCAGCGTATCAAGCACGGTGACGTCACCCTTGAGCGGCGCGTGGTTCGTTTCGATCTCATGCCTCATGGCGGCCATGGACATGTTGAAGAGGCACTGGATCTCAGGGTTGCCGCGCACGCCGTGGCGCTCTGAAATTATAAATGTTCTAACATGAACTTCTGAAGAATAGGAGTGTAGACTCAAATTTTATTATTACTTCAAAAGAAAGAAGGCAATAAATTATGCATAATGACGAAAATCCCATTCGAATATCTCAAAAAATTACGAAGCTGCAACCGTTTCAATGTTGCCTGTTAGAGAGAGAAAACGCTCCAGGATCGTGACGTCACGATCGTCTAGCGTCATAGTAAATGACAATCGTTTCAGATGAAGGTGCTTTTTGCGGAAAAGGGACAGAACATACCCCTTCTTAAAACTTTGGACGCTTATAACTTTGTGATTATTTAACCTTTTGCGTTTCTCCATTTGACTACATTTTTAATCCTTTTTCGAGAAAATGCATCATTATTAATTATTTTATTTAGTGTCTACCCCTATCGATGAAATTATGAACTGAAAAAGAACTGGAATTCATTCGACTTTAAATTCTCTTGAAAGATTTATTAATTAGATATGTTTCGTAATTTTTGACGTGATAACGTCTTATAAATCGATGAACGCCGGTTGCACGCACGGAAAAGTGTGAATCATTGTCCCGTGCCGAACGCCGGTTGCGCGCACGAAATATCAACGCACAGCACAAACCGCTGGTTCTAGAGATTCCAAATTTGGCACGTAGGTTCCTTATAAGGTCTAGGGGTGCACTGATAAAGGATTTTTCAAAGTTCATACCCTCTAAATAGGGGTCCAAAGTTTGTATGGCAGCACAATGTTTTCTAATGACGTTATCACGTAAAATTATCGTCCATAAACCGACTTTATAGACAACCAATTTTTATATGGAATATTTTCTACATAATAAAATAATATCTGGGCGACCGAGCTCTGCTCGGGTGAAAATACGAGTAAGTTTACTTCCTATATATTTTTTAATTTTATTTTTAAAAGATGCTTATTTTCATTGGTCTTAAAAAACTCGTCTTGGAATTGAAAATTATTAAATTTAAACTCCCGACTATAAAGGAAACAACTAATACAAAAAGTTATACCAACAAATGGTATTCACAATGTACTTTAAAAACAAAGTTTAAACCGAATTAAATTCATTACTTCGCCAAGGAACATACATTAACATCTCCTTCCCACTATACCTACTGCATGAACTGGTTTCCGAGAGCAAATGCGTTGATTATTACAGAAAACATCCATTCGCTATAAGTAGGCCCATAATATTTGAGGAGTTCCGTCGATTCCTCAAGGATCTCTGAATTAGCTTTGGCACTTCATTAGTTGCTACTTTAACGGAATCACTGAATATGTGACGTCTGTAGTCTTCATAATCTTATCTAGGTGAGGGCCCTTTCGGATGCACTTCGACCCAGTGGGATCTTTTGTGCATTTGTCCTTTCCTTTATACCTGCTCCCAGGCTTGCTCCATCATTTCCACAAAACGGATGATGCAGTTCACCAAGAGCACCTTGAATTCCTTTGGTTGCGGGTAGCCGTTACCAAAATAGTTCATTCTTTGTCTGGCAAGGGCATGATATTAACACAATAAGTGTTCCATAGTCTCATCCTCCTCGCCACACATTCTACAGTCTTAACTATCCGATAGTCCCATCTTGGCCAAGAGATCCATGACCCTGAAGTGACCTGTGAACACCCCAGATATAATTCTGAGTTGCTTCCTACTGGATTTCCAGAGTTTTCTGGTCCAGCCCGAGTCCACTCCTTCTATGAAGAGCTTAGAGTGTCTTTAGCCAGCCTCATTACTCCACTCGTGTTGGTGTTTGGTTTTGGCGTAGGCTTTAAAGGCTGATATTATGGTTCCCTACGAGAGTCTTCATAATCAGTTCCATTTCACCAAATTTGTTGTTTCCGAGGCTAAATTTATACCTACACGAGTTATAATAGAAAATACCAAAATCTATACACGCATTTACTTATTCTGTGACGCGTGCTTAATACAATTGAGGACCTTCCTCAATTCCTCATGGATTCCATCATCTGACTGGCTTTTTGAAAACAATGGGACCAATCTGGAAGTAAATACTCGTACTTTCACTAAAATAAAAAATACGAATCGGTTCATAAATTAAATATGACGGAGTTCTGAGGTAATCAAACATTAAACATAAAAATCCTCTTTTTTGGAAGTTATTAATAGAGTTATTGTGACATATGTTGCATACGCTGTGGTAGCGGGGGGCCGGACAGATTGGATATGGCGTCGAATACACAAGAACATACTAAGTGAGTCTTTTATTTAAAACCATGTTCCATGTGATTGCATATCTAGATACTTAATATGCAACATGGTGTCAGGTGGGAAAAGAACATAAACACTTAAGAAAATACCTTTGTGGATGGATAACAGTACAAAAACAAAATGTCAGAAAATAGTAACTGGGGGTTACAGCTACAGCCTCCCAAAGGCTTTAAAATAGATGACACAGAGGCGTGGAGAAGGTACAAGCAGCTTTTCAATTTGTACATACAAGCGACAGAGTTAGAAAAGGAAAAAGATGAGAAAAAGGTGGCCATTTTCCTAACGTGCGCGGGAGAAGAGATTTTGGAGATTTATAATGGAATGACAGACAGTTCGTCATTAAAATGGTCAGAGTTATTGGAAAAAATTGATGCCCATTTTAATAGCCAAACAAACACGGTAGTAAATAGTTACAGATTTTACAATATAAAACAGGAACAGGATGAACCAGTAGAACGGTTTGTATTGAGATTGAAAAATGCAGCTAAAATGTGTAATTTTAAGGAGGAAAACCGGATGGTAAGAGACATGCTGGTAATTGGATTGAGAGACGGAAATGTAAAAGAGAGGTTGTTAAGAGAACGGGATTTGACTTTAGACATAGCGTTGGACTTATGCAAAGCAGCTGAGTATAGTAAGAAAAATATGAGGGAGTTGGAAGAAAAAATACAGACGGTGGATCTGGTTAAGGAAAGTCCGCGTTACAGAAAAGAAACAATGAGTTACAGTTGCAATAAATGTGGAAAACAGCATGATCCAAGAAGATGCCCAGCGTATGGAAGAAGATGTGCAGTATGCAACATTTATAATCATTTTGCAGTTATGTGTAGGCACAAAAAGAAAGAAGAGAGACCACATCAGCAGCAAAGATTTAATAAAAAAGTGGATGGCATTAAGGAGTCTACAAACGACAGCGATAGTTCAGATGAATTTGTGGTGGACTCAGTAAGTAGTTGCAATAGATTACAATGGTATCAAGTAATAAATGTTGAAGGGGTTGAAATCAATTTCAAACTAGATTCAGGTGCTGACTGTAATACAATACCATTAAACTTATTCAATAAGCTAAAGTTGGATAAAGGCAAACTAGGTGAACCTACGGTGTTGGTAGTGTATAATGGACAAAAATTCAAAACCGTAGGAAGTATTGATTTGAATTGTATAGTAAAAGGAAAAAAATGCTGTATTAGATTTTGTGTTGTGGATATGCCCATTCAGCCAGTGTTAGGCTTACCAGATTGTGTCAATCTTGATTTAATTAAGAAAGTAGATGTCTTAGTGACCGAAGATAAGAATAAATTTATACAAATAAATCAGGATGTGTTCACAGGGTTAGGTAACATCGGCACATATAGAATAAAGTTGAAAGAAAATTCAGAGCCAGTAATTAAACCTATTAGAAGAGTACCACAGACTATTAAGGAGAGACTTAAAGATACATTGAATAATTATGAGAGTAGAGGTATAATAGAAAAAGTAGAGGGCCCTACAGCATGGTGCAATAATCTGGTTATTGTAGAGAAACCAGATAAGTCACTTAGGTTGTGCTTAGATCCCAAAGAATTAAATAAAGCAATTCTTAGAGAAAATTATCAAATCCCATCACCTGAAGAAATATATAATTCACTTGCAGGTAAAAGTGTCTTCACAGTACTAGACTTGAAGGATGGGTTTTTCCAAGTCGGTTTGGAGGATGAACAAAAGCTCTGCACCTTCGGTAGCCCTTATGGAAGATATTTTTTCAAGCGCTTGCCGTTTGGAATCTGCTCGGCCCCAGAGGTAATGCAAAGAATAAACACAGCTATATTTAGTGATATACAAGGGGTTAATGTGTACTACGATGACATAATTGTTGCTGGGGATAACTTAGAGGATCATGATAAAATATTAAGTGCAGTAATAGAAAGGGCAAGAAAATTCAATGTAAAGTTTAATCCAAATAAGGTTCAGTACAGGAGTGATTTTGTCAAATATGTGGGCTTGGTGGTATCTGAATCGGGCATTAAACCTGATCCTGAACATGTAAAGGCTATTGTGGACTTGGAGGAACCAAAAAATGTCAAAGAACTACAAAAGTTTCTGGGTATGTGTAATTATTTGAGTAAGTTTGTACCACAATACTCAAAAACAACAGAAAAACTCAGAGATCTCTTAAAAAAAGATGTATTGTGGAACTGGGATGTAGCTCAAAAGCAAGCATTTGAAGAAATAAAAATGAAAATGAGTAGTGCCCCAACTTTGGATATTCTAAAAAAAGAAGGTTTAGTAACATTACAAACAGATAGTTCAAAAAGTGGAATGGGTGCTTGTTTGTTACAAAAGGGCAAACCAATATCATTTTACTCAAGATGTTATACAGAATGTCAACAGAGATGGGCTCCGATTGAAAAAGAGCTCTTTGCTGTCTGTTTAGCCATGGAAAAATATCATCAGTTTGTGTATGGTCGCAAAATTATAGTTGAAACGGACCATAAGCCGTTAGTGGCGATAATGAATAAAGACATAAATAAAATTTCAGCCAGACTGCAAAGAATGGTTCTTAAACTCTTAAAATATGAATTTGATATTAGGTATATACCAGGATCTCAAATGTATGTTGCAGACTATTTGTCTAGACATTATAATTCAACAAATGGGAAAGTAGAGCCTACACTTAAAGAGTTAGTGCATTGTGTGGAAGTAGAAACAGTGTATGGGTTAGATAATGACTTACAAATATCAGAAAATAAGTTGAAATATATTCAGGATGAAACAAATAAAGATGGTAATTTGCAACAAATAAAGTTATGGCATAATTCAGAGTGGCCAAAAAATGACAGAAATATACAGGGTAGAGAATTAAAAAAGTTATACAAGTTGAGAAATGAGTTAATGGTTAAAGATAATGTTGTATACTTTGGAAATATGGTACTTGTGCCTAGAGTACTAAGACAGGAAATGCTGGATATACGGCACTCGGGGCATGCAGGTGTGGTAAAATGTAAAAAGAGAGCACGAAAAATACTGTATTGGCCTGGAATGTCAAGAGATATAGAGGATCATGTCTTAGCTTGTAAAGCATGTGAAAAGTACAGGGTATCCAATTGCAAACAGCCTATTATATCTCATGACATTCCTGAACTTCCTTATAGTAAAGTAGGTATGGATGTGGGACATTATGCAGGAGAAGATTTCTTAGTGGTTGTAGACTATTTTTCAAAGTGGATTGAAGTTGCAAAGTTAAATAACAAATCTGCCGCCAATATCATTTTTGAGTTGATAAAAATGTTTAGCATCCATGGAATTCCTAGACAAATAGTCAGTGACAATATGCCATTTGGTAGCTGTGAATTTGAGCAATTTGCAAGACAGCAGGGAATAGAATTGGTTAAGTCAAGTCCACATTATGCACAATCGAATGGATTATCAGAAAAAGCTGTGGGAATTGTTAAAAATATGATGAAAAAATGTAGAGAAAGTGGTGATAATTTTGACTTAGCGATGTTACATTATAGAACAACTCCGGTAGCAAACTTGGATTATAGTCCTTCAGAGTTGTTAATGAGTAGATTATTAAGAACAAACTTACCTTGTTCAAAAGAAATGTTAAAACCTAAGTTATGTGTAAATGTCAAAGAACAAATGTCAATTAACAATGAAAAATCTAGGATCAATTATAATAAAACTTCCAAACCTAAAAAGTCATTTCAGAAAGGGGAGGAGGTCATTATTCAAGATGTAAATAAGAGCAAATGTTGGTATTCAGGTAAAATTGTAGAAGAGGCCAGTGGACCTAGATCATTCATTGTTAAAAATGATAAAGGCAATTTAGTTAGAAGAAATGAAAGACATATTAGACCTAGTAGAAATAAGTTTACTGTTAAAAGTTATAATATGCTGGACTCCTCTGAGTTGAAGCAAATCAGGGATAGAGTAGGGAATTATTTAAGGCAAGATGCACCAGTATCTTCAGCACCAAGCGCTCTTGCACCTGTAGCTAACCCAGAGCCAGTTGATGTACCCATGGCAACCAGGACAGGGAGGTTGGTGAGGAAACCTGCCTATTTAAGAGATTTTGATTTAAGCTAGTGTTAGATTAAAATAATAATAACTTTATTTCTTAAGCGGGGGATGTGACATATGTTGCATACGCTGTGGTAGCGGGGGGCCGGACAGATTGGATATGGCGTCGAATACACAAGAACATACTAAGTGAGTCTTTTATTTAAAACCATGTTCCATGTGATTGCATATCTAGATACTTAATATGCAACAGTTATTAAGGAGTAGTGACACTGCCTACGAAGCTGGAGGGTCGCCGCGTTCGAATCCCGGAAAAGGGCAAATGTTTGCGTGATGGACATGAATATTTGTTTCTGAGTCTTGGATGTTTTCTATTCTAAATTATCTCCAAAACGACTTGACCTATTAAGATTTGGATTTCTGTAAGGGGTTTTTAGTGGATATAAAAACCACAGATCCCAGTCATCCCCCGATGATTGGGTACCAGGCTGGTTCGCAGGTTTTCTCCAAGAAAAAAAAGGTATAGGTATGAATTGCTCAGGGTCCAACAAAAAATAAAAATGATGGAGCAGAACTCTCTAGATAGAGTTAGGTGAGTAGATATTGCATTACACAATGCTCTTTAAAAAATAATTCAACATAAAAAAAAACTTGCGACGGATATGATTTTCAAATAATAAAATAGAGATTCTATAAACCATTTTTTTACCTACAAAGGGAAAAATTACAACCAGAAATTATAAATAATAATATTCTTAACTCAGCATTTAGAATCACAAATTCAAAGAAAGGCATTATTAATGCCTGAATTAAGTTTCCGATAATGATGAGCACCATCTAGCGAAGCGTTATCAGCCCAGTGGCGCCTGCGAATCGGAAACAATAACGCAGGTTAAGCAAAGATGGCAGCGGTCAGTCCTTGGATGGGTGACCGCCTGTTTGAGTGGTTACTAAAATGAGCGCTTCCGTGCTTTGGAAGGCACGCTAAGCAGTTGATCCCGGCTGCTGTCTATGACAGTAGTCGTTAAGCCGAGTTAGAAGCCTTCGGGCGGCTTAAGAATCTCTCAGTTGCCCACTCACTTGACTAATCTAACTTTTTTCAACCTAAATAACCTTACGGAAAAAAGAAGGTACAGTGCTATAAAAAACATGTTTTTAATATCTATTATAATTTAAAAACAAAAAGATATATAAACAATAAAAAAAACGTATGACCATGATTTTCCCGGCTTTAATACTACGAAAAATCATTCTCTATAAAAAATAAAGCAAAAAGAAACATTCCCTCGCTGGGATTTGAACCCCCGACCAAAGGTGTTATAAGCCAATGTTATAACCATTCGTCTAATCAAGCGATGACAGCTGCGGTGAAATTACGTACTATATTGCACTAACAAATCTTTATGCGAGAAAATCTCGAGGAAACGAATTTTCTCGGAAACGAGACCTATCTAGATCGATTTCTCGCCCCCGTAACCACATATATTCCAAATTTCATCGAAATCGTTAGAGCCGTTCCCGAGAACGTGATTGCAAATATATATACAAATATTGCTCGTTTAATAGTATAGGATAGGAATATATAGGAATAATAACAATGGTAAACTAGTGGTAAATATAATTGTGGTATATTTACCATTGATACAAAGCACAAAGAAAAATTGGAACGCGCATACTAGCGTAGCAGACTGAGAATCGAACTCGGTGTCTCTAGACTCCCGGACCATTGAGTAGCCCACACAACTACAGTGATCTTGGCTACCATCCTTCTAGCATTTTCCAGGCTGTAGCCTAAACGACTCTGAGGCTTTAGCACATGCAAATATTTGACGTAGACAGTGGTTGTACCAAAGGTGCTACGGTAGCCTAGTGTTTCAAGCATGCGGCTGTCAAGCGGCGGTCGTGGGCTCGAATCCCGGCTTGTAACAATGTGTTTTTCGGAACCTATGTACGGCATATTTACTAAGCTTTTCAGTGAAGGAAAACATCGTGAGGAAACCGGTCTAATCCCAATAAGGTCTAGGTTTTCCCTCTGGGTTGGAAGGTCAGATGGCAGTCGCTTTCGTAAAAACTTGTGCCTATGCCAAATCTTGGGATTAGGTGTCAAAGCGGACCCCGGGCTCCTTTAGGGCACAACCGGGAATAGGGATCCCCTTCATTGGCATAATTTTTTTTTGACTAATATAGTTTCGCATAATTGATTTGGCATAATTTATATTAGCATAATAATACTGTCGCATAATAATACTTTGGCCTACTACTTTTTTGGCATACTACGCTAATAGCATCATTTCAGTTGACCTAATCTTTATTGGCCGAATACACATTACGCATACTATTGTTTGGGCTAATAATTATTTGGTATATCTCTCATTATCTCATAATCCATAATATCAGTTTTATAAATGAATAAAGCTCAGTTTAGTTATTGTCATATTATTAGTTTTTCCGCTATTTTATAAAAAAAATAACCTCGAAGACTCCCTTTTCTCTGAGATCAATCAATGAGAGTGATCGTAGCGTAATTACTAGGGAACAGGGGCTTAGTGGCAAAACCGACTCGGATCGCAGATAGGTTAGAAGATGGAAGCGGGAGCCTTGCTCCCGCTTTCGTCTTCGAGGTTTTTTTTTTATAAAAGAGCGGAAAAACCTTTTATTAAAACTTACTACTAATGAAAATTAGGCAATTTACTACTAAGAAAACCATAGGCTAAAATCTAAATTTCAGGGATTTTGAACGGGTAGGTATCACTTTATTACTACATGAGCCATTTGTACATAACTTTTTTTTGTTATGCATTTTGATATGATGCCAATTGATTATTATGCCTATGTGTGCTTATGCTATTTGACATTAGTTTTCATGAAGATTATGCTTTCAGTATTTATGCTTTTTAATGTTATGCGCATATAATGCATAATGAGAATTATGCACATCACTATTTCGGCGAAAAGCAATTATGCGTAACAATAATAGTACAAATGACTTTATGCCTTCCAATAGAGAACCCCGGGAATAACGCTAGGAGGATGATGACTATGTAAAAAAGTTGCCATCTGACCTTCCACCTCAGTGGGAAAATTTGACCGGTTTCCTCACGGTTGCCACTGAAAAGCTGGCATAATATTTCGTACCTAAGTTTTTCTCAAAATCATGGTTTAAAAACGTGTGACAAACCACTTTCGTTTGTCAGAATCGTACTTAGCAAATGGATATCCGTGATCTCAGCCTACCCCTCTGGGAAAGAGGCGTGATTATTAAATTAAATTAAATTAAAAATCATTTATTTCGGACTAGGTATTCATCCATAATTTGTTAGTAACAATATATTAACTTAAAAACTAGTGTTACTAACACAAAAACAAGTAACTTAGCAAAACTAATATCGGCGTGAGGGGGCACGCACCGGAGCATGCACCTCGTCCCAGTACCGCATTATCGGGCAGTCCACCCGTTCAACAAGCGATTGCAGGATGCTGTTGGTACTACCCCGCACCCTCCGCATGAGTGATGCCACCCTACTGCGCATTATTGCGTGGAATCCCGGCACGCCCGCCGCCGCGAACATGCCGGACGCACTGCAATAGCGGGGCAGACCCAACAGCACCCTGAACGCATTATTGTACTGCACTCTTATGGCATTGACAGCCCGCTGCGTATACCCAACCCACAGCGCACACGAGTAGAAGGATTGACAAAATGCCTTAAATAAGGTAACCTTGACACCCTCACTACACCGTGCGAACCTACGAGCCAGCATATTACAACGGACCGCCAAGGCCCGGCGCTCTCTCTCTATGTCGAGATCGTCGCATAGCGTCTCCACTACCCAGTGCCCCCAGATTATATGTATGTATGTATGTATATAAAAACGTGTGAACGAGTCTTACCTGGCCACAGTAGTACCAGACTCTGATAGAGCGCTAGTTCAGTCTCAGTAAGCTTCAGCCGCGCGATGGTCTTCGCTGCATCGAAGATCCCCACCACCAGGGCCATGTCGCGCGGGTCACTGCAACAACACACTTCTTAAAAGGAGGCCCAAGGATCACCTAAAGTCCCTGCGCGACCGAGCTCTGCTCGGGTGAAAATAGATCAAATACGGTTTGAACAAATTGGAGACATGAGACCCAGCTAGATCGATTTCTATCTATATTCCAAATTTAATTGAAATCATTAGAACCTTTTTCGAGAACGTGATTACAAGATATATAAGTTATACATACAAATATTGCTCGGTTAATAGTATAGGTCTTATGGATCTAAACTTGTGATATGAATAGGTTTAAATTATGGTACATATGACGTGATGTGAGGCTCCGCCCGAGAGCGCGAAAATAAGAGCGGAAAATATTGCCTATATCCATCCTAAAGGACAAACGGTGGCGAAAATTACCCCCTACATACAAAGTTACACAGACTTTGCTTCTTTAGTATTACCGTAGATCACTATCGACGAATGGGGGCATCAGAGCATCTTGGACGGGCATAAAATATTTAAGCAGGTGCCAAGAATAAAACATTCTGCGTATCAATTATTTTAAAGTTTTCCTTGTCATTGTATCTGAATATGATACACATTTTTGACGCTCATTTCGCATTGTTTTTGCAGACAAACGTGGCTTAAAAGCATTTTTTTTTGTGCAATGGGTTAAAGAGTTGGAGATTTCTTAATCTAAATTGGCAACAATGAGCCTGTTGACCAGTAACGACTGGCCATTTCAGAGGTGTTGCCAGCTACGTGATCACTGATGTTACACGATGTGACTTCATAGTAATGCATTTTCCGTAATAATAACGGATGGTAAATGATGATCACGGATGGTAATTGATGATATATGATGGTAATTGATGATACATGATGGTAGTTGATGAATTTGATGATACTGGATGATACTGGTACTTACCGCGCGTGTACGCAGTCTCTGATCGGCAACACAACGTCGCCATACAGCACATTGTCTCTGTTGATGTCCATCAACCGAGAGAGACGGACTATCGCCAGTTCGAACGAACCTGAAGAAGAAACAAGGGTTGAGTAAAAAATCGATAGATTTTTTTTATTTAACACGGTCGGGTGCGGTACTCAGATTATGGAATATACTAGAATGACACTTAATTTCTCCATACAAATTGAGAGGTCCGCCGAGCGAAGCACTGACGAGGGCGGGCGCTGAGCAAGCTCCTATAGAATGACAGCGGTGGTCGCCGTACTGCTTACAAGTATGTGTGCGTGAGTGCGCGTCTGTATGTATGAGTCAGGGTTAAAACTCATACATGTTAGTGTAGGCCTGAGTGGACGCTCGAGTCGGGCGTGCGGCATGCATGTTAAACAAATGAAACTCATTCTGGTGTCCTGAGTAGACGCTGCACAAAGCGAATGCACGCTCGCCCGCCCCGCTGCACGCCTCGCCGAACGCTCCGCTCCGAGCGTCCACTCAGGCTTTACACTTACTTCATTTAGTTCGGTAGCTCAATCTCAGTTCTACCCCACATGACAGTAAAAATATATTCCCTTGCGATTCTATGGGTTTCGCTCGGGAGTAGCCGTAGTGACTTACGTACACTATCAAATAAATACTGCGATAGCAGTACTGTCGTATAGCATGGCACACATGTAACGTATGGACGCTATGGAGCCTTTACCGCGCCCGAACGTGTTAAAAACATTTCAACAATTTTTTTTTGCACAAGATTTCTTTTTTCGCGACGGGTTTATTTCGTCTAATTTAGAAGTTGCTGTAGCAACTGTATTGTCTTCATCGTCAGATCAGCTTAGTAGTGCCATAATATAGCGTTGTCATTGAACTTAATTTGTATATAACAACTGTTTAAACTACAATATAAATACTGTGAGCTACGGATCGTACAGTTATTACTACACGAATTTTCACATACATCGTTTCGCTTGTTCTATCTGAAGCCGTCCTATTTCATTCAAACTAATTAACAGCCCGTCTCAGTTTCGGAACGAGATCTGTTAAAGGTGCTTGAACAATATTTACTAAACTTAACTTACCAGATTTGAGCAGCAAGATCTGATCATCTTGCGTTAACTTCATGAAGCCAGGAATCAGCTTCGCGAACTCGATGATGTTCTGAATCATCCCAGTCAGTTTGTCTGCGCAGTCCAGCCACATCTCCTCATACGTCATCGAGCTGTAGCATAGTTGCCTGTAAAGAATACGCGTGTTAGTCGGTAATTAACGTGATTATTGGGAGGTAATAATCAAATTAAATGCTTGGTAATAAAATACATTAGAAGGTGTTACAAAATTATTAGAGAGTGGGGTATATAAGAATTTATTGGGAGGTAATAATCAATAATTCACAGGTAATAATCGGATTTAGTGAGATGACGTGACAACGCCATGTAATGCGACGAGATACGCTCAGAGTATTACATTTGAATGTGATTTGTGTATTACTCTGAGAGATATAACTGGAACTCAGAAATATCTGATGATGATAGGTGACAGAGAGGTAGGTACAGAAGATAAATACTGCACCTGCAAGTAAATGGGATAAGGACAAGCGAATGATGATGATGATTTTGTTGCCTATTAATTGGCTATATTACATAAAAAAACTATTAAATTAAATTTGATGTTTTGTGTTGATTTGATCGTCATAATTAACTACAAATTAACATAAAATAAAGCTAATTATGTATGTGGCTCTCCAAAACAAATATTTGAATTTGTATTTAGGTGTTTGATGACAAGATACGTATAATGGATTGTTTGCTTTGGATAGCCACAAATTAATGGTAATGGGATGAAGGATTTAATATTACGAAGCTAGTCCTCTTGGTCCCAATTGGTGATGGACTGGAGATGGTCATGATGTGGTGATGCGCTGTAAAACCAGGCCAAAGCCCCACAATCTAGCGAATACAATGATTATGAATTTTAATTAACTATGAATAAAATATGGAATAATTAATAGTAAATAATTACACTACAATTAATGTCAATCTTCAATTATGATTATTAATTATTGATTAGTAATTATTACTTCAAGTAGACATATTAAAAGGTAATAATCAGCATAATAATTTTATTTATTTCGAGACATATTCAAGTGTAAAATATACCATCACTGGGGTATTTTAGTAATGGACAGAAAACATGGAAGTGTTAACGAATTGTGATTTCGTTTTTTTGGATCTGATATGTGCCATTGCCCTTCCCTCTCCGAGAAAGATGAATTGAAACTTTATACATGCCAAATTTGATCAGAATTGGTGACGTAGTTTACATGTGAAAAGGTGACAGACAGACTTACTTTCGCATTTAATATTACTGATTGTTGGCACGTGAAGTAACATTTTCTTGATCTATATACATACATGGTTGTGATGTGACTTGAATCTATTTCAGATTGGAAGAATCCGGTGACAACTGTCATCTCAGTACAGTACGTCAAAGATGACATTAACTGTACTGAGATGACAGATGTCATCGGACTCTTCCAATCTGAAACTTAGATCATATCGGGACTTGAATCAGATCTGTCTCTTGGACTACTTACTTGGAGACATCGATAGGTTTCCGGAACATCTCATGAATAAACTCCAGCTTCGGATTTGTGTTCGCGTGTGCTTCTGCCAGACTCTTCACGAGGACTTTGCTGATGTCGCCTTCGGCTGAAAGAGACGCCATTGTCAGAATATGACCTTAAACATACTTATATTCTATTTAATTTACTAGGGATTTTTTTCGAGAGTGATGGGAGCCGGTTATTGCAATGTCATCATCATCATCATCATATCAGCCGAAAGACGTCCACTGATGGACATAGGCCTCCCCCAAAGAGTTCCAAAGTTACCGGTCCTGCGCCACCCGCATCCAGCGGACTCCCGCGACCTTTACCAGGTCATCAATATACGGTCAGGTATGGCAATGTATAACTAAAATCAGGAGTTTTGGAAAAAAGTTTTTAACCATTTTTTTTATAAGATTTCTATTTTTTACGGTTCTAAACACTCGAAATCGATAATAAACGATCCTCATACAAGAAAAAAACCCAGATCGTCACATTTTCGTCACAACGAATCAGAAAATAATAATTCATAATCCTAAAATCCATAAAAACCTAATGGTAAAAAAATATAGAAAAAAAGTGTAAAAGTGAAAACTTATTTAATTAAAAGCGCAGCTCTTTTAAGTGGCAGTATGCTACAAACATAGTAATGTGTACTGCGTAGGTAGGTACTGCATTCTATGACATCAATAATTGAAGTGGAGTTCACGAACATAAAAACTATGTAAAAGCAGAAATAATAAAAGATGTAAAAAATAATCATCTATTTACTACATTTAATAAATACACATTCATATCCTGCATTAAATACAACACTACTCAAAACGCAACTAATAAAAAAAACTCAAAAATAGCTTGAACAAGTTGGCAACCAATGGCATCCACTCACAAGGAAGGTCGTCGCTACTCGAACCACTGTGGCTGGACCCCTGGTGTCGTCTGTTTGAGACCGCGTTCGGGTTCACCATACCCATCCCGCTCATGTTCAGATTCAAAGGATCCATCAACCTCCCATGTCCACTACTGGATGTCAAGTCGTCCGGACTTAGATCCTCACTAGTAAGAGACACAGAGCTTTGCCCACTGACTAAAACAGAATTCTGAATGTCCATCGGACTGTGCTGTAGATTCGAAGGGCTGTGCAAGAATGTCGTGGAGTCCACATAACTGGCAACCAGGTTGTCGACGCCCATGGATGTCTCCGGTTTTATCTCCTGTTTTATGTTTAGGACTCCACTGGATATTGAAGCTGGTGACTGGATCCTGTCTGGCTCGTATCTGTCGAAGTCCTGTAGTCTTCGCGGGATCTCGCTTATGGTTGTTTGTCGCATGGATGTCGTGGATGTGGTTGCAGTGGATGTGGAGGTTGATCCTGATGGCCGGACGACCGTTGTTCCCTTTTCGTCTATAGGTATGTACAATGCAGGATGTTAGTATTTACCTACTAGTCCTGAACTTAAAGTCAGTATTTGATGACATTAGTGTATTTTTTAAATAATATGTTATGTGTTTCCCCTATTTCTGCTCGGTAAAGTTTACTATCTTGTTACAACACCGATAGAACAAAATGCGGAATTAATGCGTTAGGTGGTTATCTAGCAGTCTATACGTACAAATCTAGACATATAGTTTGTCAGCAACCACCGAAATTTAAACGATATCTGTAGTTCAAATGTAGCAAGACTTATGGGCACTGAAATCCAACGGAAACCCATGTAGGTATATAATTACGAAGGCTGGTATATGCTTCGTCCTGGGCAACCATTGACATCCGACGGATTTCTGCTGATTCGATGTAGCATGGTTGTCCAACTTTCGACACCCAACCGACATTAACACAGAGCCCACCATTGGATGTCGGACTGCTTGGCTAATGTGTCACACTTTAAAAAAAACACTTTATTCTTATTTTTTTCCTGTTTCGTCGGAAGTGCAGCGATGGATGTTACCTACGCATCTTCCTGAGATGGCCTTTCGTGGGACTAACCTACCCCCATAAAATCGGTTTAAGGTTCCAAAAACCGTCATAAAAAAGTTCATTCACCTCCATCTCAACAGAAAACCAAAATACAGTAGCCCAACTCACCATGCCCAATGAAGTCTGTGTCCAGGAACCCGCCCTGTTTCGGCTCGTACGTTGTGCTGTCGACATATGTGTCGGCCGGCACGTCGTAGGTCTGCGCAGGCGGCTGTTGTATCATGTTGGTCGCGAGTGGCGCCGCGCCGTTATAGCTATATGACGATATCGGGGAGGGGTAGCCGGTGTAGCTGGAATTAAAAAAAAAGTTTGTGAATATGTCAGTAAACTTATAATACAATACAGTTTAAACCTGAATGAATACAGTATGTAAATTAACAAAAACCTAAAACTACACCCCGTGAACATCACTTCAGTTTTTGTATGAGCGATTTTCAAAAAAAGGGTACAATACTTTTTTTTTCAGAATACGCATTTTTTTGGTTTATCTTACTCAGAATCTTTGATACTATCGATCCTCATACAAGAAAAAAAGTGTCTGAAATATTCCATTCCAGATCGTCCCATTTTTGTATGTAGTCTTTTTTTATTTACATGGTCGTGACGCACTGGAAGAAAAACCTTACATAGGAAAATCTGGAACACTTTTTAGGGTTCCGTACTAAAAGAGTAAAACGGGACCCTATTACTAAGACTCCGCTGTCCGTCCGTCCGTCCGTTTGTCTGTCACCAGGCTGTATCTCACTGATACCGTGATAGTTCCAGCTGAAATTTTCAGATGATGTATTTCTGTTGCCGCTATAACAACAAATACTAAAAACACAGAATAAAATAGTTTTTTTATAGATAATGGTACGGAACCCTTCGTGCGCGAGTCCGACTCGCACTTGGCCGGTTTTTTTTCTTGCATGAGGATCGATAGTAATAACGATTCTGAGTAAGATAATAAACAAAAAAAACAAATTCTGAAAAAAAAAGTTTTGTACACTTTTTTTGAAAAACGCTCGTATGCGAAAAGGACAGTTGAGTTGGAAAAGTTAGAAATTTACGCAAAGAGATACTCTTCAGATCCTAGTAAACATGTCCTTTCAGAGTATTTAGGGCAAATATAACTAAGAATATTGGAATTATGTATTGAATGTTTTAAATTGTATCTTCAGTTTTTAATATTTATAATGGAACAAAGGCTGCAAAAATATCTGATGTCAACTCTATTCCTAGAGCCGTAAGAGCGTGTCAGATATTTTTGCGGCCTTTGATTCATCATATATTGATGCCGGTGACTGTACTCCTACATATTTAATGACGCTGTTAGTCATAACTACTCTAATTTCCTAAATGCAAGGAAATTAGAGTAGTTATGACTAACTATTAGACACAATCTAGAAACAAGTAACGCGTTTCGGATATAATCACGAAGTATGTGACTCTCACATAGCAAAAGTTTACCAAGAAATAAAACAACGTTCACGTAATTACTGTGGCAACATTACCATTGAATGCACCGCCACCTGTTATCATTAACAAGAAACGACTAGTACCGCTACCCCGCGATAGATGGCGCTATTTGCCTTTACCGTTAAAAATGTCACTCTCGGTGACTCCGCACCGTTACCGTAATGACGTCTCGCCGTTGACACGGATATATGAACAGTAACTCTTGAAACAGCTTATTTATAGCGCCCTGTTTCTTGCAACTTAGACCTTACTCCTTGGCGCTAGTGTTCAACTTAGAAAGACTTTCACTGGGGAGACAGGGCTTTTTGAAAATGGTTGCATGTGAGATAATGAAATACGGAAAAGCAACGGTTGAACAGTATTTAATGTTAACCGTGATTGATGTTTTCTTGTCTGTGCCGGTATTTGATACGAACGGTAATGAATTGACATTGATACTGTCATTTTTTGATGTCATTATATAGATCGCGTGTAATACGTTTAGAGCCGATAATTAACGCTTGGCAGTTCTGAGATTCTTCAAAGTGTAAAAAGGGGATTTTAACTTTGTTTATAGCTCATATCAACATAGTCACAGTATAGGAGTACATATTGAAACAGGATCTATTGTAAAAAATACTAACTCTATAGCGAAAATAGGCGAAAACATTTCACCAATTATATTTTCGTCTGTTAGATTTATTAAAATTATTACTGATTCTTAAAAATACTTTTCTTTGCTATAATCTGTAGGTCTATAAGCAAAGTTATAATTGAGGAGCTTTGATGTCCTTTCTTTTCTAAATCAGATTTTCTATACTGCTGACTTGGGTCCATTTTGTGACATGTTTCTTTTGTTTTCTACTTGTCATTTTGTGTGGATACATTCCATATCCATAAAAGCGATTTTCTCTGAGACCGTAACATTTTCAGGACAATCTAAATAAACTTTGTACAGAGCCATATAGCTTAGGTTAAGATTGTTTTACAACAATTCTGAGGAAACCTACTTAAACAAACAATTATTATGACAAACGTTACATTTATGGCATGTAAAATTATTATTAGTACCGAACTCATTATCTACCCACCTATACTGTTTCTAGTACCCATACAACTTTGCTAGGTTTAGGACTAGATCGATTTGTGTAAGATTGTCTGCGAATATTTATTATTATATTCTATCGCCAATCAATCAAGCCAATTAATCAAGATCTTAACTGTAAAGATTTATTACACTGTAAAATATTTCCTGTCTCAGGACATTTAACAATAATATGTAATGGTCGCACCACACTTAGCGGTGTTGGCCCAAATATTCGAGTTGCATCTTTTTCCTTCCTACGGCAAATGAAAGAGAGGCAACGACGCAACGCGAACACGAACCCCCAAGTGTGGTGCGACCATAAAATATTTGCATGCTATAAATATTATTATACAATACAAATATCAGAATAAGATACTTATTGTCATATAACAACTAAGGACACTGATGTATTTACCTACTTATTCTAAGCAAATAAATATTATTTCGTTCTTTCTTTCTTTCTATTCCCCAACAGATGGCGCTTACCCATTGTAATGTCCGTGGAACTGGTCGCTGGAGCTCGGCGTCTGCTGCTGCGCATCATATACCGAATCCGGCGCCGCGTCTGTCTGCGCGCGCATCTGCGCTCTGTGGTATCTGACCTCGTCTTCCACCTTTTCGCGCTGTTTCTTTGACATACGACCGAATTTGACCGCTGGAACAAAATAAGTTATTCGTTAAAATGTATACAGTCCCACTGCTGGCTATATTTGAGTTCATAGTAGTCACTGGCTGACACCGCTCGATAGAACGAGACGACGCTCTTATCTTGTCACTTATCGCGTGATAGGCCATCCATGCTACGGGGCCATATTTTAAATACTTACTGTTTTTTCCGGGTCTAACTCGATATTTATTTACCTTTATTTCTGACGTTTCGACACGGGTTGCACCGGTCATGGTCGCAGATAACCGAAAAAAACAGTATTTAAATACGTGTACAAAGCGCGAGAGTTTAAAGTAATCATAATCACCCTAAAATATTACGTACAATCACAAATCTTTAAACTGCCCTAAACGCTACTGCACACTAGATGTCGCCACCAGTCTCAATTTTAACCCAACATTTCTCTCCATTGATACCAGCGCCACCTGTCCCACTAAACGAAAACCAGGGACACACGTAATTACTTTGACGTGTTACTCAATACCACACACGCGTGTGTAATGTCCTTGTGTGCATGTGTGTGGCCGTTGGCATACTGCCTAGTGGACCGATGAACTCCGCTGACGTATATATATACGTAGTTATGACGACACGGGGTACGGTACCTTTTTCGCTCGGTGTTATAGAACGAGCGAGAGAAGCGAAGTTCTACGTTTCAGCGTGTTTCTTATATCCGGGTGGCCCGCTGTCCACTACAGAGGGATAATCACGTAATACCCTGAGAACTTTACGGTTTCGCTCTATGAAAACACAACAATATATCGATATCAGCCATATTTTTACACCAAAAAATAGGTTGGGTAATTTGACTAAATATTCATTAATAATGCACCTAAATTTAATACCGATACGGTAAAAAATAATGAAAAGTAATCTTCATAAATTAGTGTAAACTTTCTTTACTTTATAATTGACTACGTCTATATACGTTCTTTGGGATACGCGCATAATCAACTTATTTTTGTTAATGAATAAACCTTTCTATAGGCCAGATGAAATTCAATATTATCTCAAGGTCGTAAATATTTAATTAAAATGCCGTAATTTCCTGATGCATATATTTTTGGATTCAGGTAGTAAGTCTCCAAATTTGTGTACTCAAACATGTTTTCATTATAAAACCTAGCATTTTTGCTTGCGGGTAAATTTTTTTTGTGAATTCCTATATTCCTATACTGGTTTACTATTAGTGGTAGTGCTGCCTCTGGCGGCAGAACATTGCAGTAATGTTCCCTATTTGATAATGTGATTAGAGCCAGTATTCCGTAAGCGATATCTGAAAGGGATATACTTTGATATGTCTGTCATTTTGATTTTGAAAGAAATAGACATGAAACGGGGATATGATCCGTCTCTTTCTATTTAAAACACTTAGATCTATCACGTAACGCATTGTACGTACGTTAGTTAGTTAGGTAGATCTAAATGTCAATTTTTATATGGAAAAATTACAGTTGCATTTTACTAACGCACGTTCGAAACGTTACGTGATTAACCCTCTTGGCTGTTATTCGAAACTAAGTGCCACACCTCACCCGTCACGCCTACCGAAACTAGAACCCTACCTACGCTTAGTTAATGGGCGATTCAAATTTCTGCGACTGTCACAGCCGTGGATGACTCGGTGGATGTAAAAAAAATTGTCTCGAGGTAGCCGATTGAAACAGCATTTCATTATATAAACAGCTTACACATTTTCAGGCAACCGCTATTTCTGTCGGCTGACTAGCGAAAAAATTTTTAACGATTGCGATATATTATAAGATAGTATTTAGCCTTGAGTCACACTGATATTATTGGAAACCTTTCCTACGTCCCTCTGTATAAATTTCCGTCTGAAAAAACCGGCAGTTTATACTTCGGAATCCAAAATGTATATGCCGCATAGACTTTATCCCGCTTCATATTTATTTTAACTGGTTTTATTACCACATTAGTTCTTTCCAAAACATGATTAGCAACATCGTCCTCACTTGTTGTATTATTTACCTCATATATGTAGAACGGAATTTTTATATCTGCCGACTCAAATTTACTGTTCGGTTTTAACATCCACGGTAGTGATCCACGGCTGTGACGGGAGCTCTGGGGGCGCTCGAAAATGAAATAAAATTAAATACGATTTTAGTGTCAAAATTGAAGGCACTAACTTTCTACCGATAGGATTGAATACGAGTGGTCAATACCACTCGCTTTTCAATTCTCTATCGCTATTTCAAAAGAGTATTTCGTAATTTTTGTCAGTTTTCGAGTGAAAGATTCGAGCGCTCGAAAGTCAAAAATTGGTCCCCTGGCAACCTCACCCACCATCAAGAACACAATACGTCATCATACCTCATAAGCATTTAATAATAGGATCCTTGTATTTAAAGAAATTAGAAACTTCCCAATATTTGAAACAACGGGTCCTTTCAAACTCAAGTTACAAAACACATATTTTCATTATTTAATTTCCTTATTTCTTTATTCTTTGTCTCCAAGTGCGTTGAACTCGGCCATTGTATCCTGAGCTCCGTCTACCAACAATTCTTTGATAAACAGAGCTCTTTCATATTGGTCCTGTTTTGGGACAGTAACCGCCCTTGTTAGAACAAAGTGGTGACGATTTGTATTGAATTGTATTCGAACAATGAAAAACATGTTTTATAGGAAGTCAAGTATTGGGGGCGTATTTGCAAAGTTTAAATACATATTCAAACAACATTACCTACACCTAAAAGTTTTTTTTTTAATTATAATTCTGTATAATTATCGATCCTGCTCACAAAATTTCATGAGAATCGGTAGGGCGAACAGCCGGATAGATGGACATACGATAGATATTTCCGAAACTGAAACGGAGAACTTCGTTCGCTGTTTGTGTTTTTTAGGGTTCCGTACTCAAAGAGTAAAACGGGACCCTATTACTAAGACTCCGCTGTCCGTCCGTCCGTCTGTCTGTCACCAGGCTGTATCTCACTGATACCGTGATAGTTCCAGCTGAAATTTTCACAGATGATGTATTTCTGTTGCCGCTATAAAAACAAATACTAAAAACACAGAATAAAATTAGATATTGGCACGGAACCCTTCGTGCGCGAGTCCGACTCGCACTTGGCCGGTTTTTATTTATACTACATCGGTGGCAAACATGCTGAACCAACCAATTTTGACCGGAAGTGAACGATTTTTCAAAGTTTCGGTGCCATTTTAGGTGCGATAATCTTTTGATTCTTGCTCAGCACAACTTTCTCGAGTGCCATGAATTTTATCGAGTTGTCATGAGACGTAGGTATATTGGGAGCGGGCTTACGGACTATACCAACATTAATACAATGTATTCACTATACAAGTTTGACCTAACCTAATAAATCTAACTATACCTGCCTACCCTGTGCGTTACATAAACGATAACAGTTGATAGTTACACCTACATCGATAAATTATGTTACGCTTCGGCTATATAATTGCACAATGCCTAGTGGTGGGAGCTGACGTACATATCGATAAATCCTACTAATATTAAATGTATATGTTTGGATGTTTGTTACATAGCCACGCAAAAACGGCTGAACATCATCATAAAGTGAACATATTTAGATGAAATTGGCATAGTGAGTGGGCGAATATTCAGCGTTTTTAAAGGGTTTCTTTTTCATCATTGTCGTCTCCAGGAAATATTATTAAAAGAGACGAATATCAGAGTCCACTTTTGATGAAGACGTAAGCCAATACCGGTGCTGAGTCTTTCTTGATTTAAGTTTCCGCGGTATGTTTTACCTCTGCTGAAATAATCTTGAGCCGACAATGACTTTAGAACCGAGCGGTTCAAACGCTCGGAGATTGGCCCGAGTAAACTCATAGTGAGGTTATAAATAACCTGAATTAAAACGGAGTACTTTAAATAACGAAAATCAAAGGGATGAAATTGGGGAGGAATGCTCACGCGGATCAAATCGCGAGCTAATACTAGTGTAACATCAATTTAGACAGTACCTAGGTAGCTTGTGGTCGATACAGTATAAATGTAGGTACTCAAACTACCAGATTTGGGTTTGTCTACTTCTAGCAGATAGTTCTTGTAATAAACTGTCGATATTTGTACTTAAAGTTCTCGTTTACAACGTTAAATACTAGTAATAACAAATAATTCAAGCCGCTTTAACAATCGCTATTCTACCTGAATATTCTACGTTTTTTAACCCACAATAGCTAGACGTGAAACTAGCTAGAAGAAGAATAAGCTTTACGGTGAAGGAAACCATCGTGAGGAAACCGGTCAATTACCAACAAAGTTCTAGTTTTTCTTCTGCGTTGGAAGGTCAGATGGCAGTCGTATTCGTAAGACAAGTACCTACGCCAATTCTCGGGATTCATATTCATTCATATTTGCTTCAAATCAATCGTTTATTTGTAACATAAGTATACTGTAAGTTTACAGTTATTAAGTTTAGGAGTTATTAGATTCGATGCGAAATTGGACTCTGGATTCATTTAGGCAACAGCCGGGAGATTGCTAGGAGGATGATGTTATGTTAAAAATAAGATTTTTTACCGTAATTTTATCGAGTATGTCTCACCACTAGTTTCAGTTACGCAACTTCGCACGGCCCGGTAGCGTCGAGCTATGTGCTCTGAGAATGTGGCTTTATTTTAAACTGAGTGCTCTTAACTAGGAATCTAGGATATATAATTTTAAACAATATTATATTTATAACCCCCGCCGCAAATAGAGAGGTGTTGTTATATTTTTGACGTGTCTGTGTGTCTGCCTGTGGTATCGTAGCTCCTGAACGAATGGACTCGAGTTTCCTCGCAAATGTATGCAAATTTTCTACGTAAATTTCATATCAGCATACAGCTTGCCTGGAGAAGACACACCGTAGCATATGGACCCTCGCGACTCCAGAAGGATTAGAAACGCGTTGCCGACTCTATATACATTGGAGGATTCGTTGTGTTGGCTGGAGACAACAGGTTCCTCACTCTCAACACATCACCTCCTCGGAAGCTCTGGCGACCGAAAAGCTTATTGGTTCGAGCCGGGATTCGATGCCTGGATAAAATTATACTCACTTAGTATTCAATAGTGGTTTAATGGTCTTTCGATATACGAAACATTGTAGGCCGTCTTAGGTAAATCAAGAAAAATCTCTATATCGCCTTCTAAAAGGCGGGACAGCGCCGTCTAGCGGCAGCATTGAACTAAGACGGATTATACGTCAAGCGTTAATGGAGCGCTTTATACACCCACCTCCATTACAGCTGCTTCAACCACTAGGCTTGAGTCCCTTTATCCCGGAAGTCATCCCCTAAGGGGGTCAAATGGGGGGTGAAAGTTTGTATGGAGCAACGATATAAACGCGGACGGACTCGCGGGCACAAGCTAGTCGAAAATATACACTAGTATATCAGCAAAAAAATGGTAATTTGACACGCGAACGATTTGCTTGGCATACATGCCTACTAACTGACATACAACACGTAATCGCGTTCATTAGAGCGAGACGTTACAGGATCTGACATAATTCGTGAGACAAAAAATTGGACGCGATTGCCAATGCCTTGCAAATTTTAGAATCACAGGGGCATTCCGGTAAGCTACGGTAGCCTAGTGGTTCAGGCATGCGGCTGTCAAGCGGCGGTCGTGGGTTCGAATCCCGGCTCGTACCAATGAGTTTTTCGGAACTTATGTACGGAATATTTACCGTTAGCTTTTCGGTGAAGGAAAACATCGTGAGGAAACCGGTCTAATCCCAATAAGGTCTAGTTTTCTCTCTGGATTGGAAGGTCAGATGGCAGTCGCTCGTAAAACTAGTGCCTATGCCAAATCTTGGGATTAGGTGTCAAAGCGGACCCCGGGCTCCTTTAGGGGCACAACCGGGAATAACGCTATAGGAGCATGAGGGGCATTCCGGTACCTCAGTGGTGGCAAATAGAAAACGAAGGGGCGTCACATGAGAATTGCCGACATTTTAAATTTTATTTGCTTATGGTTGTTTTAGCGCATAGGCAAGTCTGTGTGAGCGCGCACTGATAAACAGCTTGGAGCGCGTACGCAAAACATATTGAATTGCGATTACGACTTGAAAGACACGAATCTTACATCTGCAAAGAAATTCAGATTGTATATTGCCTACGCACTAGCGCAAGCGATACCTCTCCAATCAATAATACCAATCCAATCTCAATATAATGAACGCGTATCGAAATCGAGTCTCCGAATTAAAAAATATTTTGAGAGTCGGCAACGCTCATGTGACACTCCTTTATTTGCAAGCGTCTATATTAGGCAAGTAACTTACAGGACAATGACAATGCCACATACATTGCTGGGTCAATAAGCTGTCCAGCAACCACCTTCACCTGTCGAAGCAGCCATGTAAGTCGAATTGTCATTGTCAGGCGATAAATGGCGATTTGGTGAAATGTGGGCCTGGCAGACACGCTCGTTGGTTGCCGACGTGGTTTAAAAATAACATATCCTATATTAAGTTTGACGTCTGACGTCTCTGCCCTGTAAACGCGAGTCGTGAGCATATTGTATACCTATATGTATATGAGCGCGACCATGCAAATCGCTGTAATTGATTTCAATAAAGGATAAGCTCACGTTAATAAGCGAGACGGTAGACTTGGAAGTGGTTGGTGCAAGCGAGAGGTCCGAGTCACAAGCTTTTTGAGAGACCAAGTATAGTATATGTATATGTATATGTCACCGTTAGATTATGAAATCCAACAACACCTCATATGTCATAATTTACTTTAAAAACAAAGTTTTAACCGACTTCAAATCAGTAGCCAAATTGCTTCAAGTTTGCCTATAAAATTTGAAGAGTTCCCTCGATTTCTTCAGGATTCCATTATCAGAACTGTATTTTTGTGACAACGGGACCAATCTGGAAGTATATGCTTTCACACAAAGAAAGAATTTTTCAAATCGCGAAATTACATACGCGATTTGCCTACATATTTTAAGAGTCGCCACGAATCAAACTATTGTAATTTCATATACACAATATAAAATATTGTAGTTTATAATCTTACCGGTTATATTGTAAACTGACGGAATATTGTGAACTGCCAAAATAATTCATAATTTTACGCATTCATTTTCGTTAGTTTATAAACAAACAATGTCATATCGTCAAATTGTGAACCGAACCAAATTTGCCTGATTCGAAACGCAACCTTGGTTGAGCGAATTATTCCACTTGCATCAGTTTCCACTTACGTCAGAAAATGCTTGTTTTTTTTTGTTATTCAGAAATTTTATTCCATTTATTTCGGCATCCAGTATTTCTAGGCGGTTTGCCCTTCGGGCAACTGAAGAAACCTGACTAGCCTTACCTACCTAGTCTTTGTGTACGTTCCGTAGCAAGCCGATTTGATCTCAGTTCACAATTTGACGAGTCGACATTGAAAGTTTATAAACTAACGAAAAATATTGCGTTAAATTGTGAACGGTTTTGACAGTTCACAGTTTTTAGACAGTTTATAATATCGCGAGTAAGTTTATAATAATTATGAACTGACGATGTTCACAATCTAACGGTGACATATATTCCTTCGAGCAACACGGAAGGGAGTTGGCGTTCGCACCATTACCACTCTGTCTAAGTACAAGCCCAACTGGACATGCTTCGTACCTCAGAGCATAGAATATTAGAGAGAGGAAAAGCCGCCGGCGGCCGTGTCTCAGCTGTTAGCTCAATGGGCATACTCTGCCATACTGTGCACGCGTGCTGATCGCAGAGAATATTACGTTTTTTCCCCAAAATGCCTGATATGATGCGCGTTTATTGTCAAATAAGCGTGTAGGTATACAAGTGTGTGTGTTTTAGATGTGTGCGTGCTTTGTCTTCTCAATTACTTGAGCGTTGTGTGGGTTAATGTACTTGCGACAGGCGTACTCTATACAAATCGGCCGGCATGTACGATCTCCTTATATTCATACATCTGTGGTTCGTACGCAAAAAAATATGAAGGTGTACAAGTTTTTTCGATGTATTGTGTCATTTTTGATGTATTTACATATTACAGCCCCGCAAGAAATTACACAATTATTTAACTGTAATATTCTTAGTCCCGCCCCCGCTCCCGCTACCGCCTATGCCGTGCGTCTAGAATTCGCAACTGTAATAAACACAACACAGCGCTATCAGAGGCGATAAGCAGTCGTTGACCCCGACTCGCTTCCTCATGCCACAGCTCACGTGGCTGGTGGACGGAGAGGACTGATTTATATATATTTTTTTAATTAAATAGACAGAAAAAAAATGGGTTCGAAAAAATTAATTACCCAATGAACGCTTAGATTCGTCTGGAATCGCTACAGCGTCCACAGGCTGCGGTATCTGCTTAGTCTATAGACTACATCATCTTTATCAGCCGAAAGACGTCCACTGCTGGACATAGGCCTCGCCCAAAGAGTGCCAAAGTGACCGGTCCTGCGCCACCCGCATCCAGCGAACTCCCGCGACCTTTACCAGGTCATCAGTCCACCTTGTGGGGTACCCACGCCGCGCCTACCGGTACGTGGTCGCCACTCGAGAACCTTTCTGCCCCCACGGCCATCGGTTCTACGTGCAATGTGCCCCGCCCACTGCAACTTAAGTTTAGCGATTCGGAGGGCTATATCGGTTACCTTGGTTCTGCTGCAGATAGCCTCATTTCTGATGCGATCGCGCAGAGAAACTCCCGGCATAGCCCTCTCCATTGCTTTTTGAGTGACTTTGAGCCTTCTTATGAGGCCCATAGTAAGCGACCACGTTTCCGTGCCATATATAACTTTGAGAAAGAGGTCAATCGTCGAATCCGACTCAGCTGGGCAGCGTTCGGGAAGCTACGGCACATCTTTTCGTCCAATATTCCGCAGTGTCTCAAGACGAAAGTCTTTGACCAGTGTGTGTTGCCAGTGATGACATATGGCACGGACTACCTGTGAGTTCCTATAATTGGCTCTTTGTATCTACTGTCAATGATTATTGTGTGTATATAGCTGTTGGTTCTCCTAAATAAAATAAATATACAAAATAAAAGCTACATACCATCACGACTCATCCCCAACTTGAGGCATTTCTGCAGTCTGCAATACTGGCAGCGGTTTCGGTTGACCCTGTCCACCACGCACGCCTTGTTCCGCGGGCACTGGTAGTTCACCACTGGAATACATTACTGTGTTAGTTTCATATTAAATTACACGTAACATGGGAGTGACAACGCTATGGTAAGTTGAGTGACAACCCTAGTGTAAACATTTCTAGAAAAGTTTATCTCTGACATATCTATATCGTCGTCTAGTACTCATAGTACAAGCTTTGCTTAGTTTGGGACTAGGTTGATTTGTGTCCGCAAAAAAAAAAAAAATGGTTGCATATTGACGACCGCTTTAGCCTAGTTGGTAGTGACCCTGCCTACGAAGCAAGAGGTACACATAACACATGATAACTATGCAATAAATGAATTATTAATTATTAGGTCCCGGGTTCGAATCCCGGTTAGGGCATTTATTTGTGTGATGAGCACGAATATTTGTTCCTGAGTCATGGATATTTTCTATGTATTTAAGTATTTATTTATCTATATAAGTATGTTTATCTTCGTCTAGTACCCAAAGTACAAGCTTTGCTTAGTTTGGGACTAGGTCGGTTTGTGTAAGATTGTCCGCAAAATATTTATTCATATTTTTATTTATAATATGAACTTTATGACAATTTTTCATAATTAATGTTTTTGATATATGTAACTACTTGTACTTTCTTTATTATATTAGAAATTACTAATTAATCGGTTAAGCCGTTTTGGATATAAATGGGAACATACGTGTACACAAACAGCCTCTCACCCTAAACGCATATACCTACTTCGTTCCGTGGTGGGTAAAAAATGGTAACAAAAATGGAAAATTAAAAGTTTGACTCATAATCCAGTAACTTTGTCGCCTGAATAAACGGGGTAGTTTGCGTCAAATCCGTTAGTTCTGATTTTTTGCAGACATGTTTATGATGTTGGCCCAATGGGGTTGGCCGGTGAAAACTAATTGTAGATAGCGCTATTCTAGATTCCATACGATGAGAGAGAGAGACTGAAGATCGGTTGTACCTACTATGTACGGAAACAATATACAGTTCTTAGGCAAAAATCTCCCCAATAGCTTTAATCCACAACCTTTTATTTTTAGCCTTTTCCGGATAACGGTGGATTCCCACTACGGACCAATTCGGGAAGAAAAATAATGCCATTCTTGCAAAAATAAATAAAAAGTACTTCCCGCCATACAAATTTAGCATTTTTAGGTACAACTATTGGAGCTGTCAGTTTGACAGTTGCCTTCCCCATTAATAATCCAAGTTTGTGACCTCGAGCGCCGAACGCAACTTTGTCAAAAATCGAAAATACCGCGAAATCCCTAAAGGACTCGTTTTGATAGAACACGTTTTTAAAGTAGACTAAATTTGCTACAATATGAGACTGGAATTGTCTCTGTAGACCGAATAGTTTCCGAGCGAAAGATTTTCAAAGTTCAAACATTTTAGACGTCACTCCAGCTTGCTAGTTGCTAGTTTTGCGAAGTCCGAAAAATTATAAACTTTGGAAGGTTTTATCTCGGAAACATATGGGTCTACAGAGACAATTCTAGTCTCATATTGTAGCAAATCTAGTCTACTTTAAAAACGTTCTGAGAAGGTACTCTCAAAAACTAGTCCTTAAGGGCTAAAATAAAAACTTTCGCGGTGTAATAATAATAATATTAAAGTTACTGGATTATCAGTTTGACTTATACTTACTTGGGTATGTAAAAAAAACTTAAAATGCTCATGTGTGTGTGATGTGTTGATGAGTAGGTAATAATTAAATTGACATTGTCAATCTTCGTGTGATGTGATGACCCTAGAAAGAAGTGTAAAGAATCTAATAGCCCTTGTCAGTTAGACATTTTTTTTTATCACAAGGAATCCTGCTGTTATTCAAAGCCCTCATCTTAGTTCATTAAGTGGACTTGTGCTCTGCGATTACTATTAGTATATGATGATGTGTCCTAATGCGGTATTAATTACGAAAGGATGACGTACGAGTTACGGACGAAGGGTGTGTTAGGGAAGAATAAATGATGGCGACTTGCGCTCTGCGATTAGTATTATTGTATGATGACGGCACCAAAGCTTCGAATGATTAGTTACGATTGTTACGAACGGATGACGCACGAGTTGCGAACGAATGACTTATGTTAGGGGCGAATAAATGAAGGCGACTTGTGCTCTGCGATTTGTATTATTGTATGATGATGGCACCAAAGCTTCGAATTATTAGTTACGAAAGGATGACGCACGAGTTGCGAATGACTTATTGTATGTTAGGGGCGAATAAATGAAGCCGACCTGTACTCTGCGACCGTCTGAAGAAGCCCTTGCAGCCCTCGCATGTGATGACCCCGTAGTGGACTCCTGATGACTTGTCTCCGCATACTTTGCAGGGGATGATCTCGATTTGGGCTGTAACAAGAGAGATATACGTTAGATGTTATGTTATAAGTTTTATAAGCACATGCAGACAATAGGACTGTTATGTGTGACACAAGGCAGTGCAGACTCTGCCTTGAAGCAGAGGAGACGCCTACACACATCCTAACCGATTGCCCTTGCCTCATGCGCAGTCGTAACTCCTTCTTGGGCAAACACATCATGTGCCCGGAGGAGATCAAATTTCTTGAGGTCAACAATATCCTGCAATTCTTTGAGTTTGCAGGACTTGACCAAGAGTTGTAGTAAGTGGCGATCACAATAGATCAGCGATGGTCGCAATGATACAAGGGCTCTGGCAGCCCGGAAGCCACTACCAGAATAATAAAAAAAAATAGATGTTATGTTGATATTTGTGGGGGGCATAGGTGCGGTGTCATATAAGGCTCGGTTGTTTAAACCGTCTTTAATCGTAAGTTAAGAAGTCCGTTTTAAAATCGGTTTGTGTGGGAAGTTTGACAGTTCTTTGAGGTGGAGAGCTACCGGCGCCATGTTTAACGTTTACCAGCCAGAAAAGTCTGGTCAATGCAACCCAACACCAAAAAGTCATGGTGAGAATATAATGTTTTTTTTTTTGGTATCCTCTTTCAGTAGAGAATATAGGTGGTCGGTTGAAACAACTATAACTATGATCTAGAAATGTTAAATTTGTACCCAGTTGCCCAACCAGTGCTTATTGAAGTTACACTTTACAGCAATATAAATTATGAAACATAATTATGTTATACAAATAGACGAATTCGCATGTAAACTTTAAGCACTGGTGCAAACAATTATTCTTGGTATACCATGGTTTAAAATGTTTTATCTATCCAAATATCATAAACCCTCCATGATGCGTTCAAGAACCGCACATTATGACCACCATAAAAACAGACTGTTTTGTTAGCACAAATTTCTTATCTGTGAATATGTTATTATTGCTAAATAATAACATCGATTTCGATAATATTATTTCATTCAAATTTCGAACATCTCTGAAAACAAAGAAATTTGATTTGACCTCTATTCTAATATCATTCGAGATGACGTTAAGTTCGAAATGAATTGACAATTTGCATACAAATTTGAAAAGTGTCGCACGTAAGTAAGATATCGAACGATATGATAGTTGGAGCCCGACTCTAGTTTGTCTATGAATTTAAAAAAAAACTATGACAGCTGCCAGAAAATAACGCCGCAATGCCGGTCATACTATGCGGCTCCTGAATGCATCGTGGAGGCTTATCATATGTGGATAAATAAAGTAGTGTATGTAACTGTACATAATTAGGCATTAAGACACTCGTGTGATGTTATTATGAAACGAGCCGAATTGATGCCCTTCATTATGTACAGTCACATAAACTACTATAAATAAATTAAATATCTATAACATTACACGATAAGTGCTATTTGTATATATGTCCGGTTAACATAGTAAATTCCAGTTCTTCATGACAAATTTTGCGCAAAATGTGCCAAGGGCAAAATCTATAAGACCATTGTGAGACCTGTCGTCATGTATGGATCGGAATGTTGGGCCTTAAAGGTGACGGATGAAAAGAGATTGCATGTAACGGAGATGAGGATGTTAAGATGGATGTGTGGTGTGACGAGGATGGACCGAATAAGAAATGTGTATGTAAGGGGAAGCCTAAAAGTAGCACCTATCGCGGATAAATTGAGGGCCAATCGCCTTGCGTGGTATGGGCACGTAATGCGGAGGGATGAAAGTCATGTGACCAAAAGAGTATTAGGTATGAATGTGGATGGATGTAAAAGACGAGGTAGGCCAAGAAAAAGGTGGATGGACTGTGTGAGAGACGATATGAAGAGAAAAGAAGTGAATGATGATATGACGGCTGACAGAGAAGTATGGAAGAAAAAGACATGCTGCGCCGACCCCAAGTAAATGGGATAAGGGCAAGGAAATGATGAATTATGGTTATATCACGAGCCGACATTACAACAGGTTGAATCGCGCCCCTGTATTGTTTTCACAAAAGTTTAACATAAGCATGGTTATATCACCAGCTGTTTAATGACAAGTGGAATCGCGCCCCAGTGTAACGTGTCTTACTCATTGCCGTATTAGGCAGGACGAGCGGGGTCAACGACCGAGCTCCGACCTTGCGGGTCGATGAACTCAGGATTCGCGGTTTCATACATGTTGTATGGAAATTAAATTTAAACGCGAATCAGCAAATATTTAACAAGCATAAACAGTTTGTAAAACTGTGACACGTCTACGGAAATAAACTGAGAAAAAAAAAAATTTTTCACTCGAAAGGTAGCCTATATCTAGGTACCTCATTTGTCAAAATCGGTTCAATAGCTCTAGTATAAGTTTTATCGATACGTTTTCGAACGCGTTTGCGTTTAGTTCCAATTTGTATGGCAACGCGTAGTTCCTAATAGTTACCACTTTCCATTCGGCTCTGCTCTCTGGCAAAAAATAACTAGTTGTCATTTATATTTTTCACTAGTATGTATTTATCCTGTTTTAAAAATCAAGCTGTAGGTACCTGCGCACTGCACTTTCTGTAATATTTGTATTTAGATCTGCTTTTATTTGTGCCATGTAATTTGTGTAAAGGATTCACTGAAAATCAGCGTCGGGGTTTTCCATGCTCCGACACATGCTGAGTGGACTCCTTTTTGAGACCACCCTCAACATTGTACTTCTTTTTATTTTTTCCTAGTTTTAAGCATCTGTATGTAATGTTGTGGTTGTGTTTATCAAATAAATCATTCATTCATTCATTCAGTTGCCTACGTAGGGAACCCTCGACTGAAACGAGGCACGATCTGTTTATCTGTCTCTCTGTGGCATCGTAACTCTCAAACGGAGGAACCGATTTCAGTGCGCTTATACAGGTTGTTTGGTCCATCGTTTGCCAAATTAAAACATCAGGTAGTTTGGGTCATTTGCTATCACTTTCAGCATTCAAAAAAAAATTATGGCCACGGATTTTTTTTAATATTTAAAAAAAAAATCTAAGGGGGGACCTTTTGATTTTTGTTTATTATATAAAAAAAAACCTGTGGCTACAAATTTTTTTTGAATGCTGGAAGTGATAGCAAATGACCCAAACTACCTGACGTTTTAATTTGACAAACGATGGACCAAATACCCTATATATTTAATCGGAAGTCTTGTCAGTCGACACACTTATATTTTGGTCGTTTTGAGGTGTTTTAAATGTTATCAAATATATGAATACTTCATCCGTTCTGAATGCAGATATTTTTAATTATAGAAATTATCAGGAAACTCTTTATGTCACATTTGTAATCGTTTCTGGAATTCAAGAAAACACAGTCCGTGTCCTCCCTAAAAATTCATTACAAAATTTAAACAGAAAGGTTTTTGAAATCGTTCCAATAAAACAGTGTCTTCCCTGAAATTTCAAGATTTTGACGAACGTTTTCGAAATCGGATGAGTGCCGGTCTAGTCACTACAAAAATTGACAAACCTTAAAACAAAAGCTAGATTTCGAGTCAAAATGGCTGCTAACAATGGTGTCGTAATGTTAATTGTCAACTGTCATTTAATTATTGTAATGGAGGATGTATATCCTGGCGTTTCGACACCTTTTGTTCGGCGGAGCTGTGTTGTAAGCTTTGTACGAGTATAGATAGCCGTGTTAAGGCAAACCAACGGTATACAATATAGCTTTGTACGAAACGTAATACTATTTATTATACACCGTGGGCGTTAATAACCCGAAAGATTTTAACCACGCATTCCGGAGGTCATTAGGAGTAAAAAATGTTATATGAATCCAATCCTAATTCAGCAAAAAAAAAAAAAAAAAAATCTGTATTTTTTTCGGTTTTTGTAAATAAAATTTGGATAAATGTCGCTTCCTGGATGGAAATCATCCCTTTTAATAAAATGGTAACAATTGTTTCTCCAAAAAAGAATGAATTTAGTGAGTGGTAGCTGTCACTTTGATGTCATGTCAATAACGACTCGAAACTTGGCAACATCGGTAGCAACGTCTCCATCAAAAGAGCTTTACTAATGCACTTTACTAATCACAATAAATAGTTTACATGAAAATGATAATATCTTCAAAACTAAGCAGGATTTGACTGGGGTTCAAATAACATTTTTTGCGCCTAATGACCTAAGGAATGTGTGGTTAAAATATTTCGGGTTATTAACGCCCACGGTGTATACTATTATTTATACTATTCTGCAACGTAACGGACGGCGGGCGGATTGACGCAACGGATCTGTCGCACTTACGTACAAACTCGCAAGTCTGACAGAGATGGAAAACTTCGAATGCTGTTCGTTCGCGGTAGGCCCTCTGTTTCGTCGCCTAAATATATATATATTTTTTAATTTTATATTTATTTTTTTATATGTGGCGTAGGGTAGGCCCTTCCACAAGGTGGACTGATGACCTGTATCACGTAACGCATTGTACGAACGTCGGGTAGATTTAAATGTCACTTTTTATATGGAAAATTGACAGTTAAATTGTACCGACGCGCGTTCGGAATGCGGGTGGCGCAGGATCGGTCATGTTGGCATTCTTTGGGGGGAGGCTTATGTCCAGCAGTGGACGTCTTTCGGCTGATATGATGATGATGATGATGAATATTCTAACTAACTAGTTAATATTCCCGCAAGGTCACAAACATAGTTTAAGATCGATCGCTACACGCGTCTCCTTAAATGGCGAAACTCATCAAAGTCTAATTAAATATGATAAGCCATGGATTACAAGATTGATTATACGTGGTTAAGTATTTAGTTAATGCTTATGGTCCCAAATTGACGTCAGAGTTAAATGAAACAGAAACATAATAGCCCTCCTCTCCTTCGGCAGTTGGGTAATAAGGACGATGCGTCTTTATGGAAATAGCGCCTCATTGACACCAAAACTTGAGAATTACACATTTGTCGCCTAAGATTGTTTAAGTAACGTAACTGTAATTAAAATAATGATGACGTCCCCAATTACTTGCGCAATTCATTGTTTATATTTGACAATTATTTTTAAGAATTTGCTGAAAAAAGGTCAAGTGCGAGTTATTTTTGGGGTATTAAAGAAGTTGAGATTTATTAGAACTATCTATTTCTGTCACCTATCAAATTTTTGCCAAGACTTATAATTATAGTGAGGAAAATTCGGTGTAAAAAATTATCTCACTAATTAATTAACAACTATAATTTTCATTGGATGTTTAAAGTTGAACTGTAAAAAAAATATTCAGTGATTAATTTTACATGAGGAAAAAAATCTAGAATTCTAATAATATACAACTAAATGAAAATCTTATATGAAAATCTTATTCAGAACCGAACTGCATCGTTGACCGTGCGAGCGAGACGGCACTGAGACCGTTGCACAGCTGATCGTGACGTCACGGGTCGGTGACCGCGCTCCAAAATGCGCTCTGACGTCACAACGAGAACGGAATTCCGATTTTAGGGTTGACCTGGTTTTTTTTTTTTTGTTGATTTGAACTTTGGAACATTGGTAGTCATTTTACTTTTCCTTCAGCTGTTAGGTACTGTGTTGTTGTGTGTGTGTATTTTGAATACGTTTTTTTATAGTTTTCGTTTTATTGTCAAATTTTAGTTAATTTTGTATTAGATTTTTAATTGTTGTTTATATAATCGATAGTGTATTTTTGGCTTATCAAACATATCTTGTTGTTCGTTGGCACCAACTGTTGTGTATTTATGCCATTAAATTGTTAAAAAAAATGCAAACCATGTACCTACAGTTAATTATTAACATTATTGACAAACACAGTCATAAGTATTGCACGTGCAGGTACTAATTTTACCAATTTCATTACTCATCTAAAAAAAATCAAAATGAGTTGTTTTTCAAGATCTTTCATTATTTTCAAATCAACAACCCTATTAAAAACAAAAGAAAATCGCAGCAGTGAAAATAATAAACAAATTGTAAAGGAATACTACGTCACAGGTCAACGCCCCTTGGTCGAGCCCTCACAAGCCCAAGGCTCTAGTTCCGAATTTGAATTCTAATCTAACGGCTTGCGCACGTCACGGGTGAACGCCCGCGAATGTCCGAACTGAAACTCTGTTCATTTGCGGTCAAAACGGAAGTCTACGAACTCTATCTCAACGGGATAAAGCCGGCATTCCATTGCACAATTTTTTGTCAATTGCAATTTATTTTTGCTGATTGGCTAGAGTAAGCTTGCGGGCGTGTCAGAAGTATGAGGAAGCTATTGCAAAGGGATTAGGATGATATTTGAGTAGCAAATATTTTTTCAATTGCATAGTTATTTTTGGTATAGAAAAGCGTTCGGAATTTGAATGGGAATCGACTCTTCATAGCAATAAAATCTGTTTTCTGCTGTGTTCGGATTAACAATATAGGGTAAGATCATAATAATTATATCAGACTGCTTTAATGTTTGACGTAAATCACACTTCTATCTTTTGTAAGATTTTACCAAATCTTACTTATTATAAAGAGGAAGCGTAAGCAAAATTCTAGAAAACAGCTATGTCAGCTGTAAAATTTTTAGACAGAGTATTTTCATATCGTCCGGTTTATAAGTTGTTTACAATTTTCATCGACTTATATATAGTCTTGGCAGCAGCTGAACATTACATAAAGAGGTGACTGACCCGCAATGTAAGTGTATGTATTTTCATTGTTACTTAAACGACTCAATTGTTTTTTTAATGAATTTTCGTGAGTCAATGTTTAATTACAACACGAGTGCATTTTTGCAATGTAAGTAAAGGAAATATTATTTTTGCACTGCCAAATAATAATTTTATATTTCTTTTTGAATACCTATAAAATAATAGGTACCGACTTATTTTTAAACGGTGAGTGTACGAACGGTCGGTTTTAGAGGTAGGGTCGTTTCGCCGGTTAGCGACCACTTAGCCGAGTTGCTCACTTTAGATTAGTAAATGTATACCTATTCAATGTACACACATAATAGATGGTATTCGTATAGGTTCTGAGTATAGTCAAGTTTTGAAACCTACAATAAAATATAGCACTTTCATCCATAGATTAGGAAAAAATATGGAAAAGGTTTCAAAATAGCGAATTCGCTGGATAGCGACCGCTTTAGTCGGTTTGCGACCACCTGTTAGCTAGTTGGCGACCACTCTTGCAAATAGTGTTTAAATAGTTAATAAAACGATGCATCATCATCATCATCATATCAGTCGAAAGACGTCCATTGCTGGACATAGGCCTCCCCCAAAGAGTGCCATAATGACCGGTTTTGCGCCACCCGCATCCATCGGATTCCTGCGATCGTTACCAGGCCATCAGTCAACTTGTGGGGGGCCTACCCACGCCGCGCCTTCCGGTACGTGGTCGCCACTCGAGAACCTTTCCGCCTCAACGGCCATCGGTTCTACGTGCAATGTGCCCCGCCCACTGCCACTTAACTTTAGCGGCTTAGGGCTATATCGATTACCTTGGTTATGCTGCGGATAGCCTATTTTCTTATGCGATCACGCAGAGAAACGCCGAGCATAGCCCTCGCTCCATTGCCCTTTGGGTGACTTTGAGCCTTCTTATGATGCTTCTTATGATTTCTGAAGCGACCACGTTTCGGTGCCACACGTGATCACTGGCAACACGCACTGGTCAAAGACTCTCGTCTTCAGACACTGCGGAATATTAGACGAAAAGATGTGCCATAGCGTAGCTTCCCGAACGCTGCCCAGCCGAGTCGGAATCGACGATTGACCTCTTTCTCAAAGTTGGACCTACCTGACCTGACTGCCCTTATACTACTACAAATTGTTACTCTTCTAAATCTACTTTACATTGCTTGTCAATGCAAAATAGAATCGAAAACGGCGCGCCATCTCGCTCACACCATAGAGCTATTATATATATTGCTGTTACAGTCACACATGTCGTTCATAGTAGGTATCTAAATGCCACCATTTTACAAGCTTTTATGTAACTTTTAGATTAAATTCTACTTACCTACACTAGCTTCTGCCCACGACTCCGTCCGTGTGTCTCGTTTATATCGTAGCTCCTTACAAAATTTCAACCCCTATTTCAGCCTCTTAGGGGATTATTTCGGGGACAAAAACTATCCTACGTCTTTTCCCGGGACTCAAACTATCTCCATACCAAATTTCATCACAATCGGTCCATCGGTTTAAGCGTGAAGAGGTAACAGACAGACAGACACACTTTCGCATTTGTAATATAACCATATCATATAATCATATGAATTATTCATTTTATAATTATATATTATTATTATATTACATATACCTACTAAAGACATAGCATGGATTGGCGCGGCTTAAATACCTACCGACACAATTGGCTTGCCAAGCTAAATATCGCGGGTGCCGCAAGAATCCATAAGGAAAGAAAAAGAAAAACGATGTGGTCGCTATCCGACTTCTTTGGTAATATTTTTTTTGGGTACGCGACCACCCCATTTTATTTAAATCTATTTTTATAATATGCCGAATTTCAACGAAATTATTACAATAGCTAAATCATTTAAGCAATCAAGTAACTAATTTCAGCATAATAATAAAATTAAGTGACGTAACTAAAGTTTTCGCGCCAACTGTCGCGTTATTTTTTTTACAGATTCACTGCACGTCAACACTTTTCGGAAGCAATGTGTGAAATGTGTGAATTGAGGTTATTTTTTCTTGCTTTGGATTAAGCTTTGGGTTTTAAAGTGTATTTATTCTTATTCTGACACTATTCAAGAATAGTTAATAACTAATTAGTTTTCTGTTGGATTTGTAGAAATGTTAATATCTTTAATTGAAGCAGCCTAGTCCGTCAAGTGGTCGCCAACCGAAGGTGGTCGCGTTACCGGCGAAACGACCCTACTTTTTGTACATAAAAATAGGAGAACCTTTGCTACGCTACCAAATGTAATCATTATTTATGTAGAATATTATTAATTATAGGTAACTACTAGAATTTTAAATATTATCTAACACTTTTTTTAACGACCGCAATGACATGTATAAGAGATATTGTGTAATGTAAAACCTATAACCCAACCAATTTAACACGACAAAAATTGCGCTTAAGAAATCCTACAGATTCCGATTACTTACTCTTGGTCGGCTTATAATTTTACGCCATTTTGGAATTGACGTTCGTTAAATTATTTTAAATTTAGAAGCTGACGTCCAGTCACAAGGCCGGCCGTTAACGTTGCCTACAGATACAACAATAATATAATAAATACTTCAATGTCCAATGCTTAGTTGAACATAGTAGGTAATTCGTAGTTAGTGTATATCTTAGAATAATAACGCATAGAAACGCACAACGCGCGCAACGGTGAGGCCACTAAAACTCGGCCATAAATGGCCCAGTACGCCGATCGGTGGAACAAAATTGGTGCGTTTGTGCGCGTATTGGCGCGTGTGAATACGAGTTGATCACAAATACATGAATCCATTTTATGCCTCACGCTTGGCGCGTCGGCCGTATGAAACTATCCTTCTATGCGTTATCATTCTAAGGTGTATATCTGTTACGAAATATGAAAATATTATAAGCTCTATAAGCTTCAACAGTAGAAAAACCTCAAACTACTATAACAAACATTCGTCTAATAGGAAATGGGCTAAAAGGTAAACGTCCTTATTTTCGATTTTTGTAAAAAAAAAATGTATCATTAACGGTTGTTGTCTTAATATTGTACCTTGGATCTTGAGTTTCGTTCCCATTTTAAAACTACGTGTTGGATTGTAACGAAACTTTGCATATACAATGACATTAGGTACATCTAGGTCTGTAATTAGTTTAAATGGCTCCAGTTTATAAAACAAACGAAATACAGCAAAAACAAGTTTTGTATAAAACACTTAAATTTGCTGTATTTTTTTTACGATAGTATCTGAAGGTACATACACTAAATACAGACCTGGATGGTACTTAAGTTATTCTTGGTACAAATTTTCAGAGCAAACTAGCTAGTCGTTTTAAAATGAGAGCGTAACTACGTTTGTATGGAGAATCGAGCTCACTGCGGACACGTTCAACCGCGTCTAATGCTACACGAATTTTTGACGCAGTACAGTTTTCATTAACTTTACTTGGTGTGTGTATTAATAGCACTACCAAATGTATGCCAAGTAAAGTCATCGTGACATAATAGTCACTCGCAGGGCAATGACCCAATATCAGTGTTATCTTAGGCATCGAACGCTATGACGCACAGGCCGATGACCCTGATTACTGATTTTGGCAATTGTGCAATCATTGGAAGGATGTAATATGACGTGTATGTCAGGTGATAATGATAAGTGATAATGATAATTCAGTTTTGACTTCAAGTACCCAACATACAGGGAAATCATCATCCTTATCATTACCCTTGACGACCTCTGTAGCCTAGTTGGTAGTGACCCTGCCTAGCACGAATATTTGTTCCTGAGTCATGGATGTTTTCTATGTATTTAAGTATATATTTATCTATATAAGTATGTATACCATCGTCTAGTACCCAGCATAGTACAGTCGCCATCACATACATCGGAGCAAACAAGCACGTCACAAACATCGGAACACACCTCTATTTTCAAGGCATTAGGGTGCATGTGCCGATATTTTTGAACACCTATAGTGTACCTAATGTATGTGATGGCGACTGTACAAACTTTGCTTAGTTTGGGACTAGGTCGATTTGTGTAAGATTGTCCCCCAAATATTTATTTATTTTATTTTATTTATTTATAGCTTTAGGTATTCCCGGTTGTGCCCTAAAGGAGCCCGGGGTCCGCTTTGGCACCTAATCCCATTATCTGGCAGAGGCACTAGTTTTACGAAAGCGACTGCCATCAGACCTTCCAACCCAGAGGGAAAACTAGACGTTATTGGGATTAGACGATGTTTTCCTTCACCGAAAAGCTAACGGTAAATATTCCGTAGGCACACAAGTTCCGACAAAATCATTGGTACGAGCCGGGATCCGAACCCACGACCGCCGTTTGGCAGCCGCAGGGGTAATCACGTAACGTTCCGAACGCGCGTTAGGACAATTTAACTGTCATTTTTCCATATAAAAAGTGACATTTATATCACTGACGAGCGTACAATGCGTTACGTGATCGTCCTGAACCACTAGGCTACGTACGAGTAGCTTACTCCTACATTCAGGGATATTATGGCAAAGAAATTGGAATTAATAAAATGAGTAAACAAATAAGTATTTGCGGACAATCTTACACAAATCAACCTAGTCCCAAACTAAGCAAAGCTTGTACTATGGGTACTAGACGACGATATAGATACTTATATAGAGAAATAAATACTTAAATACATAGAAAACATCCATGACTCAGGAACGAATATTATTCCAAGTTTTCGAACCCAGGACCTCTTGCTTTGTAGGCAGGGTCACTACCAACTAGGTTAAAGCGGTCGTCAATTAACTTTATTAATTAGGAATCAACGCGGTTATCATTTAAAACCAACCAAAACAAAAGCAACTGCGAAATAATTGGTTCAAATATTTACACGCAACAAGACTACGGAAAGATAACTGAAAAAATTTTTTTTCATACAAAAGGCAGCTTTTGTCCCCCGGAGCATAATTTCGAATCGATTGACACCTCGTTTATCAAAATTGGTTCAGTATCTTAAATTAAACGCTACCGTGGAACACACGTAGACTTCTAAAATCATATACCTTCCACGGCTCTGCCCTAGGCGGCTAATTATAACTTGATGACCACTGTTTTAGCATTTATAATCAAAAATCAAAATCAAAATCAATTATTTATTCTGCAAATATGCCACAAGGGCACTTTTACATGTCAAATGGTATTCTACAATATAATATTAATAATCTTACACAATAATCATTTTAAAATTGCAGATTTTAACCAATTAGTACCTAAATGGTTAACAACTAAATGTCACTAAATGAAAACTAAAAAAATCCAAAATTGTAAAATATATTTTTCTAATAGGTAATCTCACAGGTAAACAAATGTACAATAGGGTACGCCGCCCTATAAGGCGTCCACGTGGGGTCAGCGACCCGTGACGCGCCTGTGACGTCACGTGTCACGTGTGTCACTTTTATTTTTACACAATTAACCAGTGACGCTGACAGCGCCACTTAGGGGAGAAACGTCTTAAGTGTTTCCTACCACTTTCGTAGGACATAAACATGTATTTTACAAGTACTCCAGGCAAAATACGGTTTTGAAAAACATTAATTTATAATAGCGTTTTTTTCTTTATATAATTTTAAAACATTAATCTATGATGCTTTATTCAAGAATCCAACAAACTTTCCATCCGGAAGTATTTATATAGATTTACAAAAAAAATGAATTGTTTTTTTTTAATCATTTATCTTGAATATTATAGAGCAAATGTAAATGAACCAAAATAAAGATAAAACCATTTATTAATATTTTTTCTGACTTTTCAGAAGCTAGTTAAGTTATCATTTTTTTGATGTCTGAAATTTTGTTGGATTTTGTCACTAAGTAACTATTTAATTGATAATATATCCATTACATAAAAAAAATCTGCTATTATAAATTATTTCCAAATTTGACATATTTTCCATACAAGCTGTCAGTTCATTCCCTGGACTAAAGCTTTTATTTAGTTTCACCTGTCCCGTTGTCTGTCTGTCTGTAATCAAATCTTGTAAGTTAAATTTGACCCACTTCACGGTTTCCGATTGAGCTGAAATTTTGCATGCATATGTATATAGCATGACGATGCAATATTATGATGACATGGAGCTGATCTGATGCTGGAACTGGAAGGTGGACATAGGAACTCCGCAACGACACTACCCTATCGAGTTTGGGCTCGTTAGAATCGTCTCAATGAGTAGTTGATGATGGTATGCAGAAAAGTACAGTCAGCAATAAAAGCTTGTACCAAAAATTTATATTTTGGCAGAAACTTGTTTTTATATATGTACGTCAGTGACAAATAAGCCTACGACAGACAGGTATGGTAGCCTATGGACGCGTTGCCGACCCTGTGTACAGTCAACCAATTTGATTCCTAGGCCACCGTAGAACCCTGTCATTTTAACTGCTACATAGCGACGCAATAATCCTAGTAACCCGTATTGACATAGCATTTACAACGGCAAGGTTCTATGATGGCCTAGGAATCAAATTGGTTGACCGTACATATGGCCTGTTACGCGGAGACCGTAGCCTATATGGACGCCCGCATCTATAATCACAGAGGGTGGCTAGTTAGCTGACCATCACACCGTATGTTTATTTGCCACCGTTATGGTTTAAAACTAGTGGATATGTGAGCTGTAGAAAAGTCGAGACTTTTTATGAAAAAAAAAATCAGTTTGAAGCTACAAAAAAGTCTATAAAATTAACGGATTTGCTCGAGAATCGGTGGATTAATGCGACCTGTAGAGGAGAATGGCCGGACAGCGGGATTTCCGGACATTCGAACGAATTTTGGGCCAAACTGAAGCATGGGCATTCGCTTCGTTAGCTCCTTCAAGAAGATCATGAACGAGTTTTTTGTCATGTCATGGGTATAGATATTTTTGGTTTGGCAATGTACACGTATGACGTTAATTATACATCTTCCGCCTCCAAGCTTCGCTCGTTTTTCAGAGGTCGTTGGCACACACCTACATTACTTGGCTGGCACTTTGGGCCAATAGAAATGACCTTCAACCCAGCTCGGCCTAATTGAGTGGTCTACCCAAAATAAGTATACAACCGAGCTAGTTCAATCAAAAGGACTAGAAATCTAACATTTAAACCAATATTTATTTTTGCCACTTTACTTAACCTCAGCCATTTTCCATAAATGTCTTTTTAATATGCTGTCTAGTGTTACAACACTAGTGGATGTCTGAGATGTAGAAATAGCGAGCCAGACATTTTGTATTTTTTTTTTAATATCTCAATTGATAAAAAAAAATTATATAATTATTGATGCTGCTCACAAAATTTCACTAGATTCGGTTGATTCGGTTGAGAAATGCGTCCTGTAGAGGAACAGCCGGACATAAGGATATCCGCACATACGAAAGAATGTTGCCCCAAGCTACAACGGAGAACGTCAATCGCTTCGCCCACTCGTACAATTAAAGAAGCAAAATACTTGATATTGACAAGATTTCAGAATCACTCTATTTTAAATATATGATAATACTTTCTGCTATGACTTCAGTAGGTATAGTGGCAAAGGCTAAATACTGTATTTAAACTTGTAACCTCTCCATAGCAACAAAATGCATTTAAAAACAATCCAAGTCCAAGTGCCGGTACAAGGTGCATTCACCTTCCCAATACACGTGTCACTGCCTCGAAGGCACAAAAAGCATAACTGCATAGCAAGCGCATCCGAAAATACACTTTAATTGGTATATATACAGTTCACTTTCGTCTACGCCCGATTAATAAAAATTGGTAAATTGCTGGTAAAAATGGAATGATGCTACTGTATTTAAAAATATACCGTAACGTAGAGCGTAATAGAATTTAATTTAGAATGAGCGCTGTCTGAAGAATGCCTTCAATGCGTTGATGTAATAGAAAAGGAGGTCTATATCCTCGCAATTAAAGTTTATTTTTGAATAATGGCAGTTTTAAAATATTGGTTAAGTGTTCGAAATATGAGCTCCGTTCAATATGGAATTTGAGACGATTGATTTATTTGAAAATGTGTTGTAATGCTCGGTGATAAAATTGGGTTTTGAATTAATGAATAATGTTGCTTTAGATGTTTGTTATTTGTTATGGAGTCCGTTATTGAGTACTGGTACTGCGTACATGGCATTTTTGTTTTAACCCCAAGTTCGACCTTTGTTGAAGTAAGTATTCACGGAAGTAACATATCAATATTATCAATGTACTTAATGCATTTTTTCGGACAAATTTTATGGCAACAAAAACAGGCTGTTCATACATTTTCGTCAGTCTAAAATGAGCATATATTTTTTTTTTTTTTGCAAAACACAAAGTTGTAAAAGTTGTTCAGAACCATGGATAGATTCACATTTTGCTATTTCGTATCACGACTAATGTAACACCCGGTAAGTAATGTATGCTACAATATATGAAAATATTTAGCTAAGTGGTTAGTTAATGATAAAATAGTACTTTAGTTATTTTAAATATCAAATTTAAAAAAATGGCTTTTAGACAATGTGGAAATACTGATGCTAAAACACGCACATTGGTGCAACACTTTGCAAACGTAGTAATTTTTTTTTTCCAATACGTGCCATTTTAACCCAAATTTTCGTACAATTAACACAGTTTTCGAACAAAGAAAAAAATCGACTAATTGCGGAAAATGATTGCTTATTGGGGGCACAAACATTTAAAGACGATTGGACACAAAAGATATCGTAAATGTAAACACTGTATTTGGGGCGGCAATAGCCAATTTACAGTTTTAAGTGGCTAAAAGGGCCGAGTAAGTAAGTTTATGATGAATTTTGTAACTAGTTAATGTATTAGTGGCTTTAAAAAAAGATAGCTTGATAGTCGCTAAAAACCAGTTGGAAAAATCGACGGTACTGTAAGGTATGATTAATAAACATTAATCATTTTTTTAATTAGTTACTGAATGTAGCATTTTGTTTTATAAATAAATTAAAATCAGTTAACTTTTTGAATGATTCCTTTTAATTGTATTATTAACTATTTCTTGACATTTAATTTATTTTGATATGTGTAATTTAATAAATACACCACTATAATTAAACTAAACTAAAACTAAAATACATCTAAATAAAACTAAAATATATCTAAAAATGGCCCCTGCGGCATGGTACCGAAGACGCTGGCAGCATTTCCTCGCTGGATCGCCAGGCCGATGCGTTGAGCGAGGAAACTGCCAGCTCTTTGGTCTCCCGTGGCGTCTTTTCACGTTATTGTTTTGTTTTTTTATGGAACTGTTTCGTTTGAGGTGTCATAAAGAGCACTTGTATTGTATTGTATGAAGGCTATGAAGCCATGGTGTCTTTATAAAGTAAAAAAAAACTACACTACCGTAGTGGTACGCTATTCGTTACATCAGAAATTTATCAGGAAAAGTAATTGCTGCGTAATAAAATATTTTTCCCAATAAAACCGGGTATTTTTGCACAAAAACCGGTAAATGCAATGTAATTTACTTGCTGGTAATAAAAAAGTTTTCCTAAAAAAACCGTATATTTTTCCCCGAACACCTCATCAGCATAACAAATTCGCTAAGGGCTATAATTCACCCAAAAAACGGAGTGGGCGAGGGGCCACGGCCTACAGGCGACGCCGAGTCTGTGAACCCAGACGAACTAGTACAAGGAACTAAAGAGTCCTCAGTAAGCTCGGCCGAATTTCACCTTCCCATACAAACGGAGTTTCGTTCTCATCTTAAAACTACGTGTTGGATTGTAACGAAACTTTGCATATACAATGACATGATGTATATCTAGGTCTGTAACTAGTTTATATGGCTCCAGTTTATAAAACAAACGAAATACAGCAAAAACAAGTTTTGTATCAAATACTTAAATTTGCTGTATTTTTTTACTATAATATCTGAGGCTACATAAACTAATTACCGACCTGTAGCCCTAGTATAAGTTTTATCGTTACAATACGTTTTCGAACGCGTTAGCGTTTAGTTTCAATTTGTATGACAACGCGTAGTTCCTAATAGTTACCACCAGAGGCGCTGTTCGCGTTGCCATACATATTGAAACTAAACGCAAACGCGTTCGAAAACGTATTGTATCGTTAAAACTTATACTAGAGCCTCTGGATGGTACTTAACTTATAAGTACAAAGTTTCAGAGCATACTAGCTAGTCGTTTTAAAATGAGAGCGTAACTACGTTTGTACGTAGAATCGAGCTTACTGCGGACTCTTAAGGGATTGTGTGACGTTAAATAGGTTTTTAGGGCCCTGTCTGCCTTTCAGTCTAACCATTAGGTTAGGTTAGAAAAATAAAAGACTAGGCTACTATTAAGTAGCCTAGTCTTTTCGTTTTGGCTAAGGATTTTCACATGCTAGGTATGGTCACCTGAGTGATGCTATGCTAAATAGAGTTTTGGAGCGAACTTGTGTTAAATAGGTTTTTAGGGCCCTGCCTTTCAGTCTAACCTAATCTAGTAGTCTAGCCTAGTAAGTTCAGGTTTAGTTTTGTGTAACGATTTTTACATGCTAGGCATGGTCACACAATTTAAGAGTGATGCTTGAGTTTTAGGGTAAACTTATAACGTTAAATTGGTTTTTAGGGCTGGGCGGTTTGCCTTTCAGTTTCTTGGCTAATGATTTCAAGATGCCTTGGTCAAACGATACTTGAGTGATGCCTCTAGCATCACTCAAGTATCGTTTGTTGCCGTAATCTTAAATATAAATAAAAAAATAATAAATAGGTCACAACAAACTAGAGTGCGTAGGAGTCTTGGCGTGAATTTTTACAGAATATTTGTTTTTTTATGGCTACCCCATCACTGCAATATGTATTTTTCTGCTTTTAACTTACAATTGTTAGAAGTGGAGACTGAAATATACATAACATGTGCCCTGTCTACCCGTTTTACAAGCGTTTAAATATCTATTATGTATGTATGTACTTCATTGTACACAAAACAGGTTAAGACATAAACATGATTAAAGTAGGGGTCTATTATGACACTTTTATTAACTTCAGTTAGATAAGTGAAGAACTTTGGATCTATCAATAATATTTGATTGATATTAATATTTGGTTAGTCCATCAGTGGCTCGTGTAACATGAGTATAAGTGCGCATATATATGATATCAATTAAGATGTTTTAGTAGCAAATTAATGTAATTGGAAGGGAAATAAAACTGTGTCAATGAATTTCGTCAGCTGTGGAACTCGCAAACATGTATTTAAAATGTTTTTATATTTAATTTAAAAACTAAATCGACAAAAAATACTGTATAATTTATTGAACCTGCTCATTTTCAAGAGATTCGGTTGAGAAATGCGACCTGCAGAGGAGAACAGCCGGACACCCGGAATCTGGATACGAAAAAATTAAGGCTGGGGCCTTAATTCTTGAAGCTGAAGCTTAGAACTTTATTCGCTTCGCTCACAAGTTCAATTAAGATTTTTAAGTAGCAAATAGTGGGTGAGGTAATTAGATGAGAATCTAAAATGGATCACAGTTTTAAGTCAATGAAGGAAGTAACTAGGAACGCTACGCGTAGCACGTAGCACTGTTGATACCGCAATTGGGGATGAATGAAAATTTTAGAAGTGCCTGATTTTTTTTTTTGGTGATAGAATAAGAATAGGAACAATGAATAAGAATAATTTTTATTATTAGACAAGCACATGATTAGAGATTATACGGACATTATCCGTTGGGCTCCAAACTAGGCTGAGCCTGTTACTTGGGACCCACTGAGTCGGTTAACAAATCACTTCAGACACACGTCACAAGAAGCAAAACATGAAAGTAACAAAGTGAAAATTAAACATTAGATATAAATATGATAGGAATAACCTTCCTTAGCACCAGAAAAACGTTGCAGACTTTTCAGCTGCGTCAATTATTTTTGAAAAATATAAACAGGTTCCTTACTTAAATTTTGGGTTTAGGACGGCGAATAAGACACTTTGCTTGATCCGTCTAATATTGCAAAAAATATCTAAAAAATCCGAGGTAAACTGACACTGGCAATTATATTGAAAGCTGCAGCAGCTATATACGGGGTAGAACAGAACGACGAACCTTCCCGCAAGAGGGGGATTATTTAGCGTTAGTACGTACGTAAAAAAAAGAAATTTTATACGTGTCATTGCCAGGGTCAGATATTTAAAATATTTTTTGTAATATGAGTAGAATCAAGGAAAGTGTCTCATTCGCCTTCCTAAATCCAAAACGTAAGTGAGGAAACTCTACATATTATTCAAAAATTATTCACGCAGAAGAAAAGTCTGCATTTTTTTCTGGTGCTAAGGAAGGTTATTCCTATCACCAAAAAATTTCAGGCACTTCTAAAATTTTCATCCATTCCCAATTCTTGTAACTAAGCGTAATCAGCCCCGCTGTTCTGTAACTTGTTCTAAGCTCACCTCAACGCTCAGCCACACATATATCTTGTCGCCGTGATGCGTAGCCGTCGTGACATATACGCTTATTTAGAGTAGCATTTAAATGTGTCATTTTCAAAAGGTCCCACTTTAGCGGTGTCAAAATGGTGCTTTTTTTCATAGAAACGCAATTGGAAATAGAAAAAGCTGGCCCTTTTTTGCTGGGAAACAATATTCTTAACACATTCACTGCCAGGAATCGGCGTAGCATGTGGCTACGCCGTAGTCGCATTCCGCTACAATACTATTAGCGATATAGCCCGAAAATCAGCAAAATGCTGCAAGCTGTGTTGAAATCATGAAATTCGGAGCGATTCGTCTTTAGTCCATATAAATCAATTTGACCCGCAGCACCAAAAAAGAAAAAAACGTAGCGGAATTATGACGTAATTTTTTTTTGTATGGAAAAATATATTTTTTGTTCTGAAACCTATCGTGTGTGGTATCAAATGAAAGGGCACTCTGAGCCGGTTCTAAAAATATATCTTGCTATAACATTTCAGTCACTTTTATTCAATTGAAATAAAAATCATTTTCAAAACATACCAAGTTTGGGCCCCTCCAAATACGATACGGTTGAATATTTTTTTGTAAATTATACCTCAAATAATACCTCATATCCTCATATCAAACCCCAAGAAAACAATTTTGAAAATATTTATATTAAGTATATTTTTTAAAATTTTTCATTATTACTATTTGGTTTTTGGTTTAATTTAAAACAAGTGACTAAAATGTAATGATGTGATATATATTTAGAATCAGCTCAAAAATCCCTTTCATTTGATACCACACACGAACTATCATGTGACCTATCTCAAACCATTTTTTTGCATACAAAAAAAAGATGACGTCATAGTTCCGCTTTTTTTTTTTTTGGTGCTACGGGTCAAATTGATTCATATGGTCTTAAGATCAATCGTTCCGATTTTCATGATTTTAACACCATTTGTAACTTTTTTTGACCTACCGCTAGGACTATACGGGGAAAACTACGGGATTAGCTACTTGCATAGTGCGTAGCGGTCCTTTTTTTTTGGTTTCTTATTCAGAATCTTTAATACTATCGATCCTCATACAAGAAAAAAGTGTCCTTAATATTCCATTCCAGATCGTCACATTTTTGTATGCAGTCTTTTTTTATTAGGGTTCCGTACCCAAAGGGTAAAACGGGACCCTATTACTAAGATTATCCACTGTCCGTCTGTCTGTCAGTCCGTCTGTCACTAGGCTGATGAACCGTGATAGTTAGACAGTTGAAATTTTCACAGATGATGTATTTCTGTTGCCGCTATAACAACAAATACTAAAAAACAGAAGTAATAGACAGACAGACAGACACACTTTCGCATTTATAATATTAGGTATAAGGTATAAATAAATAAAATAAAAAAATATTACGGGACAATCTTACACAAATCAACCTAGACCCACGGTAAGCTCAGTAAGGCTTGTGTCGTGGGTACTAGGCGATGATATATATAATAGATACATACATATAGATACTTATATACATACATAACATCCATAACTCAGGAACAAATATTCGTGATAAATACACAAATAAATGCCCTGACCGGGATTCGAACCCGGGACCTCCAGCTTCGTAGGCAGAGTCACTACCCACTGGGCTATGGAGGCCGTTAAACCATGGATTCTTATTGACATAGATTTTTTTTATTAGCCTTTTTGCTTGGGACAAAATATTCTCAAGCATGTCCTTACTAAGTATACACATCAAAATTCCTTTGGATAGTAAGTAATTCGTCATCTGATATTTCGCCAAGTCATGAATTTATCTATTTTTAATTCTACTCAATATTAATCAACTTAACAATAACACGAGGTAACATCATAAACACTAAGATAAGGGCCTACAACTTAGACATAATGAAGCCCAGAATCAAATCAATAGTCTCTTTTCCAACAACATTCAAATACGAGGTTGCGGAAGTTAAGTCTGAAACTAAGTGCGTATGTGTGCCAGGAATGTGAAAATAGATCAGTGTGTGTATGTGTGCGAGTTTATTGGGACGGCGCTGAGCCAATCTTGAGCTCTTTTCAGATTTAAGAGGTCATTGACCTTGATCCCGCCTCCCAGCTGTAACTCACTTAAAAGAGGTCCAACTAAGACTAAAATGTAATTTATTTTACTAAAATGTGATTTATTTTACTAAAATGTGATTTATTTTGGGAATAATTAGATTAGATGTTTGTCACGGCCTTGAATATAAATGTATGAAGATAATCTAAAACTGAACTGTTCTCTTTTGTTCCAGTTCAGTGACCTCCAAAACTAGATTCCTAGACTATAAATACGTAATTAACAGTCACCTATAGGAAATCATGAATGATAAAACAATTAAGGAAAGATTACACTTTATGAAGAAACTCAATGGCAAGAAGTCATTGACCCCTATAGGGTTAGGTTTTAGTTATTCAGCCTTGAGCTCCTTAAACCCCCTACTAGATCATTTTGTGAAGATTTTACTTTAAACCATATATAGTCCTCCTTGTCGTATCCGACGACGGCGACCCTTACAATTTCCTCTGGTGAGCACGAATATGGCTCGCAAAGCCGAACTTAGTTTTAAATGTCCGGTCACATTGTGTGCAGTATAGCTGGCCCTGGTTATTGTAAGTATATGCACCACTTTAAACCATACTTTGTAGACATTGTCAAAAATATTTTTATTTACGGATTAAAACGCAATATTTATTTATGTGTTTAGTTTCTTAGGCCAATGAAACCCACACCTAAAGGGAAATACCTCCTTATTTTTTAAAAGGTAGGTAACTGTGAAATAAATGTCAAAGGCATCATACAAATAAAATTACTATCGTGGTTAGTGGTTGCGGTACTGCATGGCACAAACCCACAAACGGTGTTTTTTTTATCATCAATTTTTTCCTTGTTTCTGTCTGTTATTAATTACTATTTACATTAGTTACAATTAATCATGACACTTATAATTTTTAATTTCTCAGAGTATGTAATTTTATAGAATTTTACATTAATATGGATGACCGAATTGCTCTAATTCACGCGCTGACATCTGACATCTACGGAGTTGCAATCGTCCATAGGCTACAGTAACCATATACCATTGAGGTACGTATCACCGACATGGTAGAAAAAAAATGAGGAAACGAAAAAAAATCGTCAAAAAATTAAATTAATTAAATACGTTACCTCGAATAGAATTAGCAGCTTTCTTATCCATAAAGATGGTGTTCATCGACGACCCGAACATCCCGTCGCTCCCAGGCGGCGGCGAGGTGCTATCAGCCACAGACCCGGATATATCCTGCATCCCCATACCCATCTGGTTATGCATCCCATCCGTATGCGGTTCCCTCTTCAATTGCATCCCTTGCGGCAACCCAGTGGGATGCAACATTGTTGTGGCTGAGGAGTGCCCTCCGTGCTGATCCGGGGGCCACTGGGACCCGAACAACTCGTGAAATTGACTATTCATTTTTTCAATATTTTTTTTGTCCAGAATTTAAGTTATCTGCGCCCAGTGTGCGAATCGAATTCGCATCGTTTAATTTAATCTAATATCACTGATTTGGTGTTTTATTGATGTTTGTTTTTATTCGACTTTGTCGTTAAGGCAACTGTTGATACACCATATGATGGCACGACTGTACAACTTGGTTGACGAAGCACCTGTTTTTAACTGATATATCTAATGTTCCGGGCTTGGGGCGAAGTAAAGTTACGTTTCGCAAAGTTTATCTCAGGAATCAACTTTTTGAAGGGCAACAAGTTTTTTGGCATTTTGTCTCCGTGGTGAAGTTTTAAAATCACTTTTCCTTCAAAACATAGTATAAGGCACTGTTTTATTGTTCACTTGATCCCGTATAATTACAAAAACTCTATAAACACTGAATCTGTAAAGGAAAACAGAACGGAAAGAAGGTTTAACTCTTTAAAGTTTCAGAAGAAATGCCAATATCAACGATTTTAACTAACCATTCGGTTAGTTAAAATCTGAAAACACTTGTTACAACTTTATCCGGTTCCTTGGTCACTGCACTGTCACTTTATAAAAAAATACGTTCACCTCACTAGGTACTGTAGAAGAAAAAATTTGTACGTTATTTTTGTACTATAGGTTGTGCACAACTCGGTGTCCCGGCGTTGACTGGCGGTCGGCACGACTCCCCGAACGTGACTGACGCATTGACGAATCTTCACGGGCCACAAAAAAAAAATCATCCGAATAATTCGAGCTAGCTCATAGTGATAGTTCAACGGCCAGGCCCAAAATTAACTCCCAAAATCGACGTTCTTAAGAAAAAAAAAGCCACGTACCCCGTCCTGGGTTTCAAAAACGTTCGATTTTCAAATTAAAAAATGGAAAAATCTTAGTTTTAATAGTAATTAGGAGGCAAAATTACTGGCCTCAAAGACGGATTGTGTGGGTGTGTGCGTGAGGGCGTCGTGGTTACGCGCCGCGCGCACACAGCCGCACGCAGGTCGTTGAACCGAGGACCCAAACAAAGTAGATTTCGGTGAAATGCTGTTGAACTCTAGGAACGTTTGAACTGCGATTTTGGCGAACGTTCGATTTTCGAATTCCGAAATATTGTTTTTTAATTAACGGGTCTGAGCGCGGTTTTTATAATTGATATTGTCGGTATGTTAAGAGTTCATTGACGCCGGAAAATGCGTTATGCGCTCGTTATTTGTTTTAATAGTCATTTGTTTTTATTTTGCAATTAAATGGTAATAGGATATTAAAATGACTTAACTATAGGTGCTACCTTCCCTATTAAGTTCCATTATATGTAAGTAAATGTAATATCCTATATACTAAGTCGATAAAGATAAATTTGAGCACCCAAAAGTGTTCCATATACTCGTATTTAACGACTTAATATAATTATGATAAAAGTCAAAAGTCTAAAATTTCTATTGAAATACTAGTATTTGCCCGCGATTTTGTCCACGAGTACAATCTACAGTATTAAGTATTTATTATGAAACAGCTACAATACCTAAAGGCCATACCTAGACCTAAATACCGTCTGACTCAGCTGGCCTGATAACCCGCTGTCCTGGGTTCGATTCCCCATTGAGGCAATTCCGTCCAAAGTCGTTCCGTAAGTAGTTCAGGGCTTAAGAGTAATGTTTATATAAATGTGCATTTTTTATTGAAATTTAAATGACATATAGTAGTAGTTTTAAACAATTGCTAATCTGTATAAGGTACATAATAAATAAATTATTCGTTATTTTATGCTGTTTTTGAGATAGATACAAATAATACCAAATCATCATCTTATCAGCCGAATGACGTCCACTGCTGGACATAGGCCTCACCCAAAGGGTGCCACAATGACCGTTCCTGTAATAATTAAAAACCAAATAATTTTACTAAATACTAGCTTTTTTGCGTTCATATTAGTCTACGGTATCCGCTTACCAAGCGGTGTGATCATTTTCCACCGTCATCGTATAAAAAATAAAAATAAGTAGGCAGACCACCAGCTACGTGGTGGTCAAACATCGAGAGGGACCTAAAAGCACAGAACCTTTCACCTATGACAACCCAGGATAGAATTTCCTGGCGCCGCTGCACAAGGAGGCCCGACCCCAGCTGAACTGGGACAAGGGCAGGAAGAAGAAGAAGATCGTATAAAAAATAATCAGACCTTAATATATCTAATTTTTCGAAAATGCGATGTCATAAAAATCGGAACCACGTGGTCGATGTAATTATAACTATGACAAAGTATCATGTTGAAATTGGACGGGGTGCAACTTAATTTAACTCATTTTTCGAAAATACGATATCATAAAAATCGAAATCACGTGGTTGTGTCGTGGTGTATAAATGACTAATAATCGTGTTGAAATTGGACGGGGTGCAATTCCACTCGTTAGGGTGAGTAGCCGGGGTGGGTCAAGATTGTGAGGTTATGAAATGATGTGACGTCACAGATTAATTGCGTTGAATTCTAGAAAGTTCCTAATCAATGTTAAACACCATTGTTGGGAAATCATATTTTACTTTTAATTTTGTGGGACATTTCCTGAATCCCTTTTTTGGCCTAAGCGCTTCTCTTATGACGCCCTTATTTGGCATTGTATATTTTGGCAGTGGTCTGAAATAAATGATTTTTATTTTTGTATTACATTACACACCGTACACATTTAAAGATGCTCTTTTTGCATTTTTTTGCACTAAAATCCGCAAGCTAGGATTGTGATTAGTGATTTTTTGAATTTGCCAAGGAACGGGTTAAATATGGATTTTCAGAAAATTTATAAAGACATTAGACTTGCTTGTGTCTCTAACTATCGACACAGAGAATCCTCAAATAAAAAAGAGTCGGCAACTAAAAACTAAATATATGTATATATATTAAGTATGGATATATTTATATATATATATATATATTTATATTATTTTATATATATATTTATATTATATATATATATATATTTTTTTTTTTTATTGATCTCGAAAAAAAATACTTATAGCTTATAGTTACATATTTTACCTCGCCAAACTGTATTCACAGTTTCAGTGTATTCATAGTACGTGTATAGGTACTTTTATTTTATTTGTACTGGATTGTAGTATATAATGTATTAAAATTAAAGTTACTGTACCGTAAAGGTAAACACGTGTTAGTTTGTCTATCTTTCTGTTCCTGATCTCCACTCAATTGCTCAAAAGTTAACTGGAAGAGATCCCTTAAAGGGATAATAGTTAATTACATAAAGTTATTTACATACATACATACAAAATTCCTCTGGAGTTCCATACATCCATTATCTACAGTGTGTGTTCATAATGCAGGCCTCAAGCTAGTTTTCCAGCGTTGTCGTATTTAGAAAAACGTGCCAGTGTAGATTTTTCGGGTATTTGACCTATAGGGTGATTGAACGGGGTGACAAGGCCGTTGCTTTGTGGGTGAGTAACCGGCCGCCAAAATTGTGAGGTTATGAAATATTGTGACATCATTGACGGAGGCCCATGAGAGGCCTGTGCCACTGGGACTGGGATTGGGTGGGGTTATAATATAGGCAGATTTATTATTATTATTGATGGTGTTCACAAGCGTCCGCTAGCTACGATGTGCTTAACATATTATCTATTCTTTTATCCATATCTATTTGTTGTCTTGACTTTCCTAAGAAATAAGTTTGTATCTAAAATTAAGTTTTTGGTACAAGCTTTCATTGCCGACTGTACTTTTCTGTATACCGTCATCAACTACTCATTGAGACGATTCTAACGAACCCAAACTCGGGTTACGTCGGTTAAGCACTGAATTCCCATGGCCACCTTCTGTCATTCATGGTATGAATATTATAATTTTAGGGAGTAAAAAAAACGGTTGAACAGAAGTTTATAGTTTTTATACCTAGTTTATACTTTTTAGCGTTAGTACCTATAATGCTGCGCCCTAACACACTCAGTGACACTGACACACAGTTTGGCGACGCGTTCACACGATGCAATCTGCCGTGCCACTCTGGCACGAATATGGCTCGGGATTTGGAATAGTTTTAAGATATATATATTATGTTTAGAGTAGGTATTTGTTTTGTGTTGCCTTCCAGGAGGTAACTCATGTAAAGGTTCCGACGGAAGACCAGCGCTGGCCTTCTAGGTTAGCACCATGCTGAGTCGGGGCCTTTTCGTGGACCCTGTTTTTACGTTCTGTGTTTTGTTTTTTACACCCATTGTTTTGTCCACGAATAAATGTTTTCTTTCTTTCTTTCTTTCTTAACACCCTAACAGGGTCTGTGGTGAACCTGTACCTATATTTAAGACCTTTTGTAAACTCACAAAGCAATTAATAAATCAATTATGAATTATGTCTCCATCATCAGCTCAGCTCGATGGTACCATAATATTGAATTGCCATCCAAACTATGTCTTCACCCAAACTTTCAGCTCAATCGGTTGAAGATATCTGCTTCAAAATTGTGTTGCAAGATTCCACCCGAACAAACATAGTTACATACATACATGGTTACATATATAGTTAAACCAAGCACTTAACAGACTTGGAAGGCACAATAAGGTGCAACTAGTTTGGATACCAGGGCACAAGGGCTTCATCGGCAACGAAAGAGCAGATGAGCTTGCAAGAGGGGGCTCTACAAATCACTTTGTAGGGCCAGAACCATTTGTGGGACTCTCGCAGGGGACCATAATATCGGCCTTTAAAGCCTACGCCAAAACCAAACACCAACACGAGTGGAGGAATGAGGCTGGCTTAAGGCACTCTAAGCTCTTCATAGAAGGAGTGGACTCGGGCTGGACCAGAAAACTCTGGAAATCCAGTAGGAAGCAACTCAGAATTATATCTGGGGTGTTCACTGGTCACTTCGGGGTCAAGGATCTCTTGGCCAAGATGGGACTATCTGATAGTTTAGACTGTAGAATGTGTGGCGAGGAGGATGAGACTATGGAACACTTATTGTGTGAATGTCATGCCCTTGCCAGACAAAGAATGAACTACTTTGGTAACGGTTACCCGCAACCAAAGGAATTCAAGGTGCTCCCGGCGAACTGCATCATCCGCTTTGTGGAAATGATGGAGCAAGCCTGGGAGCAGGTATAAAGGAGAGGGCAAATGCACAAAAGATCCCACTGGGTCGAAGTGCATCCGAAAGGGCCCTCACCTAGATAAGATAAGATAAGATAAGACATATATAGTTGGGTACATACATGGCAAGTTAATAGAAAGCTTGTAAAAAGATAACAGTGAGAAACGATTGCCAGGTCATCCTAAGGCATATTTTTACTGAACAGCCAAGTTTTATTTATGAAAAAAACCAACATTTTTGTTATATGACGAAAATTGATTTATATAGTTAACATACTTAAGTAATGTACTCTTTTTTATCCTCCCAAGAACGTTATAGAATATGCTCAATGAAACTTTAAACTATAACCGATAATCACTTAAAATAAACTAAGTACAAAAATGACGTATTAAAAAAACACTTGATGAAGCGTAGGATCAATAGGTCGTTAGCTTAGAACGAGAGGGCCGTGACGTCACGTGCCTCTCGCTCGCACGCAAGGTCACCGCCCTAGGGCGTCGAAAAGGGCTTAAGGGGCTACCCGAGGTTTTCATCGATTTTTGACTAGTTTTGAATCGCATCTCCTACTTTTGCTCTACAGATATAATTATAAAGCAAACGGCTATCGATTCTTCAATTTTTAATCTCCATTTTTGAAGACCATATTTCGAAAGAAATGAATAGTAATTTTATTATGATTTTTTTAAACATTGTCTATAAAAACACCTTTTTCGTATCTACAGGGTGACTGGTAATTCGACCTATTCCTGGAAAGGGGTTTTACTAGAGCTAATTTGCAACAATTCATGTCCAGTCAACTAGGGGTCGAAACTCGCTGGTTTCCGAGATATTCGAGTTTTTAGTTTGTATGAAAAAAATTCTCCTTGCAGCCTTAAGCTGGTGATTGTGACAAAAGTTGGATGGTAAAAAAACATTTTTGTCACAATTTTTTTTCATACAAACTAAAAACTCGAAAAATTAAAAAAAATCGTGTTTTGACCCCTGGTTGATTGGACATAAATTGTTGCAAATTAGCTCTAGTATAACCCCTTTCAAGGAATAGGTCGAATTACCAGTCACCCTGTATATTGCTGTGAAAAATCTAACATATACGAAATCTACATATTTGGGTTCGTCTCTGATGTCTGTGTTTTGGTTTAAACTAATTAACACAAAAGTTATGGCTATAAAACCAGTTTTTTGATCTAAAATTGTTCAACTTTGATGCCAAATGTCTCGAAGACAATGTTTGAAGTAAATATGGGATACTATATTGCTTAAAGCTGTTGTTGTTAATACGATAAGCTATAAAAAACATTAGAAAACTCAGGGATTCAGATCGAAGGTCATTGGGGCATAGGGTCCTCTTAAACGTCATCCCTAATAATCCCTATACAGCCCCGCTATTCTGTAACTTTAAGTTCACCTCAACGCTCACCCTCAAATATATCTTGACACCGCGATGCGTAGTCATATCTGTATTATTATTACGCGAGGCCGTTTTTTGTACATGCCATCAGATCTACAGTTATGGTCCGATTTTAATAAATGATACGTCATTCGATTCGCCTCATGCTGCAGATTTGCAATAAGGTCTCCGTTTTTTAATTTTTTATCGGTAAGGTACTAAAATATAAATTTAAAGAAACTACTGTGCGCTGACCACGTTACTTTGGCTGCGTGACGTCACGTGGCGTAAGTTCTGTTGTGACTCGAGATGACAATGTAAAATTATAAACAAGAATTGAACTCAAACCTGTACTAAGTTCTTCAGCATGAGAAATTGTAAATGTTGAGTCGGCCACATATGGATACAACACTATGAAAAGTAAGAAAGTAGATAATCTTTTGAACATTATTAATAAAATCTGACAGACGTATTGTGTCAACTGTGGATTAATTTTTTTATTGACATAGAGACATCAGTATTATTTGTCATGTTTTTTTTTTACTTCAGAAAAGTTTATACTTATACAAACTTTTTTTCCCATATTCAAGATGTTGTGTTGGGAGAAGAATGAGGTTTGGACCCCATAGACGGCTTTGTTATTCGTCTAGGCTCCGTCTAATTTCCAGTATAAAGATGTAGAAAACGAAACTCGATTACAAAATTTTCTTTTCGGATGCCGGGGACTCCCATTGGCGACTTTGTTGACCTGACTTGAATACCATCCAAATTATTTCAGGTTCAGATAATTATATTTTGATTACAGGTAGGTTATATTTTGTCAAAAAGATATGACTTAATACTGGAAAACATATGCAACTATAACCGGTAAAATATTATTTTAAACCATTAACGGTCCCCGATTCAGTATTCTTTGACCTGTGCCGATACTTATAATAAACAGGTGTAATGTCTGCAAAATATGTTTGTATGTTGGGGGTAATCTCAGAAATTATACCCATCCTATACCAAAAACCCTTTCTTCAGTAGGTTATATGTTATATGTATGTATGTAAGTTATTGTACTCAAAACAGGTTAAAACATAAAGATATGTGAGATTAAAGTAGGTACAAAGGCGTACTTATCCCTATAAGGGATCTCGGGGGGAATATAAGGGATATGTAGAATGGACCTACAGGATTAAGTATACGTGCTATATTTCATCCCGTCGCTCCGCCTAGATTTGTTGTATTCGCGCGGGTTGCTAGTATAACTAAGTATCTAAGCGTAGTTAGAGGTCTAGTTTCGTTAGGCGTGAGGGGTGGGGTGAGGGAATAGCGGGGGTGTACAGTCAGGATGAGCTATCTACATTAAATAAATAAATAAATATTATGGGACAATCTTACACAAATCAACCTAGGCCCACGGTAAGCTCAGTAAGGCTTGTGTTGTGGGTACTAGGCGATGATATATATAATAGATAAATGCATATAGATACTTATATACATATATAACATCCATAACTCAGGAACAAATATTCGTGATAAACACACAAATATAGTCTTTATTTAAAGTACTGTCTGTCTGTCAGTCAAGACCCTTTATCTCGGGAACGCTTATAGGTATCGAATTGAAATTAAAACCATATACTCAAATCTACAGTCTCTTGAAGCTGTAAAAAAACCAAACTTCTAAGTTAACGTAAAAAAAGATACGGCCGTTTATACCGCAAAAAACATAATTTCGAAATTTTCGACACTCTCAAGGGAATAAAAAATTTATAGGTTACTTTCCGTTGACCTTGAACTATTAAATTTGGCAAATAATATCGTGTTATACTAAAAATACAGGGAAAAATCTGAAAACTATACATTTGTAATTAGATCATAAAAAAAAATATCTTTATCTGCATAAAGTACGTAATCAATCATCGAGGTAGGATGATATTTTGTAAGTACGGAACCCTCGGTGGGCGAGGCACTTGTCCGGTTTTTTTTATATAAAGTCTTGTCTGTCAAAATGGATCCTATTTATGTTTGATGTCTGGGGTGTTTTAAATTTGAAATATTAAGTAAGTATGTAGTTATACTCGTAGTTATTATTATTATCCTTAACTTTAGTTTTCGGGGCACACCCCTTTATAATATATGTAACATTTTAATATAAATATTGTAGAATATATTATTTAAACAAATATTCTTATAGAACACGTGTGTTCAAATGGTTTCACGATAAAAAAATGTAAATACAAATAAAAACTGGCGTTACTATGTGACCGTATCTTCGAATCATGAATTATCAATACTGAAGAAATTGATAAAAATTGCATGTTTCCTTATCAGTAAAGTTCGTTGACTTCGAAAATGTGGTTTTGCGAATATTACGGCGGAATGACTGAAATAGTATTTTTCACAATCGTGTTATAATAGAGAGCTTTTTAGTCGAGTACCGTGTTTAGGCCACGAAGCTTGCTGAGTGGCCTAAGTAAGGTACGAGATTAAAAAGCTTGATTATAACACTATTGTGAACAATACTTTTTGTACGAGTTCATTAAAATTAATTTTCTACGAGTCAACTGAACTAATTAAACAAACTCGATACTGTTGAAACGAAGTGCAGCTCATCGCTCGTACGCTTGTTGATATCTTAAAAGACATCAACGAGCGTACGACATCAAAGCGATTCTATTGGTCCAATTCATTACAGTTCAGTAAAGCAGCCACGTGATTGGTCGAATTTATTTTAGTTGTCTGGAGCGTATCGAAAAGTAGTTATTTCGATTGTTTCGACAGTAACATGGACTACAACTATGAAAAGAGTGACGTTGCAGTATTCTCTATGAAATCTTAATACACATATTTTAATCGTCGAGTACAAAAATTATATTATCATCCTTTCCCTATACGAGATTCGAACTATTTCGTACCCGGGACCTCTAGTTTCGTAGCAATTTGCTACGCGCTACGCCGTAGCCCGTAGCAAGCATTTTTCCGCATGTAGCAAAATGTAGCGTAGCATTTTATTGACAATATTTCGTATTAAATACGAGACGATTCCTGTAATTAAATTCGTATGTATATTTGATTTAAATCAAATTAATATATGTATGTATATTAATATATGCGTACACGTACTTGTTCCATGTTTTATGTGTTTTTTTCTGTTTTTTTTTTTCTAGTTTAATATATGTGTCCTGTGTGTTAGTGAATAAATGTTTCTTTCTTTCTTTCTTTAACGGGTCGGCAACGCGGTTGACATTGACTATTCTGGACTATATAGGATTTTTTCTAGCTTGATTAGAATGATAAATGTCACTTTGTATCGGTAAGTGAAAGTCATATTTTTTCCAAGGGACAAATATTGCTTGTAAAAATTAAATCACTTTCAATATGCGGATTTTATAATATAGACTTGATCTCAAATCAGTTATTAAAAGGTCTACCGTGAAAACAGTACGTAATATAGATGAGTTTGGCATCTGTCATTCTATAATCAAGCTAGAAAAAATCATATATAGCCAGCGTCAATAGTCTACGGTGTCTGTTTTCCATCAGGCCATATGATTGTTTGCCACACCTGACTGTTTTGTTCTATGTTTGTATTTGGCATTAGTTAACTCAATAAAGTATTTTTTTGTTATAACGAAATGGACAAATATCAAAATCGAATCTACAACCTTAATTTTATTTTATTTGGAAACATAAAAAAAATACAATTTTATTATAGTAGTTTATGTGACTGCACATAATGAAGGGCATTAAACACGAGTGTTTTAATGCCTAATTATGTACAGTTACATACACTATTTTATCTATCCACATATCATAAGCCTCCATGATGCATTCAGGAGCCGCATATTATGACCGCCATCGCGGTGTCGTTTTCTGGCAGCTGTCATAGTTTTTTTTTTAATTCAAAGACAAACTAGAGTCGGATCCAACTGTCATATTTGAATGAAATAATATTATCGAAATCGATGTTATTATTTAGTAATAATAACATTTCCACAGATAAGAAATTTGTTGTAACAAAACAGTTTATTTTTATGGCGGTCATAATGTGCGGTTCTTGAACGCATCATGGAGGATTTATGATATTTGGATAGATAAACAACTAAAGATTCGCCAAACTGCGAAATCTAGATCTTCGTAGTGACCCAAACGACCGTTAAATTATATTCCGAATTCAAAAAACCGAATGTGGAACGTATTCGAATTTCAAAACACGGGGTTTAACGAACTATGAACCCAGTTGTGACCCTTTTGACAGTTCAAACACCGGTTAAGACCGTTTCAGGCTGCGCTGAAACGAAAAAAAAATGTGAATAAGTATTTTTTTGGGGAATATAATATCATAAGCGGTATCTAGTTTAATAAAGTACCTACAGACATTTTTTTTCGGGAATATGCAATTTTTTCGGGAAATTTTCGAAAATTTGATTTCGTGTTTGCTTTTTCAGAAATTTGGTGTGTTTGTGTTTGTTGTCTCGTGGGTGTTTTAAATGTTTTAAAGTATGAATTGTGTGCAAACGGATGAATTGATTTTGATTCACTAGTTCTTTGGGTTGAACGAAGCCTTTGAATTTTTATTTATTTTTTAAACTTAGTCTAATATGATCGATTAATAAGTTCATCCATACAATTGTAATGTAGTAATTTCTTGATTGCCCCGTAAATGGGGGTCAATGATCCCACTTTACAGGTGAAAAACTCAAGGTGTGCACATATTTAACATAAAATCAATAATGAACACAAAATCCCATAACAACTAATATACTGCCTGCCTTATGAGTATAACTAGATACTGTAGCCTACGGACGTTGCCGACCGTTTCCAAAATCGACACAAATTCCGCACCTACTCGTAGCTTAAATAACACATTATATAAAACAAAAGAAAAACAATTTTAATAAACTGTGCAAATAAAACAAAAGAAACACGATATAAAAATGTATCGTTCGATTTTCAAATAAATGTCGAACTCGAAAACTAAAAACAAAACTGCGCTGTCGAGAACTGTATTACAAAATTCTAATCATAGTTGCGAATTGCAGCCGCTAGATAAGCTACAGAATAAAAATGTATAAACTCGAATAATCAGTTATAATTAAAATCAACTCTACGCATCAAAGAATAAGATTGAAAAAGGAAGTGTCTGAAATTGATAGTTCGGTCGTTGTGATCAAGTAAGGATACGTTGACCTGCAATTTCGGTTGGGTCGTCGGCCGGCGAACGAACTGTTACTAGGGTTGTCGCTTGTCGGTGAAGTGTCGATGGGAGTTATTAAGTGAACTAGTAGGCTAAGGGCTGTCACAGTCCAATATCCAATAAGATTATTAAAAAACTGTCTATAGAGATATTCGTTTATTTTTTTAAACTGCATAGAAATGAGTCTATGTGTGTTATGTTTTTATACTACGTCAGTGGCAAAAAACATACTTTTATCAATCCTATTTCCTCCATATATAAATGTATATTACCTATTGAGAATCGTACCTAACCTTCAGATGATATTCAGAGGAGATGCCGAGACCGTAAAGTGATATTCATGAATTAGGTAGGGTCGTTTCGCCGGCTACGCGACCACCTTCGGTTAGCGACCACCTGAAGGACATGGTTTTTTTCAATTGAAGATAACATCAAATCTACAGAACCTATGGAAACAGTTAGCCGTATGCATTATTGTTTGTAGTTATGGAATAGGAATTTACTAAACAAACGAGAATATATGCTTTCAGTTCACCAACTCAGCTAAATGGTCGCTAACCGGCACATGAAATTAGGTGGTCGCTAACCGGCGAAATGACCCTACGCAAGGTATACCGCTACCGTGTCAATGTAACGTCATATTTAAACTGCCGTACATGGTTATCAAACGTGTAAAAGTGACAAGGTGTCCAGGTGTTCAGCTACTTAAGAGATCAACTGTATAAATGCTATTTAAAAAAAACTTTTATTTTCAATCTAGATATATTTTTTTACGCTCCCCGCGTTGCATTATATCCGGGCAGCCTACCGAATTCTACACCGGAGTTGACTACATAACGGAGCCACGCTGTTATGTCACCTAAATAATTCGTTTTTAATTTTATAATTGTATTGTACGTACGAGTATGTTAGTCTTTAAAGTATTTGTTACTATGGGCCTTAGATGCCTGAAATAAATGGTTTATTATTATTTATGTATCTCCGATTCAAATTGACGGGGCAAACCCCGGTCATATTTAGAAGGCGTGCGGGGGGATATATATGTAGATCCAACACGTAGAGGCTCTTTGGAGACATTTTTTTTTACCGACTTCAAAAAATGATGAGGTTCTCAATTCGTCTGTATGTTTTTTTTTGTGTGTTTTATGAACCACTTTGATTTTTTTTGTTCTTTGTCTGAAAGCACATAGGTACTTTTATGCACCGAAGCTCTTAAATATTGACCACATGAAAGACGAATTTTGTTTCAAACACTGTGTATGACCCGGTTCCGGCTTTGTCAATGGAGTCCTGAAACTGATCGTCGACAACCCTACAAGCAGATCGGTCGTCCGGCGAATCGATACGGTGGCCGCTTGCAATTGATGTGTTTCCGGCACCTTCCGGCTTTGTGGCTCCACACGGCCAGACCGTTAGCGGGATTTGAAAATCGAACATTTTTTCACTACGAAGCTTTGGTGATTTGAGGATAAATTCTCAGTAATATGGTTGTCGCGTGAAATTGGTACTTTTCCGGCACCCTTCGAAGCGACGTGAGCTCAGAAAATGGATTTTTAAAAAGTCGTAGCTCTTGTTTGGATTATAATACGGCTGCCTTAAATTTAATTTGCAATTTTGAGGTCTTTCTCGAGGGAAATCATCTATTTGAATTCTGTGTTTTTGACTTTCGCTCGATAGAAAAAAATCACGAACATAGGTCTAAAATACAACTTTAAAAAATCGTAACAAATTATACACTACAGCTAAACATATTAAAATTGATTTTAAAAATCGGCAATGTCGTGTTTGAGAGAAATCAGCTATTATTTTTTAATTTATTAAAACGCAATAAAAATTAAAATTAAAAAACATTTATATTTTTTATTTTACTTGCCTTATTATGGTTGCTACCTGTAATGACTTTTTGAGCACCAGGGGACCGATTTTTGACTTTCGAGCGCTCGAATCTTTCACTCGAAAACTGTAAAAAATGATGAAATGCTATTTTGAAATAGCGATAGAAAATTGAAAAACGAGTGGTATTGACCAATCGTATTCAATTATATCGTTAGAAAGTAAGTGCCTTCAATTTTGACGCTACAATCGTATTTATTTTTATTATATTTCGAGCGCTCGAAAGTCAAAAATCGGCCCCCTGGCCGATTTCGTTATTTTTTTCTGTTCATCTTTTTATTCTGTTTAAGCAAATAACCTAAAATCTGATCTGATGAAGTCTGATGATGGATACGGAAGGAGGTCATAGGAACTTCTCAATCACATAAGATAAATTAAATAAAATAAGAAATTTGAATGAAAAAAAATTCTATAAAGAATTAAAATCATTCCTTATTCATCGTGCTTTTTATAACATTACTGAATTTTGTGACATAAAATAATATGTAATGCATCATTTGTTACATCTTAATCATTTGATTTTCTTGTTACTTATGATTAATTCGATCTTAAGAATTGAATATTGCTGTGAATTTTAATTACATTAGGGATTTTAAATTAATCATACTTTAAATTTATAATTTATTTTAATAAGCAATGCATTTGTTGTATTAGTATTTTCTAGACGTATAATGTAATCTATCCATTATAAATAAACAAGTATGAGTATGATAAATCCGAGTGTTTGGGTTCTTTAGAATCCTCTCAACCAGTAGTTGATGAAAAAAAATACAGTCGGCAATAAAAAAAGTTTGTACCAGAAATGATCATAATAAACATCTCAATGAAAACATGAATGCACAAGAGTAGGTATACAGTCTGCATTAATAGCTTGTATTAAACATGACAATTTTGATAGAAACTTATTTCAGTGCTATTCAAATATCGTACAATAATAAGAATATATTGTAGCACATGTGTGTGTTTGAATTTCTTATTAACCATATTATTGCTTCTTGTAAACATAACCCGGTTTAGAATCCAGGTCGACTATTTAGGTACGGCTTCCTAGTACTGTCGCGATCACGAAAGTCACAGATCGGACGCGATTGTACTCCCAGCCTAGCTAGCACAGCGCCACAGAGGACACAGACATACATACGGATACACAGACATACTGATGCACATGTCAAATTTATAACACCCTTTTTGGGTCAGGAGTAAAAACATAGTCCAGCCTAGTTATTTGTATTTTGTTAGTTGTTTGTATTTTGTTTTGGTTTAGTTTAGTTTTTGTTTAGTTTAGTTTTGATTATTTCACATCTTACTTTGCCTTCTGTTCACACATGTTTAGAGTTACAGTCTAGATCTGAAACTTTATGCTAATATTGATTTTCTGTAATTGTCTGTAACTTGTTTTGTGAGCCAATAAAATAAAATAAAAATAAAGTTAGCATGATCATGTTTATAAAAAAAATAAAAAAATAAAATAAAACCATTTATTTCAGGCATCTAAGGCCCATAGTAACAAATACGTTAAAGACTAACATACATACAAAAATATTATAAAATTAAAAACGAATTATTTTGTATGACGTTGCATGCGTCCTTCTCTAACAAATAGGGAGAGGGATTGCTTTATGGCTGATAATTTCGTTCCATTCTCAATTATTCTGCTTACACATACATTAGTGATTAAGAGTAAATATAAATAAATAAATAAATATTTGGGGACAATCTTACACAAATCGACCTAGTCCCAAACCAAACTAAGCAAAGCTTGTACTATGGGTACTAGACGACGATATACATACTTATACACATAAGAAAATACGTAAATACATAGAAAACATCCATGACTCAGTAATAAATATTCGTGCTCATCACACAAATAAATGCCCTTACCGGGATTCGAACCCGGGACCTCCGGCTTCGTAGGCAGGGTCAGTAGGCTACAGAGGTCGTCGACCAAGACTAACTAAGACTAACTAAAAAATGTATACATCTTTGTGTTAAAACCACCATACTACCACAGTATCTATCTACCCAAGGGAAAACCTCGACAGAAATACATTTCCGTTCCAAACAAAAGTTTCCTTGAGCAAACATACTTGTTTATATTTTCTATACATATTTATTTATTCTTATTTAATGTGAAAACCACAATTAAACCTGAAACACACACTTCAACGAATCCTTTAATCAATAAAGTGTGGGCAACGTTGTGATACATATGTAGTCGCAAGAGTCCATTGGCTATGTGTTTGCTTAGAAGCATCCCGTTTGGCTGTTCGCCACCAACATTGCACAAAACTCTTTGAAAAAAAGTCTCAATTAAAAGTCTTAAACAAAAACTACTTTTCCGTACCTACTAAACAAGTTCTTAGTTCCAAGCGAATCTAACATGCCTGTGCCGGTAAATCATCATGCCTTTTGAAAAGTGCTCCCAGCACACCGCTTGTGCTCAGTACGCAATTACGCGCACATGCGCAGGCGCAGCTGTGTGCGCGTTCAGCGACCCGCGCGCGGAGTGGGCCAGACGTTGACCTGACCACGTGGTTGCGCGGGCGCAACGGGGTTTGAAGGAGTCCTGCGAGCTTATATCAGCATATTTTTTTATACCATGTCGGTGATAACCATGTACTCTAGCCTGTAGACGCTTGTCATTCCAGGAGACCCGCGTGCGCGTTGCCGACCCTTTAATAGTTATTTATGATACAAGAGCGGAAAGTAGGTAATTCCCAACGAGTGGCGATGACCAAATGTTTTGATCGACGCGAGTTGGGAATGATACCTAACCGCACGTGTATCATACAACATTTTACAATGCATCATGCGAGGAAGTAAATAATATGTATAAAAGGTGAAATTTTAATTGTCACGAAATCTCATTCTCGCACAGCGCGCGGGAATTTTAGCCTGAAATCCATGCCGATGACTTCCCGTGTCTAAGTTGAACTATATAAAGAGTCTCTTTCAGAGCAAGTGCATTGTAAAAATGTTTACACTTCCTTTCTTGTAGAACCCCATGCTGCAGTCCCTATGGAAAACTTAGGCAGGATGTTCAGCTGCGCGTTCGTCTAACTAAATGTCACTTTTTGTATGGGAAAATGACAGTTGAATTGTCCTAACGCACGTTCGAAAACTTACGTGATCATCCTTCAGTTCATTTTGGAATACAGACGCGATTTTATGAATGTATTTTCATAAAAAAATACTGGTCGAATACATATACTCTGTATTTTTTAGATTGTTTACTCCTATGTTACATAGTTTCGCGTTTGAGTTTGAGCTTTCATTGCCGACCGTATTTTGATGATAAACTACATACCATTACCCTTTTGTACGTATCTATCTATACCTTTGGCCGTTTTACATAAAGTGACGTGTCCCCGGGACGTCATCTGTCTCTGTATTTTAACAACAAAAGAAAAAAACCTGAAACAAGCGACATGCCGAGGACACGTCATAAAATGTAAGTCGAATACCGATTACCCTTAGTTAGTTGTACTGGGCGTTTTCCGCAAGTCGACATCCATTGTGCCTATTTTGAGTGAAACGGCGGTGTGGCGCTACTCTAACCACCCCACGGCTCTAACTAAATAATACCGATTACCCTATTCTAAAATATTTTTTTATAAGCTTTCCTAAGTGAATATCCATCCTCATATCCGTGAGATATTCTTATTTTAGTTTCATATTCCGGTGTGTCAGTCCAACAACCCGAAAACTCAGTCAATGCCATCCCCTTTATACAACCTACGCGAAAATCTCATTAGAGCGATTCAGGAATTTTCACCCCCCTAACAGCGCCATCTAGCGACAAAAACCATGCTTCCACTGCCAGAGTGCAAAAATCACATTACTCATTCAACACCTATTCAAATAAATCATATACACACATAATAACACTAATCTAAGCACCTTAATACATCATTACAGACTGTACCGTTAACTTTGAAGTTTTTCTACGCCCAATTACATGCCGATTATCATTTGACAATCCATGGATGGATCAATATACGTATGGAAAAAAGAGTGACATCATGTGAGGCAAGTACGAGTCGCGTTTAGCTTCAGATATACTATAAATACCAGGACGGTTGCAAATAAGAATAAAGCCTGCCTGATAGTACTTAAGCAGAGACAGACTGACAGACTGACACACACACAGAGAGAACTAAGATCTCTTATAGGCATAAGTTCACCTTTATACTTTAATCTTGTGTGATATATACTCAATTGTTTATCATGTTCTTGTCTAAACAATCTATACCAACATTATAAACAGGAAAAAAAAAGAATAAGTCGCAGAACGTAAACGTCCATATATACTTTATTTTTTTCTAGCATTTAAAGTCGTATTTAAATTCTGTATGTGGACGTTTACGCTCTAAAAGGAAAAGTTGATAAGAAAGAAATAAAGAAACATTTATTCTTTACAAAGCATCGTTTAAGTTTGTATGAAGAGGGTAAGTAATTAATATATCCGGAACTACACATCCGATTTCAAAAATTATTTCACCAGTATACAGAATTGACCGTGAGGATGGACATAATCATACCTCATTCTTGTGGCTCTGAAATACGCAGAAGCTGTTCTTAATTTTGTATATCGAGTTGTATGTACGGTATTTGTAAATATGGGCGTTGTTGCCCGTGTAAATATATATTGAACTGGCACTCCTAAATCCAAGCAAATCTTAAAAAAATCTACGGAATTTTCCCTACAAACTGAACCCCAAATCAGCAAGCCATACGCGCTAAAACGCCACACCTACGCACGCTAACGAGCCATCCTTCACCTGCGCAGACGCTGATGACGTCACCTACTTACTTCCAAAAGGGCGTAACTGTCTCCATGTTATTTGAGACTTAAGACCTTGACAGGGTTTGTTTAGGGCTTTTGTGATGCAAAATGTATTTTGGCCTCTCTGGGAATATAATTTGTTTCACCTTGAAAAGGCCTCAGAAACTAAGTGCTAGTCGGTTAGCGGAATTTCTGGTGTTTCAGTATTTTTCCTACATAATAAGAACATATCAGCATGTAATTGAGAGGCCTAATAAATAAAGTTTTATCTGTAGCGCCGCCGCCGTAAGGTACTCATGCTTATACCACGAACCTAATACTCAAAGTGAATTAGATTTTTGTCGCAAAATTAACGCCTCTGAGCTCAATTGTTTTAAGTGACTGAGTCGTCAGGACTTTTACGTCTATATACATAGATAGGTGTTTGTCTATTCATTTTATACACATAGAGCCTTCAGAATGGGCATAGGCTATAGGTATAGTATCCCGCAGTTTCGCTTCGTTCTGTGTAAATAAGCGGAGAGAGCGTGTACAATAAAGTGTAGCACATAACATAACACAGTTCCAGAGGCTCAAGCTCCTAAATTATCCAAGTCCTCACTAAAATCAAACCTAGCTACATTCGCTGTCAAGAATCGCTGCGCGCTACGATCGTAGCGTAGTAGACCCCGTGGCTTTCCTCGTGTCTAGCGGAAAGCGACTACGTCAGTTTCCGGGCACTGACTGCATTATGCCTAAACGGAATCAGACCCCAAACCAAAGTCCGGTATATACTTTTACACCGTGAGCCCGAGGAACGCGATTTTTTTTTAACCATGAATTCCTTAGGTCATCAGGAGCAAAAAATGTTACGTGAACCCCAGTCAAATCCGGCTTAGTTTTGAAGATATTATCATTTTCATGTTAACTATTTATTGTGATTACTAAAGTGCATTAAGCTCTTTTGATTGCGACGAGAGAGACTTTTATGAGAGAGGTAGGGCACAGCGGAATGTCATCTCGCTCGTATGTGGAGCAGCCTAACTGGGGAAGTACCTCCACCTTACAGAAGACCGCAGCCATAATAGCACCACTGTGTTGTAGTGTTGCTATATTATTGCATGCTATGACGCATGTGGTGTTGTGTTCCTGGTGGTGAGTAAGGTCGCCAGAGCTCCCTAGGATGCGCTGTGTTGGGAGTGAGGGACCTGCATGTCTCTATCTGCCAACACAGCGAATCCTCAAATGAAAGGGTCGGCAACGCGCTTGTGATTCTTCTGGAGTCACAAGTGTCCATAGGCTACGGTACCTGCTTAACATCAGGCCTGCTTAACACAATTCAAATTCAGCAAACAGTTTGCTGAATTTGAATTGGGTTCATATTACATTTTTTACGTGGTTAAAATATTTCGGGTCCCTCGGGCCCACGGCGTATATACTCCTGGCGCAATGACCCACAGAGCTAACCTCCAATTCATTGATCTCGTGTGTAACTAGTATAAAAAGCCAAAGGGCGACGGCCATTGATTTCGTAGGGAAATGATCCCTTAAGGTTCAGCGGCACAGTAACCATGGCCAGTCACTCGCGGAGCGACGACCCCCGCAAAACGGTGTCAAAGTGCGTGGAAAACACGGAGAAATCGCGCTTTGCTTTAGTTTTTCACCCCACAAACGAAGGGTGTTATAAAATTAGGTGTCCCCTTATTTCTTTCTCAGAAACCGTTAACTTTTTAGATAAAGCTAAAATTGGTCATCCTGTAGAATCCATTAGTTAGGTTTGTTTTATAACAATCCTGAAAAGATTCTGAAAACAATGGTTTTCGATGAAATGATAATTCTGCGAAACATACGTTCGATGGAACATTGGTATGTGAAACATGGTACAACCATAAAATTAAAATATTAAAATTAATTAGTGTCCGTCTCTGCGCATTATATGTCTGTGGGATCGTACCTTCCAAACAGATGAACCGATTTGTGTGCAATTTTTTAATCGAAAGTTGTCGGTCGACATGTCTTTAGCTGCTGGCGGGGATGTTTTATATTTTTAATTTATAATTTTTATTTCATATCGCGACCGTGGCAAATAAGCATATCGCCTGCGGCGCTACCACGAACTTCGAATCTCGAACTTCGTATATCTCCGTATCTGTCGCTCGAGTACCATACACCATAAGTGCGATAGAGATATACGAAGTTCGAGATTCGAAGTTCGTGGTAGCGCCGCTGATGGTAGACGCCGTAGCCTAGCGCTTGCGACTCAGGAATAACAACTGCGTTGCCGGCCCATTATTTATTTGAGGATTCGTTGTCGCGAGCTAGAGAAAACTGCGGGATGTTGAGAATGTTGAGATAGGGCTCTCAACTCAACACTGCGCATCCCCCAAAGTTCTGGCGACCTTAAGCCCCTGATGCCAACACGCCCCTCTCTCTAGTATGAAATTTCGCTCCAAACAACTGTCTACACGGTCGGTGCGGACCAAGGTCGCCCGGCCGGAGCGGCGTGTTGGCGACCGTCTAGCAGGGGCTATAATAAACCACCACAAACACCACACACTGACGCGACTCCATATAAAATGTTCGTAAAACGTCGCGTTAATTAGACCCAACCGCAGAGACAAATCTGAAGGATGACCGTTCAGCAGGTCGATCACGTAACTCATTGTACGCGCGTCAGTTACATCTAAATGTCACTTTTTATGTGGAAAAATGACAGTTAAATTGTCCTAACGCGCGTTCGAAACGTTACGTGATTAAGTACCCCTCTGAGCAAGTGGATCCTGAGGGGTAATCACGTAACGTTTTGAACGCGCGCTAAGACAGTTTAACTGTCATTTTCCCATATAAAAAGTGACATTTAAATCTACCTGACGCGCGTACAATGCGTTACGTGATAAAGGACATCCCTACAGTATCACTTTTGTTTCATTTCTCCGTCTTGTTTTTTGGCATGCTAAGAACATGTCACATTTTTAACCGACTTCAAAAAAAGGGGAGGTTCTCAATTCGTTTGTATATTTTTTGTGTGTTTGTTACGCGATAACTCGGTAATTTATGAACCAATTTGAAATTTTTTTCTTTGTTTGGAAGCATATACTTCCAGATTGATCCCGTTGTCACCAAAATCTAGTTCTGATGATGGGATCCTGGAGAAATCGAGGGAACTCTGCAAATTTTACAGGCAAACTTGAAGCAATTTGGCTGTTGATTTGAAGTCGGTTAAAACTTTGTTTTTGAAGTAAATTATGTAACATTGCTCTCCTAGGGCGGTAAAACAAAGAGTCACAGATCGTAGTCATTTGACGCTCGAGGCGTGATTTTAAAATGTTATAAGATTGGTCCAGTATTCAGCTCCAACGCCAAAAATCGTCACACAAACACGTGCTCGTAGTATGTCCTATAGGAATGGCCTCCACGGGTTCAGTGTACCACGAGCAACCTTCGGGTGCGTACCTCCGTTACAAAACATGGGGGTCGTTCGCACCCACGTGGCCGGATAATGCTACTACAGCGTTTAAATAAATAGATCCTATCTGATAATAGGCATGACGCCTCATGTTAAAATTGATAACGTTGTGTTGCTAAATGGATAGTAAACCATCAAATTATTGTAATAAAGTATGAATTATAAAATATTGTCCATGAGTAAATTTAAAGCTACCAATAGAATCCTTACGCTTTTATAGGAACAAAATTGTGTGACAACTATGTACCTAAACGCAGTATTTCGCGACTGAAACAGCATACTTGATTTTCGATACAACAATTAGTACAAATTAGCAGTTGTGACGTCATAACCGTGTGAAAATTAGTATGCAGCGTTTCGCCTGCCGCCAGCGACTCCAGCGAGGTCAATCTTTGGCTCAAATTTTTGTGTATTTTTGTTGTGTAATTGTAGTTGCTCCCATACACACATTTGTTGTCATCATCCCTGTTATTTGTTTCTAAGGAAATGTTTTGAAATTTAGATTTTCTTTGATTGATCGTTGCCATATTGAAACAGACAGGGATGACGTTTAGGTTGAGATTGCGTAAGTGGCTTCTTGACCATTTTTTTAACCCCCGACGCTAAAAGAGGGGCGTTAAAAGTTCGACGTGTCTCCGATTTGAATGTATTTTTTTTATACGAAAGCTGACGTCATCGAGATGGTTCTTAGCTACGTATCAACAGAATCGGTTTAGCTGCTTTTGAAATATTACCCTTTGAAATGAAAATGTAGCTGGCTATTAATGAAATGTTTTTTATAATTTTAATGAATATTTTACATATTAAGATTGATAGTTATATAGATATAAAGAAAATTAATTAATGTTGAAATGTGATAATTTAATATTGTACGCCCGAAATGGGCAAACTGTTGGACTTTTTATTTAAGGTATTTTTACACAGTTTTGCACAATAAATGAATCTTATCTTATCTTATCTTAAATATCGGGGGTTTTTCAACTGTTCTAAGTTGTTTAATTATTATTCTATAGGTGAGTTTTAGGAGCTCCCGACTCAATTAATTGTAAACATATATTATACCTATATGTACCTAGTCAAAATATAATCAAGAGTAATTAATGAATAATTATGAATGAACTGAATGATATGTTATCGTGAAGATAATGGACCAACGTATTTAAATACTTAGGTAAACCTGACGATAAAAGTAACACGAAACTTGAAAATATGCTCATGTTCAGATATATATGAGCACTTTTATTTGGATGTATGTGATGGTAATTGTCTGACTGGGTAGCCTGTGTTCTGTACGTTCGCTAACTATCATCATCCTCATCATCATATCAGCCGAAAGACGTCCACTGCTGGACAAAGGCCTCCCCCAAAGAGTGCCACAATGGCCGGTCCTGCGCCACCCGCATCCAGCGGACTCCCGATTCGAGTGGCGACCACGTACCGGAAGGCCCCCCCCCACAAGGTGGACTGATGACCTGGTAAAGGTCGCTAACTATACTAAATACAAATTATTTTGTCTACAATAAATACATGACTTTTAAAGAGTTCTTACGTCACATTAGTATTAACACTTATTTCTATACTATTAATTTGTATATTTAACTATTTGTTCGTATGTAAATGATTCACTAAACCAGCTCTAACTATTTCGATCAGATTTACATAAGAATTTGCGGAGCGCAAAATCGACGTAGGTAACTACCTATAGTTTTAATTTTCGGGAAAATTCCCTTGAGTTAGCTCCCTAATAAAACAGACAGATATATAAATATTTAAATAATAAATTTAAAAATACAGTCAAATTAACATTTATTTTGTAAACTTGAGCTTTAGAACGCAGATAGTTCGTAAAAAAACAGCTACATCACGTGTCACCCAAGAACCACGTCATCATACTTGCGTCCAAACACGTTCGCGAAAAACCATTGAACTTGCCAAAAAAAAAACCTATTCTTAATTTAAAACAACAATAGACATTCTGTCATAATCGATAATTTTAATCATAACGTAAAGAAATCGAAACAGGTCATTGAACTTGCGGGTGAATGTGCCAAAATACGGGGCCAGCGTAAGTTGGCCTCTGCCGGGCATTCGTTGAACTTATGTTGTCATAGGTTGTAATCTGCTTCCGAGATTCACGACGGTTAGCGGTGTGGGGTAGCCAGGGGCATTTGAGTCATCATAATATATTTTTTTATAATGTTTTCCATGTGGTTATTTAATTATGTAATTATTTAAATTAGCTATAAATTCGATAGCTGCGGTCAGATTTCGAATGAATGAATGACTAATATATTTTCGAAAGAAAGGGCTAAAATAACACTTGTAGTTTTAATAATAATAAAAAAAACATTTATTTCAGGCATTTAATGGAGTAGAAAAAGCCTAGAATTATTTTGACATAGTATTAGTGTCTTATTACAAATTCAAATATTTACTTCAATAATGAAATAATGACGAATAAGATTTTTTTTTCAGTTTTAACACCGTCTGGTTTAACAGCCTTACCCTTCATAAACTGACATTTTGCATAGTTTTTCATGTCATTGCCAGACAGCAAAAGTGACGTTGGAATGTTACGTACACATTACACGAGTTTCAACATTCCTAACTCAGTGTTGAACCCGACTCGAGATTCAAAATGTGACGTCATAGCATAGGGATATCCCCAATTTCATGAGCAGAAGGCTAGAGATATCAATAGCAATATCACTGTCTCTGAGACTTCTGGAATCGCGGCCCTCGTACCTGTCAGTAATGACGCGCTATTAGCCTGCAGGTTATGTTTGGTTTAGAGTCATCGTTTAGCTTATATTAAAAAAACAATCTTACACAAATCGAACTAGCTCATTCTAAGCTCAATAAGGCTTCTGTTATGGGTACAAGACGACGATATACATAATACTTAAATAGGTACATAGAGACAGAATAGGCACCCGTGATTCTAGTTTCGGTATCGATAATTGGCATATCCGGTACTTATCAATAAATTTCCGTTAACTACGTTTAAACAACCTCAACACTAAACCCGCGAATTTTAATGACGAAAATTTCGTCACAATCGGAAACTTCGAGACACAGTAAATCATGCTTATCTAAAAAAAGTCTGCGAATCATCGCCGTCTCGTTTTAGCCATAGGCGCGTTTTATTGCTGTCCCGCTCAAGCTATAAATATGGCGGCGGGGCGATGACCTGCCGAAATTCTTAGGTCAACGAACGACCGAAAGTTGAACGTACTTTTGTAAGGAAAGTCATTGTTTTACGTGAGGTTTGGCTAGATCTTGCAATTTTTTGAAAGTATGTGGCCGTTTTTGCGATTACTGCGTGCGATTCGCGTATCGATATTTTAGGCGCCGATCAGCCAAGAAAAACATAAGAATAGCCATTGTATACGCGTTTATGATATATATTTGTAGATTTTTCTATAGCATAGCTATTAATATAGTCAAATACAAGTTTTAGTTTTACTTTAAATCCCGAATTTCTTCAAAAAACCTGAAATTTAGACAAAAATAAAAAATACCAAATAGCTCCGAAAATACTTAACTGATTTCAACCAAACTAACACTATAAGAAAGCCAGAAAAAAGTGCTATCTTGACATGTAAATATTATTACACTGACGTAAACAGGAGCTGAGCAATAATCGATAAACAATGACGTCGAACGACGGACGAAATTTTTCAACGGCCGTTGAACTGGTGATTGGTGATTGACCTTTACAATGTTTGGGTGGACGAGGAAGTGAGCCCAAATACTTACCTAGACAATTAAAAAAGACTTATACTTAATGGCAAACGGATATTGCGATAAAATATTCAAATACTCACTTAAAACATGCATAAACTAGCCCTCAAAGTTAACACGCGAACTTATGGCGTCGTAACTTCGGCCTTCAGAACACGTCGCAATTTGAGAATACGAGTACATAGAGAGATGTATGTACATGCCAGATGATTGTGTGGTAGTTTACCTACGCCACACACACACTAACCGTTCACATTTATCAAATATTTTCTGTTTTGGAAAGATGGATAAGATTATAGACTCAAGTATTATCTTGAATTATGTTGGAACTTCTAGATTGGTCTAGATTTTACGACATTTGTCAGTCCATGTATTTTTTTAGCACACGTGTCACATGCAATATAAACTAAATTTAATAACAAGATTTCAATATCTCATAGCTACATAATATTCGATATTAAAATATTTATCATCAAAAGTCGATAAATATAGATCTTATTTACGTAGGTGTGTCAGTTTACAAAAATCACTACAGCGTCAAAAAATGCCAAAACACATCCTTAATCATGCACAAATAGCAAAACTATCCCTCCTAAAAATCCCCACAAATGCCAAACTTGGTTGATTGCAAAAAAATGCCAAAAATGTTCAGTTACTACGCCGTTTTGGCAGTCAAGTCCGGACTACTACAGTAAAACTAGTGCTCTACCAATTTCGACTCTAGTTTTCTTTAAATAAGGTTCAGTATGGTAGCCCACTTTATTGGCTGACGTTTTGGGGGTCGGTGGCCGGTTAGCGCCCTCGCTAGGCCATCGGCTAGATACAAGAATTGGGCGGAACAAGAAAGATCTGCGTTGCTAATATATTGCGAGGAAAACAGGGAGTTAAAAAGACTTACTTACTATATTACACAGCTATTTGTTAAATGTGTTTGTTGTTATGTGTTTTCAGGTCACCTGTAAATCTGTCTGTAAAACTCTGACATGTACTTAAAAGGATTTATTTATGGTTGAATGTGAATAATGCCAATTTGAAAATCCTCGACATGGAAAATTGTCCAGCCTGATCAATACTGAAATTTAATCACGTCCTTAAAGTAAAATTTACATACTGGATATAGGTCGAAAGAGATACGTGTATATGGCAATACGTATACTCCAAAAAAATTACCTATCTGATTCGGAAATATGTCATATGAATTTTGTACGAAATAGTCGATTTTCATATATGATTTTGATAGTAATTTAGATTAGACAACATTCAATTTGCACGTATTTTCATATGAACCTATTTCATACTGGACAAAACTCCATTTGGGCTAGGTTCATTTTGAAAAAGAAAAAAATTGGTCATAAAAAAGTATGGACACAATAACATTTTCGCCAAATTCCTTTTTGATGGTAAGTATTATACTTCTGGTCCAATTTCCAAATGGTCATTTCGTGTTGACGATTTTCTATTTGTGCCGATTGACAATAAATCATTTATTCACCAGGACACAAAGTAGATTTTCGACAGTGTTAAATAACCTGGGTTATTTCAGTTACTTATTTTACATAAACGGAGCAGATAGTATATACTTAATGAATAAGTTTGAGCATAACAACCTGGGTTATTTCAGGTATTTTACATGAACGGAGCAGATAGTATATACTTAATGAATAAGTTTGAGTATAATGAAATACATTATCTTACCGAGATTCATTCATTAGATAAACATTTTTCCTGTTCGACATACAATTTATTATACAATATATTATTGTTTCACGACAAAGGGCACATAATTTACCTTTGATAAGTTATCGCTCCCAAAACCCTTATCAGGTCGCTGAACCCTAGCACGAAACACGCACGCTCTCTATTCGACAATACTAAAGCGGTATTGCAAATTTAAAAATGAATTTGGAGGGAATTAATTGAACGAGCGAAGCGGACGAAATTGTTCTCCAGGTCGCATTTCACAACCAATTCCCGTGAAATTCTGCAAGCAGCTGCAACAATTGCATTTTTTTTTCAATTCAATTTTTCAAATTTAAAAATTATGTTAAAAAGACACCCGATGATTTGTTCGTAAGTCTTGAATATACTATGTATTCAGGTAATTATTCATTTATATATGTATGTATATAGTCGTCTAGTACCCATAGCACAAGCTTTTCTAAGGCTAGGTCGAAGTGAAAAATTGTCCCCAATATTTATTTATTTCCAAAAGTTGTAACAGCAGTTTCAAAAAGGAAACAGGACAAACATACAACATTGTAATTTATAATACCTATGTAGTGAATCCGGATAGAAACGCATACAATTAGATTCAGGTAAAAATCCACATACCTATTTCATATAATTTTCCCTGTATAGCTTCAGTTCGTAAATGCCTAGTAAGCTGTTTCACAATGAAACGAAAGGTTACTGACCTAATGACAAATGTACTGACTCATACAAATTATTGCTAATATACAAATAATATGATCGATCATTGTCAGGTATTACCCGAAATTTAAGCTAGTATTCTGTCGTATAGGTTATTCTTGATAACATTTGAATTTAAACTAAATTCGTCTACGGGATATCAAATGGATATCAAAATTAAGTGCTTTCTGACATAACAATACTCATTTTTGTGCATTCCAAAATAGTTTTCCTTGATTTTCTAATCTTATATGGAATAGGGAATTATAATACAGTAGGCCTCTGTCAGTTCCCTCTCAAACGTAACTATTTTTTTGAGCGTTTTGTTTGATTTAAAAAGTTAAAGTTCCAGGCAACGTTTAGTTATTTACTATTTCCTTTAGGTTCAATATATCCTCCTAACGTTCCTATAAAATAAAATTGGTTCATCACAATTAAAATCGAATTTTAAAGGAAGGTTAATCGCGGATTAAGCAAAATATGATAGGATTTTTATGGAAATCGATTTTTGCAATGCGAAAATTCCTTCCAGTACAGGTAATACTTAATAATGATTAAAATTGTCTAGTCTTGTGCGTAGGGAACAGATCAACGTATTTATAACATGTCCTTTATTTGATTTCTTTAAATCCATTTTCGATGGACCAATCAAACCACGCCAAAATCAAACGACACTTTTCATTTCCCCTGTTTTTTGTCCAAAACACTTGAGCAGTCCAACAACCCAGCCCAGAGTCAACGTACTCAAATGACACCGTGTTTATTGTTAACAGCACCATCTAGCGCTTGATAGCGGAACTAAACTCTAAACTAACAATCTCGCTTTTAATAGCCGAAATGTCTATAAATCAGCTTTGTGAGTTACAACGTGTTATTTTTAGTGTTTTACAGATTAAAACAGAGTTATAAAGGCGTTGTTCAAGTGAATGGACTACTAATTTTAAAATTGCGATTTCATAGCGCTATCTGTTGTCGGAAAGCAGAACTAAAGTTCAAACATTGCCAAACTAAGTTGAATGAACCGACAGCTTATCGGCCGTGTTATGAATCGAGTATGACGCATAAATGATCGAGCAGATTCCGTAGATGAGATGAGTGGTCGAGGTAGTTACGACATGAAAGAGAGACACACCGTCAGACGAGCCCCGTATAGGTATATCACATGATAAGATGGTAACATGAGACGAATGTTTTATCCTTGCCTTTGTCACGCGATAAACGAATATAATATGCCTATCGTTGAGTTGTATGGTATAATTTTTTTATTTTATTATTATTATTATTTATTTAAAGACAACATTAGGTTTACACATTATTAGTATTTACTTAATCTAATGTTAGTAGCTTAATAATTAATACATAAAAGATATTTAGTCCTCTCAATTACATGTAAGCAGGTTTCATCAAAACGCTATTTCAACAAGGATTGATTTTGGTGTCTACAGGATCGCAAATATCAATAATAAAACATGATTAATAGTCCTAAAGTTTTTGTGAATGAAAACAATCATTGAATTTAATTAAATGTCGACGCTTATGGGCAAGCGATTTATATATTCACTGTATTCAATAGACAAATTAATGGATACAACATTATGATCGATTGTTTCTTATTAATGATTGTATAGACATCGTTAAGCATTTTTTGTTTAGTCTATTAATTTTGCTATTGAATCGTAGAGTACCTTAAAATATTAAGTCTGTCTTTTGTGCTTTCTTGCAAGCGTCCATTAGGCAGGCCGTATGCTTTCTTTGCCACCGTCGTAGGATTAGAATAAATGTATGTATGTATGTAAAATAAATAAATAATAAATAAAAATAACTTTATTTAGCCTTCATACAGGTGCTGCACTGCTTATATAATAAGTAGGTATGGTACACAATATCTAGTAACAATCAGTGAGTAAGCGTCCTCTGTTCCCCGTACTAGTAAAAACTGTATTACGATGGAACAGGATTCCCCTCCCCTCGTTGTTGTTTATAATAAGTACTTAATGTTAATTCAAAAATGCTAATGCCATCACAAAGTATGTGGGTATGTAAATTTAAACATAGAAAAGAAAAATATCAACGCGGTTGGCAAAATAACAATATGAATAGTTGGCTCAACACTACACGCCCGCGATAAGCAAAAGGACGTATGTCGCTATGGATCGAGCACAACATATACCCCTTTGGTTCAGTATGTAGGTACATTATATATGGTGTTTCAGGTATTTAACCCCCGCCGAAAAAAGGAAGTGTCTGACTGACGCATAGTAGCTCTGAAACCGATGAATCGATTTGAATGCAGTTTTTTTAATCGAGTCGAATATGTCGAGTCGAGCTGGTTCATAGCTACGTTTTCTGAGACGTGTTATTTTTTTTTATTTATGTAGTACTAGCTTCTGTCCTAGACTCCGTCCGCGTGGACCTCGTTTATATCGCAGCACGATACAAACTTTCATCCCCCATTTCACCTCTCCAGGGGGTGATTTCCGGGATAAAAACTATCGTATGTCCTTTCCCGGGTTTCAAACTATCTCCATACCAAATTTCATCTAAATCGGTTCAGTGGCTTAAGCGTGAATAGGTTACAGACAGACAGACACACTTTCGCATTTATAATATTAGTATGGATTTGACGTCTTTGTTGAATCTACTGTAGGGTTTTTGTTGAGCTCTATTACTAATTAGTATTGCGTACAATAATTCAACAATTCCTGTAAGGTGTTCCAATTTACAGGGAAGTGGACGAAAAGACAAACAATGTTTGCACAGTGACGTCACTTCTACAAATATGTAGGACATTCGTCATGTCTGTTGCGGTGTGTTTTTAGGGCATGAGTGGCATTTCACTGGAACGTTGTGTGTTATGGCAATACCGTGCAGTTAATATGTTTTCCTGGCTTACATGGTTTTCAATAATGCTCAGAAATATCTGAAATCGCTTTAACCCATAAACAAATTAAAGGGAAAATATTAATAGTTGATCGCTCCGAGCACGATTCTAAACTGCGACAACAGGCCCGTCGAAGAACTACAGGTTTATTGCAATGGCAAGATGTTTGAATTGTGGACTAATTTTAATTTGGGCCGTTAACGTTACCCTCTTGGCAATAACTTTTTTTTCATTTTGTTTGCTGCGGGTCCATCTCATATACAACTGCCACATCGCATTTTTTGGGTACATAAGACATAATTACAATGTGTGTAGACATAATCACAATAGGTAGGAACATTTTCTATTTGAGCACTTATGTACCTACCCCAATTACAGATGAATAGTAGCAGTGTTCAGCATGGAATTCCGTGTGGTAGATTTTAATTTATGTAAGTTACTAAGATCATGAGTTTCATATACACTTTTTTTTTTAAAGACATTCTGTATGTTTGTTTATACTACAGTTTTAGATTCCAACAGTTATCAATTTAATTACCTTGTTCAAGTCACTCAGGAACAACCAATAAACTTAGTAATATTACTGCGCAATACCGTAGGTATTTATTTATCAAGAACCATTTACTTAGCAACAGCCAAGGAAAAAACAGCGCAGTCAATGTACGATTACCTAGCTATGCAATTTTACGATAAAAAAATCCTCCATAATACAGAGCAATGGCCTGTGGCAAAAACACTAGCGCCACCTATCGCCGAGCGGCAGAACTAATCGGTCGTTGACATCGTTTGTTGTGATTTGAAAAAGGAGTGAACTTTGTACGGTGTCGTGCGTAGGGAAATTTGGGGAGTGGTTGCGCTACTCGACGGTAGATGGCGTAGACATTGATAATAAGTTTTTTTAATGTTTTAATTTTAATTACTGTAAGGCGCATATTATTTCTTTGTTCATGTATACAACTATTTATATAATGACTAAATATCATTTTAGAGTTATTAGGTATTTAATGATTTACAAGTATTATTAATAACTTTTAATAGTATATTATGTACCTTCCCTGCCCCCTTAACCTATGTACAATTGGTAATATACGGGTATCACATGCGCATTGCTGACTCCATAATGTAAAGATATATTTTCGTTCTAGAAATTGTTTCAAACAATTATTTCTTATCTAAAACTATGGTCTGTGGTTTCTGCGGTCAAGAATAGCGAGGGCGAAATATAAAATCAAAGCGTAGTGAATGGCACAATGTAGGTACCTACTGTTAAACTCATAACCTCCTCCGCCGCGCGCAGTTATCCATCGTTACGTTCGCGTTACGTGGCCGTTACGTTGTCGTGACTGCGTATAACGGAGCTGTTTTACCACTACTTTCATAGTTGGTATCTTTAAAAAAACTGTTGCGAAACGCGTTTTAAGCGTGACAAATTCACAACTAGATTGTAACAGCCGTATCTACATGGAATCTTTTTTATAATAAGCTTACCGTAGCTTATCTGATAGTAAGCTTACCGTAGCCTATGGACACTTGCAACTTCGGAAGAACCACGAGCGCGTTGACACATTAAGGCGCCGTAGGTTCAGCGAAGTTAAGCGAACAGAGTTTTTGAAACAACATAATGCGTCTGTCTATAATAATATGGTTTCAAAAAAATACGAATAGTAATCTTGAGGCTTTTCTGCAGCGAGATCAGTGATTCGAAACATGATTAAGCAATTTTCGCTCGATAGAAAAAAAATCACGAACATAAAATCTAAAATACACTTAAAACATTCGTAACAAATTATGCACAAAAGCTAAACATATGAAAATTGGTTCGGCAATATCATGTTTGAGGGAACTTAGTGATTACTTTTTTATTTATTTAAAGGCACAAAAAATTCTAATTAAAAAACATGATATCCGCGCCTCCGAACACGCACTTCCATCTCGCTCACGCTTATGCTCAGTGAGAGGGAGAGAAGACCATGAACATACGGCGCGGCGCCTTAATGATTTGATGATTCGATGTGTCAATAGATAGAAACCAATGCAGGTGCCTCTCAACAGTCTCAACACAACGCATTCTCACTGCAGCCTATAGACGCTGTTTAGATGGATGCATCTACCATTTTGTTTAAGTGAAACACGATTTAAATAGCAATACCCAATCCAGCAAAAACCCATAAAAAAATTCTAGTCCCAAATTAAAAATACTTCGTCAACAAAGTTCAATTTCGTCTGATCGCTTAAAAATACAGCGTTAAATAAAATCAATACTTTCCACATTTTCGCAAAGCGTTCGTACTCGACAGTCGAGCTCTTTCCTAGAAATACTTGAGCCCTCGATTCGTATTAGCTGTACGTGTTCGGAGCTCAGAGTTATAATGGTCACCAGAAAGAAGCCGGAAAACTTTGTACGTTGAATAATGACCTGGGCGCCAGAGGGACCCCATGTCGAATGTTTTCGCTATTTTAGGCTTTAACACAAAGGAATAATGATTAAGATTGCTTGTAAAACGAATGGTTGAATTTCAGGTACAGTTTCAAACCCCTACAGTGAAGTGGAAAATGGCATCATGTATGGTCAAATAAATCGAATGTGTTCTGAATATTTTGTACTGTGTGTATTTTAGGAAATTTATGAATTAAACCGAAACGAAATTATTCTTCACGATTTACTCACAAGCATTAGTGTTTCCTCTCTTAGGGTTCAAAAAACCGCTTTTTAAAAAACTAATAAAAACGATTACATAAAGATAAAGTTCCCGCGATTGAAAATTGAACTGAAAGTTCTACAAATAAGTAGTCCTGGGCGTGATTATTTTAACGTTCTCTTCCAAGAAAACCAGTGCCTACGCTAACCACTTAAACATATGAAAACAATAACTTAATGGGCGCTCGATGGAAAATTTTACCGAAATTCAACCTTCATCTATTTCACCTCAAAGCTCTTTCCCAAGAAAACCAACCCACGCCAGTAAATTACGACTAATAGCTACCAAAAATTATAAGACGGTTATTACTTAGTATACCTACACTTAGTTACTAGCTGCTCGCGCGGCTTCGCCCGCGTATTGCAAAGAAAACAGGAAAACCATCCAGAAAGTCTATTCTACACGCAGGTGAAAGAATTTTTGAAATCGGATAAGCGGTTCCGGAGTATGTAAGGGACATACAAACTTACAAACATATAAACTTACAAACATATAAACGTACAAAGCTACATTCTCATACACTTTTCGTATTTATAATATTAGTATAGATTACTCTAGAGTAATTTCGTTTTTCTTCTTAAAGAAAAACGAATACCTATAAATATCTTAGAACGAAAGCGAATATGAAATGATGCCCTAACAAAGAAAACAACAAAAGTATTGCGGAAACTTGACAGCAGTTTTTCATACGAAGCACTGAAGTGGTATTTTCCGCTTGTTGAACTGAAGGGTACTTTGAAAGGGATTTTGTGAAGGGACGTTTAGGCATAACCTTGGTAATAAAACATACACTTTCACTGCTTAGCGGCGCCTATGCCGTTGTCACTTTCCGCTACATACAGGGAAAACCACTGGATCGGCTACAAGCGTGGCGCGTAGCGAGTTTTCAGTATTATTTGGATCCCAACTGCGAAATAACCTCCACCTTACAAAAGACCGCAGCCATTTTGCAGCAGTGCAGGTATTGTTTATGGTGGTGAGTAAAATCGCCAGAGCCACTGAGGATGCCCTGTGTTGAGACTGTTGAGAGAGACCTGCATTTGTTTCTAGCTCAACTGGGGAAGTACCTTCACCTTACAGAAGACACCAAATATAACACCACTATTGGCTCTGTAGGTGTGTGGTGGTGAGACTGGGGAGTTAAGTCTTCAGCGCTCCTGAGGACACGCTGTGTTGAGACTGTTGAGACGGACCTGCATTTGTTTCTAGCCCAACTGGGGAAGTACCTTACAGAAGACACCAAATATAACACCACTATTGGCTCTGTTGATGAGACTAGTGGGTAACGTCGCCAGAGCTTCCAACCCAAAGATGCGCTGCTTTAAGACTGTTGAGAGGGACCTGCATTTGTTTTTAGCCCAACTGGGGAAGTACCTCCACCTTACAGAAGACACCAAATATAACACCACTATAGGCTCTGTAGGTGTGTGGTGGTGAGACTGGGGAGTTAAGTCTTCAGCGCTCCTGAGGACATGCTGTGTTGAGACTGTTGAGTAGGACCTGCATTCGTTTCTAGCCCAACTGGGGAAATACCTCCACCTTACAGAATACACCAAATATAACACCACTATTGGCTCTGTAGGTGTGTTATGGTGAGACTGGGGAGTTAAGTCTTCAGCGCTCCTGAGGACATGCTGTGTTGAGACTGTTGAGTAGGACCTGCATTCGTTTCTAGCCCAACTGGGGAAGTACCTCCACCTTACAGAAGACACCAAATATAACACCACTATAGGCTCTGTAGGTGGTGGTGAGACTGGGGAGTTAAGTGTTGAGAGAGACCTTTCGACACATCGAATCCTCAAATCAACAAAGGCTCTGCAACACGCTTGTCACTCTGTACTTGCAAGCGTCCATAGGCTACTGGGTCTGCAGCCCCGCTATTCTGTAACTGGCTAACCTCACCTCAACGTTCACCACAAATATATCTTGACGCCGCGATTCGTAGTAACTAGGCGAGATCAGAGGTCTAGTTTAATTAGGTGAGGTGCATTAGCGTGTTCCGAATAACAGCCCTGGTTTATAATTTTCGTTCTATGTAATTTGACGTGAGCTACCACGCATGCGCCAAACTTTGACCCACAGCCCAAGTGCAAGGCTGAGGTCAAATCCAGAGTTGGCCCAAATCGACGCCCTAGAAACCTTTGGGGTCACCAGGCTGCCGATTGCTATCATCTCTGACCTTGAGCCGTGTTTTGGCTGAAACAGAATTCGATTAGCAGTGGCAATGCACCTTTACTGCATACGAAATATTAGAAAGTAGGTACATGGATTTAAAACAATATGCAAAAATACACCGAAATGGATGCCAATAGAGTAAGTATATGCTAAAGACGCTGCTTTTCAGGGCATCCTGAGTGAAATACGAAACTTAAAAAAGGACATTCCTACACAAATCGAACTAGCTAGCAACTGGCTTGGGAATTTATGAATAAATAAATAAAAAATAACCATCTCGACCGACTAGACTTTCGATTGAAAACCGCACTCTAATCGGTTCATCTGGTACCATATTCTGGCAAATAAAGAAATACATTTTTTTTTGGTCAGTTTGGTAGACACGATCCCACAGCACACAGATACACATGTTAATTTTATAACACCCATTGTTTTGTGGGGTTCAAAGCAATTAGCAATGTAATGGAAAGGTATTGGGATCGTCAATACTTTGAATAAAATACAACTGAATTATAAAAATGAAGCGGCCAAGTGCGAGTCGGACTCGCACATGAAGGGTTCCGTTAAATAAATAGCTTTTTACGATTTATGACGTATTAAAAAAAATACTTACTAGATCTCGTTCAAACCAATTTTCGTTGAAAGTTTGCATGGTAATGTACATCAAATATTTTTTTCAGATTTATCATTCTCTTATTTTAGAAGTTACATGGGGGGGGCACACATTTTACCACTTTGGAAGTGTCTCTCGCGCAAACTATTCAGTTTAGAAAAAAAATATGTTAAAAACCTCAATATCATTTTTGAAGACCTATCCATAGATACCCCACACGTATGGGTTTGATGAAAAATTTTTTTTTGAGTTTCAGTTCTTAGTATGGGGAACCCCAAAATTTATTGTTTTTTTTATATTTTCGTGTGAAAATCTTAATGCGGTTTACAGAATACATCTACTAACCAAGTTTCAACAGTATAGCTCTTATAGTTTCGGAAAAAAGTGGCTGTGACATACGGACGGACAGACAGACAGACAGACAGACATGACGAATCTATAAGGGTTCCGTTTTTTGCCATTTGGCTACGGAACCCTAACAAGACGAATAAGGAAAATTCAACAAATAAATTACATCAAAAATGCCACTCAAAGGATCTTCATCATATTAAGGTATCATATGTGGGCAGCAGCTTCTGTGGGTAAATATAGTGGTTTCAGCGCCGCATACCCTTGGTCCGTGGGGCTCTGGAGCCCTAACGCCTTGGCCACGACTTTGTTCTTAAGCGACCTGCGACCAGCGTTTTATCTGTTAATTGCGCGGTCGAGACGCGCAACGCACTGTGGTTAGTTGGGATCACGCGCAATGAACAGATAAAACGCTGGTCGCAGGTCGCTTAAGGGCAAAGTCGTGGCCAGGGGGTTAGCCTCTTCAAGGAGATGTCGAAGGGGCTTACAGATGCCACCGGTTGTCGCAGGGTTGGCAGCTGTCTCGCACAAATAATTAGCTTAGCTATACAGCAATACAGCGAGGTAATGCTGCCAGCATCTTCGGCACAAGCCATTGTTTTAGATTTAGTTTGGTTGTGTTTTATATTTAACTAGCGACCCGCCCCAGCTTCGCACGGGTTTATATGTATAATACACGCATGCATGGTTTGTATTATACATACAAACCTTCCTCTTGAATCACTCTATCTATTAAAAAAAACCGCATCAAGATCCGTTGCGTAGTTTTAAAGATCTAAGCATACATAGTGACTGACAGCGGGAAGTGGCTTTGTTTTATACTATGTATTGATTAGTTTACTTAATATTTTTTATTTGATAACCTATTGTTTGTATCATAAATAAATAATTGTGAAATATACTACCTACAAAAACTTTGTAAAAATGCTTCAAAAGAAATTAGGTAGTACACAATATCAAGGTACGTATGGTGAAAGAAAATAGCACTAAAACATGAAAAAACAAATTTGATTTTATAACAATTTCGATGTTGCCTCATTACGTACTGATAAACGTAGTTATAAGTTTCACAAAAACGGAAGGATGATTAGCATAAACGTTAATGAACTAGATTGTGCAGAATTTTATACACAAATATTTTGTAATATGCGAACGAGAGAACGTGTTTACGATGGAACGTGTGCCGGATTTTTGTACATACATAAGGAATGTATACGAAAACTTTTCTTGACAACAGAGAGGGGGAAAACCGTTAACGCATGGTGTGTCCTTAACGGCAATAGACAGTTCTTCTCTAAGGGGAAGTCTCCATGGGTATTCTTTTAGTACGGTTGTGGACACGGTCCGTGTACATTTTCCGCCATCTTTTGTCACGAAAAACGTGCTCAGTGCGGCACACAACGGGACTCGGAACTATTTCACACGTTCAAAATTCGGTGAACTATTTGATAAATTGAACAATAATGCCCTTATTGTGGCCTGGATCACATTGATTGCCGCGCCAGTCTGTGACAGGCTTAAAATCTGAATCACACTGACGCCTGCGGTGGCGATGGCGGTGGTAAACTTGACAGTTATTGTCAAATTTACTTGCACGCCGCGCCAGTCTGTGAGAGGTTTAAAAAGCGTAGAACATGAAAGATATAGTGAGTCCCGTCAAGCTAGTCTAAACTGACAGGCATTCAGACGTACTCTTTGAGTAATAATTTCCAGGATAATACATACAAATCAAGAAGGAAAAGGTAGTACAGGCAAATATCGAAATTACTGAATGACTCCTCTGAATATTTTTTTACTATAACCTGAATTCAGTACACTCTACTATATATCAAAGTCCTTTTCAAACCTGAACCCTCCTGACGTATTCGCACTTAAAACCCCCTTTGTTTTCCCCCTAGAACTCAAAGCTTTTCGAAGCTTTTCAAAGTTTTGGCCACGTGTCAAAGTGGGTCAACCATTATGCTAAACAATAGCGCTGTCTTCTTCTTTCGCTGGTGTTTTTGTACGGGTTAGATAGAGAGCGATGCCCCCTAGTTTTCCACGTAGTGACAATAGATACGTGTTTTAAAAGCGTGTGTTTGGTAGGTATAGGTACTATATGTACTTTTGTCCTGAAGCCAAAGTAGCGTAAGTCTAAGTGAATATTCAAATTCAAATTCAATCAATTTTATTTCGGACAAAGTCCATAAATTGTTAGTAACATATTACTTAATTCTACGGTAAGTATTAATAAATTTACGTCATTTTAGGCTGTAATGCTTATAATGTAAATAAAAAGTATCGTAAATACGTGTACTGTTCAATAGATACGGCCAGGCGACTATAATTGTTAGGAGCAGATTTGGTCGATATTTTCTCTAGGTACTATTTAGTACACTATATTTCGTAAGTAAGCTAGAAATAAATGTGAGTCTCTCGTTCTGAACTCAACACAACATATCCTCGGGTGCTCTGGCGACTTTACTCATTTGAAATTTGACTTATTAAATTAATGATTCTAGCATATAATAGCTAGACTCGTCGACTATAGATGGTCTAAAAAGTAATTTTTATGACTTTCATAAAGCGTGTTAAGTAGCTCCTTGACATCACTACATCAATTGTCAACAAAATACTCGGAAAACATGACGCTTAAATTCATTTCGGCCATTTGCAATACATTAAAGATCACAAAATGGACGCTGTTTTGCCGCAGAAAATCGCGACGTCACTTGTTTCTATTTCCGCACAAACTTCGTCCAAACAAAGCATTTTTAACCGACTCCAAAAAAGGAGGAGGTTCTCAATTCGTCGATTTTTTTTAATGTATGTTCTCCGATTACTCGAAGACACCTGGACCGATTTGGAATTATTTTTTTTTGTTTGAAAGGGTATACTTCCCAGGTGATCCCATAGACTTCAGGTCAGGATCTGGGGGCCGATTTTTGACTTTCGAGCGCTCGAAAATTAAATAAAAGTATATACGATTTTAGTGTCAAAACTGCAGGCACTAACTTTCTACCGATAGAATTGAATACGAGTGGTCAATACCACTCGCTTTTCAATTTTCTATCGCTATTTCAAAACAGCATTTCGTATAATTTTGTCAGTTTTCGAGTGAAAGATTCGAGCGCTCGAAAGTCAAAAATCGGTCCCCTGATGATGGGATCCTGGAGAAATCGAGGGAACCCTTCAAATAAGGCGGAGTACTGAATTGAAGTCGGTTAAAACTTTGTTTCTAAAGTAGGTACCTAAATTATTGGCGTTTCATAAATGGTTGTTATTCGTCTGTCAGTGAACATCCCTAGTGTACGGTTTTTAAATAAATAATAACGTCAATATACCGTTTCAAATGCTGTAAAAAGCACTGAATAAAACTATATTTTCAACTTAGGTAATAATATTCATAGTACTTATCATGAAAGAACTATTGTATGCCGTCCTTATCTAGTTGCAGGAAAACATTGATATACTGTTTTATCATACGACATATGGCGTTTCGAGAATTCGTCAAAATTTCGATGGTTTTACAAACAAATATGGCGGCGCAGAGACTATATTTGAACTATGAGGCCACTTTTCGCCATTTTGTGAACGTGGGTACAAATGAACGATTTTCATGCATATAATTAGAAATAATAAAGAGATTATGTCTGTGAAATGTATGTTTGTATTTAGGGGCAAACTCCGAAACCACTCATCCGAATTTTAGTTTTATATGCGCATCTAAATACTATAAGTTTTTTTTTAAATGTTTTTATACAACGACGGTGGCAAACAAGCTTACGGCCTGCTTGATGTTAAGTAGTTACCGCAGCCTATGGACACTTGTGACTCCAGAAGAATCACAAGCGCATTGCCGACCCTTTATTCACTTGAGGATTCGCTGTGTTGGCAGATAGAGACATGCAGGTCCCTCACTCCCAACACAGCGCACCCTAGGGAGCTCTGATGGCGACCTTACTCACCACCAGGAACACAACACCACATACTGCATAGCATAGCATAGCAAGTTTGTATGAAGGGGGTAATATCAGAAAAAGTTAATTCGATTTTAAAAATTCTTTGTATTGTGTATAGAAAGGATCTTTGGGATGGGCGTACGCTGTATGAATATGTCTCGGTTCATAATTGATCACACACACAGTTACATAGTCACAAACATTACCTCTTTATATTTATATGTATAGACGACCTCCTAAATCAGCTATAGAACGTAAATAACAACCGACAATATCATATAGTTATTTTATATGCCATATAGTTTACTAATATTCCGGTCGTTCGAACATCCAACGCAATTTTCATTATTAGAGATATGTTTAACTATATTTTTAGGTAACTTAGTTATCTAACTGGGTACCTATATATTCAATTTAAATAAATTAGAATTAATTTATTATCATACTCCTATCATCTCTCTTCTAAGTAAGTTTTAACTTTTTTCAGAAAGAAAACGGAAAATAAATCTTCAAAATGATCTAGCTCTGTCATTCAATTTCATAATCAGCTACAATTTAAATTAATTAACATGAACTGTTACGTTGACGGTAATTTATTCTAAAATAACGCGTCAATCCGCTAATTGTGCAATAAAAAAAACATTATTCGTATAAAGAAAGTTTTTAACGCGGTTCCAACGTAATTGTTACATCACGGACTTTCGAGTATTCAAAATAACCGAGTTGTACACACCTTAGCGAACAATCCGATAACACTCGTTATTAACACAGATTATTTTTCACTTAACCAAAAATAACTGGTTATTTGCACAAGCACTGGCCACTCCCGGGTTCGAAAATTAAAAAGCTATTTTTGAGTTTCCCGCGTAAGGTTAGGACCCGCTCACATTGTGTTGCAAGCGGGCCAGGCCACCAACTAGGAAATGACTACAGGCGGCACCTACACAGGCATAACGCACGCACACCACCCCACTCTTTACTGTACACACTACATTAGAACTGCATGCGCTGCATAGGCCTAGTACAAAAAAATAAACAAAATTTATATCATTCAACCAATATAACCTCACTTTTCCGTGTAACTGTCGAGTTTTTTACTCGAAATCTGCAAGTTTATCTAGTTTAATAAAACCTACGTAGCGGTCCTAGAAGAAAAATGTTACGCAGCTATCGCAACAACCGTTATTACATAACAGTAAGCGGGAGCGAGACAGCCAACAGCTAGAATAACGAGCGTGACAGAGACGCGAGACCTGAAGTTGTGTAACTTAACACAGAGAAAGCTCGCACGTACTTTCTTTGTATATAATCACCACTACTGAGACGTCTTTGATGCTGCCTATGTGTAGGCGTCTTTAGATTTTTCGAAATTCGAACGAAAGAGCGTAAGAGGCGGTTAAAATTTTCAAAAATGGACTCTTTTTTTGATAACGAAAGAGCTATTTTCGACCGTCTGTCGTTGTCATTAAGTACGTTTTGGTGGCTAGAAAGTAGCTGGGCCAGGTTTTCGAAAGTTCATTGACACGTGGTTTGGCACATCTTTGGGCCTGCTGATTTTTTCAGACCGCCGCTACAAAGTTACATTTTGCCGTCGTCAGCGGCGTCGTCACAAGCGTTCGCCTTAAAGTTAGTATGAAACGGATTTAGTTCCATTTTTTCCCGCTGCGTCACATAAGTTTGCAGCGTGGAAGAAAAACGTCAACATTTCCACTGAACTAAAAAGTAGGGCATGCGTAGTTGCAAGGTTTTTTTATCGATTTTTTCCTTGAAACTCGTAAAGGAGGATAAATGATGAGTATTCTCAGTAAATCTGAAGGTATTATTTCCGTGTTTATTGAGACTAATGACCGAAATTAGGACACGCGAGATAACTTACCGCAAATTTGAGGTTTCGCTACTTGGCAATAGATGGCGTTATAATACTTTATTCGTTTTTCTTTATTTTTTACCATTATTTGAGCACTATAAAAGTAAATTATGTTTATTCATGATTCAAACATTCAGTTTGGAGAAAAAAAGCGACATAATTTGATCAAATATATAAAAATTATTAGGTTAAGTATAAGTACATTATGATGACTGAGCAGGAAAATAAACAATAGGCAAGTACGTAAATCTTTTGAACGAAGTCAACAACCTATGACCCACATGTGAATAGGAAGACAGACAGACATATGTTATTCAAAATTATTATCGGAGAATAACATTCTCCTCATGTTTCCTTAGGTTTCAACAATGTTTTGTATAAGTATGAAAATAATAGTACAAAGTACTAGGGTACCATGAACTGTTAAGAAGCGAGCGGAATTTCTGATTATTTAATAGATGTAGTTGTAAAAAGTACATGTGCTTATATCTGTATGATATAATGCAGGTATATAAGAAAATCATAGTTATTGGTCAATATACCTACATAGTCAATAAGTATAATTATTGACTTAAATAACCAGGCTTTGTCTTAAAATAGATATTTTACTGTAAAATTGCATCACAGCAAAGGAAGTGAAATAACACTCATAATATTTATAGATAGTTATCTCTTTCCCTCGCGCGGCCGTTTCATTCGCACTCGCCGCAGTCCCCGTTTGAGACGCGGAAGCTTGGGAACTATACCCGTCCCGCTTTTACTCGCGATTCGGCGCGTTTTTCTCTTTCCCACGCAAGGCAACGGAGTGCGTTGACCTGTCCTTGTTGCGCGTGTGTGCAGCCTTGCTTTACAGTTATATACGTAACTGTGTGCATGTAGTACAACGTGCATCATAAAGCTTGGGTCACACTGGTTCTTTTTTATGTGAGGATAATTTAATTTATAGGTCAGGATCAATGAACTGTTTTTTTTTGTACCTGTTGTAGACGGTGTAGTCATTGTAGTGCTTTATTTGCTTGATTGCTTACCTGTAAAATAAACAAAATGTATATTAACACATGAATAAGAATACTGAAGTTAAATAAAAAAAAAACAACAATAACAAATACTCTTAACATTACTTTTTTTTCAATAAGTTATGATTTTTTCGTGTTGTCGGGATTTAAGTATGGCGTGAAACAATTCAGCAATTTTTACTGATACAAGATGCGTGTTTTTCTACCTATTTCTTGCATGCAGTGGTTCTTTATAAAAAAAATATTGGACCTAATTACTGTTAAGTAAAAGTAGGTGTATCGTTTCAAAAAAAACTGATGACGAGCTGTTTTGTGTCTGTTCTACAAGGACAATAAACAAAATAGCTCGAAAAATCTATTTAGGTACCTATTTTTAAAGTGTGTTTCGATACCACTTTTATAAGAGGTTTACTGCAGTGCAGTTAACATAAAAGATAAATGATTTTTATTGACTTTATACGTACCTATTTCTTAATACGTACCTACTAATTTACAGTTTCTGTAATCTTCTAAGTTGTGATTAGTTCTGTTAAGATGGGTAAAGTGCCGTATCTGCATTTTAATAAGAAAACGCAAACGTAGCATTACTGACGGTCTGTGGCTTCAAGGCCTAAAGTTAAGGCCTAGTCAAATTCAATAATTTTGGACGAAAAGACAATATGTATTAGATAATACATCATAGAGCAATGGTGAATTTCCATGCATATTGTAGCTGATGTCCTTACTTTTGAGTATAGTTATAATGGATTTTATTGTTTTCGTCAAAGCAATTAAATATTCGGTAAGGTCATATGATAAGACTACATACGTTTCTTAGTTAATATTTATGCGATTTTGCTCACCTTAGATAAATTAGATTAATCAACGTGATAGTACTTAAATCAATGATTGAAACACGAGATCATAATAAAAATATTTTTCCTATATTTTGCTGGCTTCAGATAATCTCCAATATAATGAGAATCGTTAATTTACAAATTAGTTACTAAAAAACTTCTTCCTTGATTGCTATTTATATAATTGAATAATTTACGACGGTTAAATTTATGGTGTGAATCAATACATATAAAATAGAAATTTCAGTCAATTATGCAACAAAAAATCATAAATAACAAAAATTCTAATAAAATACACGTCTCGCGTTAATATTGTTTAAATCACCACATGCCGGAATTTATTGAACACAAATGTAAATTAAATACGTATCGATAAATATTAATATAAACAAATTAATATAATCAAACAAGCTAACACCGCTTTGCTTGAAAAAGTTGCGTCAGAGCACATAAAAAATGTCTGTGAAGCGTCAACTTGGGTATTACATCACTACTGCTCGTGTGTGAACGCATTACACATGTGTGACGGCACGTGGTCACACTCACACAAACACACACGTAGCCACACCTCGTGCATGTGTGGGTCCTAATCTTTTGTGGCATGCGGGTTTCATACCTTAATGAGTACTTTTTAAAAGCACTGAAAAGGGAAATTCTCTGGAGCGCCTTTCAGTTTTCGTTTTTGCGCTTTGCCTGTTTCTTTTAATGTATGTTAATGCGTAGTTTGGAATTTGGAGGCTTAGATTAATGATTCCATGGCAATTATGATCTAGACACCTTCCAATGCAAGAGTGAATCGGCAATTACTGTCGTCACTCACGAGGTGACACTAGGGTTAATCACTAGTCAGTAATTTATAAAAAAATTGCTCTAGATAATTGCAATTAATATTTTCCAGTTTATTACAGTAGTCATGACTTTGTATCGTGAAATGGGGGTAGAAAATTTGGATAGAACCCATTTCAATGGAATTTGGTAAAGAGATGGTCCGAGTCCTGGGTAATAAGGACATAGGGTAGCTTTAATTCCGGAAATCATCCCCTAAGGGGGTAAAATGGGGGTTACAATTTGGATGGAACCATTTAGGATAAAATTTGGTACCTATAGAGATAGTCTGAGTCGCGGAGAAGAACGGATAGTTTTTGTCTCGAACAAAATCCCCCAAGGGCATAAAATAGGGGGTGAAAATTTGGATGTACCCTAAGGTTCCGGGTAAGGACAATGTATAGTTTTTATCCCGATCTTTGTATCGACATATTTGTTCGACGGCAATCTATATCATAATTCCTGCAAGCCACCGTGATAATTTCCACCAATTCGTCCTTAACATTGATTGTATTAGAATATCATGATATTTAAATATCTTAGAATGTGGAAAGTATTTCGAAATTTATCATCAGCATCACTATAACACCAATTAACTTTTACTTTCAATCAAAATTGCAGAAACATTTAGTTAAGTCATTCTTTGGTCATTTATAAAATTCAACTAAACTTGTTATCTGTTATCTCATTTACTGTAACTGTTAAGATTACAACTATAATTTTGATCATCAATGTAACTCCTAATCAGTATGATCGTCTTCTAGCTATCGATCCCGACATACTAAACAGTTTATTTTTATATTTTTATTTCTTGTTTATTATGGCTGGATTTTGTTATCTACCGTGGAGTCACTCGATGGTTCTATCGGAAGATCAGCGCTGGCAGTAATGAGAACCGAAAACGCTGCTTTGTCTCGAATAAATGTTTATTTCTTTCTTTCTAAACCAAGATTACAGTTACATTACTCCCATCCGTAGTTTGCATTAATCATAAATAAAGACTTCTATCTATCCCAATGAAGTATAGTTTCCTCTGTGGGTTGAAAAACAGGCAGTCGCTTCAGCAAAACTACTGCTCAAGCCCAGCATGCTTGGGATTAAAAAACAGACCACAGGCTATCAATATACAACAAAAATTAATCTACAGAACTCCAGCTCCAGCTCGGAAGACTCAAAAGACTTGGAGTTACCACGCCCCATATTAACAGTGGTGTACAGTAGCTGAGTTTAATCTAACAAGATCTGAATCTATCATCGATGCCTAGCAACATATAATTTTAAGTGATTTCAATTTTAGTTAATAACCACAATATTGGCCGATGGCCGTTGGGGCGGAAAGGTTCTCGAGTGGCAACCACGTACCGGAAGGCGCGGCGTGGGTAGGCCCCCCCACAAGGTGGACTGATGACCTGGTAAAGGTCGCGGGAGTCCGCTGGATGCGGGTGGGGCAGGACCGGCCATTGTGGCACTCTTTGGGGGAAGCCTATGTCCAGCAGTGGACGTCTTTCGGCTGATATGATGATGATGATGATGATGAACCACAATATTACGATGATGATAAACACAACCAATACTGTAAAGACAACCGCTGTTGATGATTCATGTCAGGGATTGGAGGCACATTTTGTAAGATGCCGTGTTTAAAACTAAATCTCGCATAGAGATTTGCAAAAGCATGTAATTAAGTTAAGTACTTTATCTGAAATATTTTTTTTTTTTTTTTTTTTTACGTATTTATGGGTAGTGTTTTAGTGAGCTGAAGACATCGCGAGTCTGTATTTAAGTAAAAAATAAAAGATTTTGGGAAATGTTCCAATACCTAAATTGACAAAAAAAAACTATGTACCTAATTTTTAAACTTGTTATCACGACAATCGATTGAGAGCTGAAACAGACAACTTCTTTCGCTTCGCTCGCTTGTTCTTCTGACTCCTTGCTACACACAAAACACACTATATTTTTGCAATCTAATGTTACATGATAACTAAAAGACTGTTATATCGCTAAACAATACATAACCATAAGTACATTGAGACGGAAACCCGTTGCAAAAACCTGACCTACGGTAATACAGTCACCTATATCGCGATTACGTGGGAACGTGTACATAATATACTGTTATATATGATGGTGATTCATAGCGACATGAATAGTCGTAGTAAATAGTGATTTCTTACATTGTATGAGACTATTAATCCGCTATTTTCGCGGAGAAGATACACTTCTGGCATATAATGTAGTTGTATGTAACTTTTATAATAAATATATATAGCACTATGTATCTTTAGGTAGGTATACTTTTATATCACGAAATCTGCGCTCTTGGCGATTTCCTAAAAACCTCAAGGAAAAGTTGACATTGAAAAAAAACATATACTTTTTTAATAAAGTCCACTCTCTAATACAATGTAATAGATCAGGTATTTACATAACTATTGATATAATCGTTGCTTAGTGGTAGACATAGTCGTTTCAAGGTCAAAGGTTCAAATTCCTGCAAAGACAACAAACCCGTTGGTATTTATATGAACTTTGAGTACCTACTTAGTAGATAGCCTGTTTACCATAGAATTGTAGAATATAGTGTCAATATCAATATTACAATTAATGTGGCTAATTCAACAATAATTAAATAGTAAAAAAAGTAGCTCATTAGATTTTCCTCTAGTTTAACCGGTAACTTTTTATCCATAATGGTAATATATTATGTACTTATATACGGTAAAAATAGGCTTATCCACACTCCAGCCTTATGTAACGTAACGCATGATTTAGATTTTATTTCATAATATACAATAGCGATTAATCAAAATATTTATTCATGTCAAAATAATAAAATAATATAACAATAAACTTAAGACTACCTTAAGCCTAGTCAAACAGTCCCCCACTAATCGTCCCTGGCGCAAAGGTTCCCATAACACTGGCCTCGTTGCCACGTTGAACCGACCCTACGCGGGCGTCAGGATCCCCTCTCCCTTATTCGTCGTCCCGCTTCCCTAATGAAGGCAACAGCCTCCGACCCCCAGCACCCAGTAGCCTCAAAAGCAAGGGGTACAAAATGGTAACTACCACCCAGGGCCGAATATTTATGCCGTTTTTTGTCCGCGGCAAAATCTGCAGCGGCACCAGCTGATCCCACTGTTCGGCCGAGGTGCGAGGCAGCAAAAGGACTGACGCACGTGGCATCCCACAGCAGACACTTCCCCTTCTGCCATGGCACCAAAGTTAAGCCGTCTAGCCTTTTGCCATCGGTACGGCAGAGGCCGGGGGGCTCCAGAACACAGGGGATGTTGGCGGATATTAATGCCCTCCTAACGATGTCATTAAGAGCGTGGTGACGTGGAAATCTTCCCGAACAACGACATCAGCAACTCAGCGCGTGATGGCCATTCGCCTCCACCATGGAGCCGCAGGTGCATTTATGTGGCACACAAACATCGCAGCCCAGGCGGGCAGCTACTACCACCCGCAAATATACAATTACAATATACATTAATGCTAGCTTAATCAATAATGAATTTATTTATTCAAAATGTCAACTTACATACCTATGATTCAAATAAAGGCAAAAATAAATATAGGATAAATATCACTTAAAGATCGTCAGATTACTAACTAAACCTAAATACACAAAAAAACATGTGAAGGGTCGACGGAAGAACATGTCTAGTCACATTTTTTTTTCAAAATGAGATTTTAATGTCAAAATGTTGAGCTCGTTATGAACACGTGAAATTAAAATCTCATTTTGAAAAACAAAGCGACTAGACATGTTCTTTCCGTGGACCCTTCATGTGATATACAAGATATATAAACGAAACAAACAAACATGTTCCTAAGGATTGTATTTGATATCATAACATGTTATTGCTCTGCGCAATCTAAACCTGAGATCATAGAGATCCTTGACTCAGCCAAATTAGGTCAGTCTTGGACTAGGACAATCCCAACGAATACATTAAAACAAACAGGGTTTTTAAGTTATATAACTTGAGTTACGTGATAAAGTTGTTTGTGCCTATTCATATGCGTGGTTAGTGCTTGGCCTAGACGAGACTATCTGCATAAATTAGCTGTCTAATGACGCAAAATTGGTCAATGCCGTAATAATTTGCAATTTTGTCGTATATTGACAAGATTTTTCAGTATATTTTATATTCCTATAAAAAGGTTATGTACCGTCATACATGCCTACTTTGCCACCAGGGGAAACTTTGCCCAAGAAGCAAATTTTAAAATTTTCCTCTTGGGCAAAGTTCCCCCTGGTGGCAAAGTAGGCATGTATGACGGTAGTACATAGAATAGATTTGCCAAAATCGAACTTTTGTTGATAACAGCTTCTAAATTGATAAAATAATGATTTATCACAATACAATAATACATTGTGGATATAATATATAGTCATATTTAAGCTCTTAAGTCAACCATTGGGCATAACATAAAGATATGCACCGCAGCCATTTAAATTAAAATAACTCAGATATTGACTTACTTAAAAAAAAGAACTTATATATAATAAAACCTTTTTAGTCAATAATGTTTTCTTAGTAAAAGATTTTGCAAGATCTTTTGACAAATAAATATCATAAACCATTTAGATATACCTTAACGGGAGAAATATTCATAGATTTTTTGTCACAAAGCTGTTAATGATTTTATTAAGTTTCCTTCCTCAAGGACAGTCATTCAATATATACTAACCACATAACTATTTATTTCTTACTTTGAATAGCCGCAACAAAATCCTAAACGATAAATGTTATTTCCTTGATCATTGAAGCCCTTAAACTATTTGATATAAGGAAAATGCAGCCATGTGGTACAACATTGAGTACATCAAATGAATAGTTAGTAATTGACGGTACTATTTTGGTACAACGTTGTGACACACACCGCTCTGTGACTATGACTTAAGAGCCTATTGAAAGGGTAATAATTTATATTAACATGTCCGCTATAAAACTAGAGGCATGCTAAACTAGATGCAATTCCAGTGAATTTGTTTAATACTCTAGATTCTAGAGGTTGAGTGGGAGTGAAGGCAGCAGAAGAAAACTTGCATTCAATACACTGAAATAGAAATATGTATTAAATATCGCTCACTTACACTCACAAAATTAAATTAAATATATACAATAAGACAACAAAAATTATTTTTTTTGGACAATCTTATTACTAAAAAGCACCAATTGTCGAATCCTCAAATGAATAAGGCAAGAAGCTTATGAATCATTTGGAGCCGCAAGCGTCCATAGGATACAGTGTTTCCTTCCCACCAGGTAGGCTGTACGCTTTTTTGCCACCTTCAAGTAATGTATCGCTAAAGTAAAAATGCCGTTAAAATAATAGGAACGAAAATAAAAATAGGCAAAATATGATGGTAAATCTGATTTCCAGAACTATCTATATTGCTTTGTTAATAATTAATTATAAAATCTAACTTTCTATAATTCCTCTCTCCTAGAAGTAAATATATGTTTAGGAAAAAGCATAGTTTGGTTACATAATATACTTAGGTATTTAATTTAGACCTAATAAAATTTGGGATTTTGCGAGTCAAAATATCTTAAAGGAGATCAGTTGTTAAAAGGTTAACATAAAGTACCATAAAAAGTAAAGTGGCCATCGCAATTATTACCAGTATTTAGAATTGATTAAACACAAACAAACTTGCAATGTATTTGACAATTCTCACATAATTAAAAACACGAGACCAAACGGTTATAACCTAACGCAAATAATCACATAATGTGTCAATACAAAAAACTCAAGTCGTCACGAGATACGATGCGCTGCGTGGCGCTATGCATGTGTGCGTGCCTGTGTGACCTACTTGCGAACGCGATCGGCTAACTTCGGCTATTTCCGCCGCCCGAACATATGTCTGTGCCCGCCATCTTGTCGAGGCGACCAGCGTAACCTGACCTACGCTACTGGCCGACTAAAATTAGATAATGAAAGGTAGATAGAGGTCAATCTAGCGTGGTCACTTGGTACGACGCTTAGTATTACGTAAAAGCTGTCAAATTACTATTTGTGGATTGTTTTCAATCTGTTATCAAGGAGTTTCGTCATTCTGCGTGATAGTAGAAAGTGAGGTTTTTCCTTAAATGTTGAATAAACGTCATAATATAACGAATTTCGCTTTCATTATGCTCAAAAAATATCTTATTATGCAGTTTAGATTACGAAGGATATGGATTTCGTAATAACAGTAAGTATGCAAATCTAATAATTAACTTCATAAACTACTTACGTGCTAAGCTCTAAACCATTAAACACAAAATCGTAAATTTAAATCGGCATTGCATGAGATTGCACAGATTTACAAACTTAATCCGACCCAGTGGCTAAATCTGAAACTAACGTAAGCACGTAGAAAATGTTACTTCTACAAAGACAGTGGCGCCGTATGAACGGTAAGAGTTGCATTATCACTCTTTCAGGCAAACGTAGTAAGAGTGCCATCTATGAATGAGTGGGCATACATGGACAATTATTCTTAAATGTATTTTACTTCCATAGACTTGTGAATTACAGGCAATTGTTTGAATTTACAATTTCCGCAGTAACTTGGTATAAATGTATAAAATACTTGCTATTACTGTACACAAGTAAAAAAAATAATTCAAATAAGATATGAAGCGATTTTTGCTTGAAAATAATGACTTGAGTAGGTACATAGTTGAATATTACAGATAAAAAAAACTAAAACAAGAAATGATATAAACAAGCCAATAACCTTATGGTAAGCTACCGCGTAGGCTATAGGCGCTTGCAATTCCAGTCCACATATTTTTATTTCAATAATATAAAGTAATCGCGAAGCCCTACTAACTATTAAAAACGCCTATGATGTGTATGATGCCTAAGCGGTGTCAATAACCGAACTTCCGCATTCGAAATTTAAAATATTTTTTTTCGCCACACAAGCGCGACTTTCACTATTCGAAAGTACCGTGTGTTGTCGTGGTGGAGCTTTTGAAAAAAGAATTTGAAGATTTATAACGGTTGTTTAACCGTTGTTTCTGCAATTGTGATTATGTAAATTGTAATTGTTTTAAATGTGAATATATTAAGAATTAGGTACTTGGTTAATTTTAAAATTCTGTTCGTTGAATTATTAATGGCCTCCTTAAAAACTTTTGAAGCTAATTAACGTAAGGTAGCTAAACTTCAGCAGTTTTATTTTTTATTTTGCAAGCTATGAAAAAAACGTTATTCAATGTTTGTATTGGAACAATGCCAATTTTATATTGAAAGGTTTCATATTGAATACAAATCTAACTTAAGAGATTTCTACAACTTGTTATTAGATTATTTTATTATTATAAGTACTATTATTATATCTGTGAAATTACTTATAGCTTTGTAAAATGTAACTTAGTATGTTTTGGGTAATCTTAGTAACCGCTTATCTGATTCGAAAATTATTTCACCTGCGTGTAGAATGGATTATAGCTATATTTAATACCGCGGGTTTTCCTGCGTTCTTTGCAATAAGCCAAAGAAGCCATGCCTGTGCGAAGGCTAGTGATTAATATAAAGACAACTCAATGTTTGATTTCGCATTATTACGCATAAGCGCGAGCGAGAGCGTCACAAGTTAATTCCTTATTCCATCCCAATTAGTTTTTGCGGCTCAAGAAACTTCTCAAATCTTATATGCCTCTTAATAATCGTAATTACAAATCGAAGATTGACTGTGACTAAGATACGGAAGTATTCAATCACAGCTGTCACGGCTTTCCCCCCTTTCACCTCCCCCCCCCCTTTCACCACCAAACAATAAGCCGAGAAAGTTTTTTTGCGCACGATTTTCGGCAACTCTTCATTTTGCGCGCCGTCGCCGTTTCATTTGCGAATTCAATTTGAACATTAACCCATTCACGGCCACGCTACGCTCATAGCGCTACGCCGTAGTCCGTAGCCGCTTAAACTCCGTATGTAGCGAAAAGCGCTCGTAGCGCTCTGACCCATGTGTGTCGTCATTGGCGCTGAATGGGTTAAATAAATTAAATACACTAGACGCTTGTATTAAAAGGGCTTGTATTTTTTTAACATGACAGTTATGATACATATTAGTGTAATTCAATATAATATATTTTAATTTAATTTAATTTATTTGCAATTATTAACGATGTATCTGCTTTATATGGATGGACTAATATGTTTCCGGAATAAATAATTTTCATTTCATTTTCATTTATTGAACGAGCGAGCGAAGCGAACAAAGTTCTCCGTTCCAGCTCGGGGCCAAAATTATTTCGTATGTCCGGCGTCTGTCCGGCTGTTATCATCTACAGGTCGCATTTCTCAACCGACCCTCGTGAAATTTTGTGAGCTGGTTCAATAACGATATAGATTTTTTGTCGATTCAAAAAAAAAAGAAGACCGTACGTCTCATAAAAACGAATTCTACCGATAACCTCTTTTTAGAAACGGTCGAAAAAACACAAAACCCGAACGCACTTGCAAGTGAGAGTGCAGCATTGACCCAAATGCCGGTGACGTCACGGAATTCGCAATGCCGGTGACGTCACCGCGCACGCCGCGTCGCGTGCGCAGGCGGCCTTGCGCATAAGCGGAACGTGGCAGGGACAATCGGGGATGGGGGCTGCGCCCTCATTAATGGCAGGGACGGAAACGCCCGAGTGGTTTTAGTGGGTAGACTCCCTCCCCCTTCTCTTTAAATAGAGTTGGCTGGATTGTGAGAGTCCCACATAGCCCCCGTTATGGCTTACTAGTTGGAGGGACGCGTCGGAGCATTTCCATTCCGTCAAAAAAAAAAAGGTAAGTATACATTACGTGTCCCATAAGTCAACGTCAAGCCGAACGGGCGATAGGCCTTGTCGTAACAGTTATCAAAAAAATAAAAATAAACACCCTTTTGGTTTGACTTTGACTTTTGGGACCCTGGTACCTATACCAAAGGCCTTGAAGTGCTGGAGCTGGAAGGTGGCCATAGGAACTCCGCAATAAAACGACACAACCCCATTTTTGTTTGTTTGGGCTCGTTAGAATCGTCTCAATTAGTAGTTGATGATAGTATGCAGAAAAGTACAATCGGCAATAAAAGCTTGTACCAAAAATTAATTTTTTGACAGAAACTTATTTTCGAGACAAGCAATAAAACAAAAAAAAGAGTGTCAGAAGCGTTTGCAGCTTAAGGCGAGTCGCAGTCCTTGTAAATTAAAAGTGTTGTAAGTATTAGATATACCTACGAGTACCTATGTTTAAAAATAAAATTAACTACAGTGGAGGGGATCGCATATTTTTCCATACTAACGGTGTCGCACCAGGAAAAAGGTTCTGAAACACTAGTCATCCCTGTGTAGTCCTGTGCCCGGGGTCCGCCACCACCTCATCCCAAGACTTAGCGTAGGCATTAGTTTTACGAGCGACTGCCATCTGCCCTTCGAACCCAGAGGGAAAACTAGACTTTAGTATTAGACCGGTTTCCTCACGATGTTTTCACCGAAAAAGTCACTGTTAAATACCTAATTATATTTCGTACATAACTTTTTTAACCAGTTCAAAAAAGGTATTCGTCGGAATTTTTTATGTAGATACGTTCCCCGATTACTTGAAGACCCCTGGACAAATTTGGAAAATTCTTCTTTTGTTTAAATTATTCTTCCAAGGTGGTCCCATGTTTATCAGGTCAGGATCTGATGATGGGATCCTGTAGAAATCGAGGAAACTCTTCAAACAAGGTGAAGTACTCAATTGTAGTCGGTTAAAACGTTGTTTTTTAGTAAATTATTTGCAAAAACCTATGGGGCAAAATAGTGCCTATAAGTAACAGTAACATATGAGTTCACGTTGCCTTGAAAACAAGTTTGTAGATAAGACAGGTATGTCTTGGAATAAATTTATATTGTACTTAATTATTTGTGTAGGGTTTATGTTTATATTTATACATAAGTAATTTATTAAATTGATTGCGGCCTTAGTATCGTGTCAACTTTATAATATGTAGGAAAATATTAAGTCGTTAGATGGCTCTATATTCAAGAGAAAACTGAAGGACTGGTTAATATGCAAATGTTTTTATGATTTAAACGAATATTTCTTGTGATATGTAAATTCTATATTTTAAGTGTGTTATTAATATTGTACGTCCGAAATGGGCAGACTGGTGAAACTTATTTACTTTATGACATGTATGTACCTACACAGTTTTGACAATAAATTATATCTTATCTTATCTTAGAAGCTTTTGCCGGTGACTTCGTCCGTGTCGCTTCTACGCTTTGAAGCAGAATAATAAGTTTCTGACAAAAAAATCATATTTGTGCAAGCTTTTATTGCCGACTGTACTTTTCTGTATACCGTCATCAACTACTCAGTGAAGACGATTCTAACGAGCCAAACTCAACGGGGTTACGTCGGTTAAGTACCGAATTCCCATGGCTACCTTCTGTCTCCATCATCAGATCAGCTCGATGGTACCACAATATTGAATTGTAATCCAAACTATATCTTTACCCAAAATTACGGCTCAATCGGATAACGGCGAGTGACGCACAGTGGGCAATAAAAGCTTGTAACAAAAAAAAATCGACAGAAATTGATTATTTTAACTAAAATTATATTGACACATTGAAATGTGCGTTTATAAAGGTACAAAAAACATTTTAGGTAACCTATTCAAGGTCAATTACTTACATATGAGTCATGCATGCCTCTACGAGCGTTTTCCGCTGCAAAGCGAAAAATGCAGCTACGCGCTACGGCGTATCACACGTCGCGTTGCAAGGCCTCGAATCTGAGGCATGTTAAGTTTTATGAATATTAAGGGTGGTAAATAGGTAATAATAATTGAAAATCATCTGTAATAATTTCAGTATAATACGTAGTTGACGACCGCTTTAGCCTAGTTGGTAGTGACCCTGCCTACGAAGCAAGAGGTCCTGGGTTCGAATCCCGGTAAGGGCATTTATTTGTGTGATGAGCACGGATGTTCTTGAGTCACGGATGTTTTCTATGTATTTAAGTATTTATTTCAATATATAAGTATCTATATCGTCGTCTAGTACCCAATACCCATAGTTCAAGCTTGGCTTAGTTTGGGACTAGGTTGATTTGTGTAAGATTGTCCGCAAATATATATTTATTTATTTATATTTCTTGATTCTTGACTAGAATTGTTAGTAGCAATATACCTGAACATGCTTACTTACGAAGCTAAAGGTCCTGGGTTCGAATCCCGGTAAGCACAAATATTTATATCTGAGTCATGGGTGTTTTCTATGTATTTAAGTAATTATATTTATTAAATATATCGTCGTCTAGTACCCATAACACAAGCCTTATTGAGCTTTAATACTATGGGGCTAGTTAGCTTTGTGTAAGATTGTCTTCTGACATTGATTTATAAAGGGCTAGTAAAGTAACATAGGCATACTTTTGTCTATGAAACGTGAATCAGCGGATGAATATATACGTAATGCGTCATCGCTTTCCCTTGAAACTGTTGCAACGAGGAAAATACCGTACGACTTAGATGATGTACCTACCTAAGGTCTATGAAGATTTTAGGCATTAATATGGTTGAATGGTTACTGAGAGCTGCGTCAAACATGAGAACATATTAGTATATATTTCCACCAACTTACGATTGATTGCAAACCGATCAACGTTAAGGCTCCACCTTTGAAATTTTCGTGAAAATGAGTTGTTTAGTAACTATTTTATACATTATAACGTAACAATTTTCAGGTGGGAAAAAATATATCATGATCTGCAAGATATGAGAAATAACATGGTTTTCGTAGAAATCCATTTTAACAAAAACAAGTAGGCTAGAGAAAAAAAAAATCTAAAGTGAACTCTATTATTTCACTTGTAACCATTTTACTGCTCCATTTTTTATCAGAAAAAGATGACATTTTATAATCTTCTTCATAAAGTAATGAACAATAACTTTATTTTCTTGCTTAAGTAGGTACTTAAATTTCTTCTCGTTTTCTGAAATATTCCGAAAAACTTCTTTCGAACACGCACTTCCATCTTGCTCACGCGTATGCTCAGTGAGAGGGAGAGAAGACCGTGAACGTGCGGAGCCTTGAATATGGCGCCGGCTGCTGTCATCATTACATACAAACTTGTCAAATTTTTCATACATTCAGATTGTAACGAACACCGCTTACGATTATAGACTGTTTGGTGGCACCCACTTCGTCCGAGTGGAACTTCTTTACATCGTTCCTCCATACAAACTTTCGTTCCCCCTTCAGTGCTTTAGGGGATGATTTATGTGATGGAATGATTCACGTGGTTTTTTTTGTTTATTTATTCAAAAAACTGGCCAAGTGCGAGTTGGACTCGCGCACGAAGGGTTCCGTACCATTATCTATAAAAATGGCAAAAACAATCACGTTTGTTGTATAGGAGCCCCCCTTAAAAAAAAATTTTGTTTTTAGTATTTGTTGTTATATTAGCGGCAACAGAAATACAGTTTATGTGAAATTTTCAACTCTCTAGCTATCACGGTTCTTGAGATACAGCCTGGTGACAGACAGAGGACGGACGGACGGACAGCGAAGTCTTAGTAATAGGGTCCCGTTTTACTCTTTGAGTACGGAACCCTAAAAAGAAATGACATTTTACATCTTTCATATTAACTCGCCAAACTGTGACGTTTGATGGCGAGAAACGCTCATGTTTTATACTATAATAACCTATTTAAATCTAACAATTTTTAATGAGATTTACATTTAGGTATATTCTTATTTGTTGGTAGATAGAGACATGCAGGTCCCTCACTCCCAACACAGCGCACCCTAGGGAGCTCTGGCGACCTTACTCACCACCATAGGAACACAACACCACATAGCATGCAATAATATAGCAACACTACAAAGCAGTGGTGCTATTATGGCTACGGTCTTCTGTAAGGTGGAGGTACTTCCCCAGTTGGGCTGCTCCACATACGAGCGAGATGACATTCCGCTGTGCCCTACCTCTCTTAAATATTGTATATATTGTCAATAAAATTGCCCAATACAGCTCTACTAAAATAACTCTACCAATTCCTTGCTGACTACACTGCATGCGTTTGCGCAACAATTTGTTGATCTTCGCACTTACCGGAGGGCTGTTACGTCACTGTATGTATGTAATGTAACTGCTAAACTGGTTAGAGTGTTAACAGCTGTTATATGAATGGTAGTTGTATCAGTAAAAGGGGCTATGAAGGTATTTTGAACCTATGTTATCTACATAGTTCAATTCTAAGGGAATTTCATTAAATCATAGGTACTGGTTTTTTAATACGACGACGGTTTCAAACAAACTTTATAGGTGCTCAAAGATATCATTACAGCTTTTTATTATCTCCGAAATCATCTAAAGACGTCAAAATTACGAGTTCTAGGCAGACGAAGTCACGGGCACAAGTTAGTTAATTCAGAAAGTTAGTTAAATTCTTATTGATTCTATTTGACAACCTTAACAAAGATACAAACGCCTATATAGACAGGAAAACACATAGGTAAGAAAAATCGCAATGATCGCCGAAGGTCTTCTAAACAAGTCCCAATGTGATGAAAACGATTAATTTAATGCGAAATATGAAATACAAACAATCAAATAACGAAATAATGAGTATTCGGTTATTCTGTTTTTGATTAAAATGTAAGTAAACCGTTAAATAGTCGGTATATAATTCAAATATCGAATAAAATGGTAGGTGCAGCGCGCGCGACACATCCGCACTTTTGACGCGCGCTCACAGATAGACCGACCTTGTGTCGTGCTATTCAACTTGTGACATACTTTTGACTTGGCTTCACGCCGTAACTAACCACAGACCAAAATTAACCTTAACGTAATACAAATAAGGTCAACGTTTAATTGACACAGTTTTGGATTTTGTTTTAATTGAGCCGGGCACAATGCTAGGCGTCCTGTAGCGAAATTTCGAAATTCGAATTTTACTTTTTCTCAGCGAAATTATTAAGGCTTTCTTTTTATAGCCGGCCAGTTGCATGCTTTAATCATTGTTTTGAATGGTTACGTTGGGAGACTTGCTTCGTTAGGATATTTCATCCTATTTAATCCATTTCGTATAAAACATTTGTTTTTTGTTTTATTATGTACAGCCTCTGTAAGAGAACGTTGACTTCTAAATGTTATTACCTACTAAATGTTTGTTGTACCTCTCGAAGAATATTACTAGTTTGTTTATTTTTAAATCAATAGCCGACTAGATGGACCAAGACATCAGTCGTTCTGCCAGCGCACATGCAGTTGTTATTAGATATTACAATAGATGATAAAACAATTTTGTGTTCATTACTGTATGTGCAAAGTTCTTAGACATATTTCAAAGCTTATCAGAAGGACTTTGTTATCAGTTTAGAATGTTAGTATCTATTTTATAGATAAGTTGTTTGTTTATTTATGTTTTCGTTGAACGTTGATATAATTATATGTTTGAAACCACAAAGCGACCAACTTCTAGCTACGCTGTCTAGCAGACACAATCAGCTACTCGTTACAAGTGCTCAAAATTATCTACACGCGTCCTGGTTATAAGGCAATAAGAGCTTGTCTAGATCATTTTGAGTAATTATGAACCCACCTACTTTTGCGGCTGCCTGGATAAAACCCAACACCCCTTATTCATAAAACTTAAAATGATGTGTATAATAACCCTTTCTCACAAACACAAATGTCAAAGTGTCATATAATCACAAACAAATTTTAACGGCATTTTAGCTAGAATATGTTTCTTGAACGTACAACATATTATAATATGAATAAGGACAGTAGTATTCTACGCACTTATTCTATGGTATTGGATTTATAGATTTTAAGCAATTAATGAGGAGAGTGCATGGAGACGATGTATAAACTAGCTTTAAATAAAATGTTCGAATTTCAAAAATCTGTTACAAAATTACCTTTGCGGCTACTTTCAGCGCTGCTGCGCAATCTCTCATATGTGTCAGTATGTAATCACTTCGATTCTAAATTCAGCCACGCGTACCAGTTAAGTTTGTCAATCGAATTTTCATTGTCGCCAGATTTCCTTTAAAACAATTGGTTGTCAAAGTGAAATCGACCTTCCGTGGTGCGTTGTGTAACTATTGTCGTTTGCCAGTGAGGCCTTTTTACGAATTTTCGCAACTTCCCTTCAAGGTTAGATTGATTAGTTTTTTTTTTCAATTGTCACACGAAACCGAGGCAATGGGGTTAGACCTGAAGGCTGTTTGGCGAAATTTTTAATTTATTCTTAGGTTTCCATGGATTATTGATTAATACTTAGTCAGTTGTGACTTTGTGACATAGTTTAAGATGGGAAATCCGTAGCAAGTAGCTAATAAGTTTCTGTCAGAAAATGCATTTTTGGTACAAGCTTTTATTGCCAACTGTACTTTTCTGTATACCGTCATTGTACTCATTGAGACGATTCAGATCAGCTCGATGGTACCAATAGTATATATTGAATTGTCATCCAAAATATACGTTTACACAAAATTTCAGCTCAATCGGTTGAGGTTAACTGGTTCAAAATTCAGTTCCAAGATTTGTCCCACACAGGTCAAGTTAAATAATTTAAAAGCTTTTAATAAAAACAGGGAAAACTTTGTGATATCGTAGCTTTGTAAGTTTGTGTGTGGGAGATAATCTCCGAAATGTCCTTTCCCCCTCTGGGTCGGGCGAAAATGGCATAGAAAATTCTCAATATCCACCGACAATCAGATATTTATTAACGGACGGACGTTATGTCGTTACAATATGGATGATAACTAAGATAAATAAATAAAAAAAAAATAAAAAAAAAAGATTTTCTTACGATGCCATTCGAACCAGTTTTTGGAGAGGAACAAATGTTTGTATGGGAGCAACTACAATGAAAGAACATAAATACCCAAAAATTTAAGACAAATATTGACCCCGCTGGCGGCAGGCGAAACGCTTCATACTAATTGTCACACGGGTATGACGTCACAACTGCTATTTGTAGTAATCGTTGTATAGAAAATCAAGTAAATTGCTGTTTCGGTCGCGAAATACTGCGTCTAGGTACATAGTTGTTGCACAATTTTGTTTCTATAAAAGCGTAAGGATTCTATTGGTAGCTTTAAATTTGCTCTTGGTCAAAAAAAAATGCATATTCTTTGTAAGCTTTCAAGGTCCATATCTTTTTTATGATTTTAATTAAGTATATTTTGTAATTTAATACTTAATAACAATAATTTGATGGTTTACTATCCATTTAGAAACACTACGTTATCAATAGGGAACATTACTGCAATGTTCTGCCGCGAGAGGCAGCACTACCACTAATAGTAAACCAGTATAGGAATATAGGGATTCACACACACATGCACAATTGATTGTCAAATGAGTGACAAGGATGCTTGAATAGACAACACCCCAAGTGGGAACGAGATACAATGTCAACGCTGCTAGTGTCGCCACCTACGAAGACTTTTGCGTAATGTTCCCTATTTTAACATAAGGCATAATGCCTATTACCGACAATTTGAAACAACCAAGTGTAAGTACATAAGTGCCGACAGTGGATATAAGATCGTGATGTGATGACACAAAATCGGTGACAGGAACGCCATATCGTGAATTGTCATTAAATCCTGAATACAGCCCGATGTGGGCTGAAGCTTTGTGCTTTGTGGAAAGCGTCAATCAAAGCTTCCGTAGCGAACTATTATCTGGGGCTTTCGTACCTATAGGTACCGTATTTAAGGATTCTTAAAGGGAGTAATGTAACACTATTATATAGTTTTGTATTTCTGCTGGTCGATTGCGTAACGCTTCGTACGTACGTTAATCATCATCATCATATAAGCCGAAATACGTCCACTGCTGGACATAAGGCATCCCCCAAAGAGTGCCACATTGATCGGTTCTACGCCACCCGCATCCACCTTCTCAAGTGGCGCCTGCCGATACGCGGTCGCCACTCGAGAATCTTTCCACCCCAACGGCTATCGGTTCTACGTTAGGTAGATCTATGACAGTGTTGTATAGGAAATTGACGGCAGCTTGTTCCTATCGTTCATTAGAAAACTTATTTGCCATCGTGGTAGTATAAAAAATACACCCATGGAGTTCTACGGTGTCGTTGAAGCGTTCTGCATGTATAGTCATAAAGTTAAGATTCCTTAGGCTATGACCGTTTACGATTGTCCAGACTGTACCCTTGTTTGCGACCAAGAGTATGAATAACAACCGCGAAACGAATTCGTGTATCTTTCTCTCGCACTTGCTGATTCGAGCGACAGAAAGGGATACACGAATGAACTTCGTTTTCGTTTCGCGGTAGCCGCTCAGAGGGCCTACCGCGAAAGGCAATCGAAGTTTTCTCTCTCTGTCATACTTGCAAGTTCGTACTTAAGTGCGACAGAGAGGGAAAACTTCGAATGCCGTTCGCGGTAGGCCCCCTGGCTACCTAACTCAAAGGTACTAGGCGCACATAACCATGTGACAGCACGCCTAGCCTAGTTCGCGCTAGGAGTTACTTAGCCAAGACCTATAGACGACTCAGTGAATCCTCATATCTCCTAAAAGCGTCGCAACGCATGCCCAAAGAGTGTCCGCTTACGATAGTTGAGACAGTACTCTTGTTTACAACCACAAAAGTCTGAATAACAACCAGAGAGCGTGTAGTATAGGTACAAATAGAGTTACGGACTTTGTCCTTATTAGCCACCATCCACAGGTTTTTGTGTTTTTGTGCCATCATCCATAAGCTACGGTGTCCTATCAGCATGAACATTGTGTTTGTTTGCCACCGTTAAAGTATCAAAAAGATCCAGGTATAAATCACAGGTACTAGGCGCACATAACCATGTGACAGCACGGCTGGTTCGGCGCGCGAGAAAAAGTTGCCTGGCCAAGACCCATATAGCGTGTGAGCCGACGCGGCAGTCTTGATGCTTAAGGTAAAGGTAAAGATATGTATGGTCTGTTGTTAAAGGGCTTTTTTTAGGTCTAAAGATGAAAGTAATTGAAATAAAAAGCAGATTTACTAAATGTGTATTGGTTTTTAACAAATAAAGGATGACTCACGCTAGAACGGGCCGTGTCCGGCCCGGGCCGTTTTCTAAGAAAAACGACGGCGTTTTTGCGCGGCCGAGCCATACCCAAGCCCAGCCGAGTCACGGCCGAGGCTCGAAAGCGGCTCGGTGTCGGCACGGCCCAGCCGTGGCTCAGCCGGGCTTGGGTATGGCTCGGCCGCGCAAAAACGCCGTCGTTTTTCTTAGAAAACGGCCCGGGCCGGACACGGCCCGTTCTAGCGTGAGTCATCCTTAATACTAGAATCAAACCGTTCGTTTTTGACAATTGCACCACAAAGTACATATATGTATAATGCAAAGACTAATAACTTTGATTACATAGTAGAGTGCCAACATTACTATCAATTTAGTTTTTTTTATATGCTAATTCGAATGGTTAACACGACCTGTCCAATGGTAAGCAATCACGTAGCCTATGAACGCTTCCTACTCCAGAAGAATCACAGGCGAATAGCCGACCTTTCGTTAAATTGAAGATTAGCTGTGATTACAGCAAGAGACATATGCAAGTCCCTCACTCTCAGCATAGCTCTGACCACCATACTTACCAGAAGGAACACAACACCACATAAGTAAAGAAAGAAAGAAAAATCATTTACTCATGGCACAAAAAAACACAGGAAAAATCATGAAAAGACAAAAATATAATCAACGCGCCATGAAATGGTCACGGCTCAGTATAGAGCTAGTAGGTAGACTTCCCAAATAGAGTTTTTTTTTTTTTTTTTTTTTTTTTAATTCAGAAAACACACAGTTTCCAAATAAGAACGAGATCACCTTGCACTTGCCCTGCCTCTCTTATATTACTATATATTTATTCTAACTCCACAACCACTATTTATCCACCATTATATTTCATTAACTACATTCAAAAACGTCACCTGTCGAGCATAATTGTCACTTCGACTATTAACAGGCCATTTATGGCCTAATATAAGTACTTACTAATAACGGCACAGAGCTATTACAGTTTAGTTAAGAATTCTTACGAATTACAACTTTGGCTTTTCCATTTACACAGATAAAATGAAGATATTGATTTGTATTAATTACCACTTTTTACCTGCGAGACTCCAAAACTGCAATGGCGCACTACCGTGTCGGAGTGCTAAGATTCATTTTCGGTTGCTGAACCAACGTAAGTACATTGTTGTAGAAGCTAGAAAGTAAGCAATAGATGGACGAGTTAGTTCGAGCAGTGGCGTGAAAAGTGTATTGTAAGTATTTCAAGTTTCAACGGAATGATAAAATAATAATGAAATATGTGTATGGAAAATGCTATTAAAATACATGGGGTTTTCGCCGCTTGCACTTTTTGTTTTTGTGGCTAAGTAGCTTGTTTTGCTTTTTTTTTATTTATCTCCACTTGTTTCTGTCTCCCGGATATATACCTTTTTTATGAAGTATGATTCTTCTATAGACTCCTGAATACTGTAGAGCACCGATCTTTGAAATTACAAAAAAAGTTTTTTTACCTTGATTTTTGTATATTTGGAATTGGGTAAAGTACCAAAACTGTTGCAGCGGCGTGCACGTATGATAGCGCATGCGTAGAGCATGCAGGCAAGTGTTCGTTGCACCGAGCCTCGTTTGGAACGCCGGCACGAGTGACAATTACTGCTAGCAAGTCGTACATATGAAGGGTCATCAGCATCATAATAAGCCTGTATATTTGCCACTGCTGGCCTCTATCATGGCTCATGGCTGAGAGGACGCCTGTTCCCTATAGGAGACGCTACACGGGCCGATATCGGCAGGACTGCAGGCCGCTGCGTGATTCGGCCCGTGTGGATACGTGTCGGAAGCACGGCGGCCGGCCAAATCAAGGTCACTTCGTACTAGATTTTCCTTGCTTGGAATTCCTGCCGATTTCGCTCGTGTAGCGTCTCCTTATGAAGGGTACACGGAGAGAAAAGGTGCATCGAGAATCGAGACAGTCCTGCGTAGTACGCAGGACTTTAAGGGATGCAGACTGGGGAAGGAAGGGAGGCAGTATATAAATAAGGGCATCATCTTTACTGGAATTTATGACAACATGTCTCGTCAGTTTTTTTTATGAAAATTTAATTTTAAGTTATATTTAGGGCCAATGCAGACTGCGTTTTTTTCACGCGCCGTCGACGCTGCTAGGTAGTAGGGAACCGCGTGTCGACGGCGCGTGAAAAAAACGCAGTCTGCATTGGCCCTAAATATAACTTAAAATTAAATTTTCATAAAAAAAACTGACGAGACATGTTGTCATAAATTCCAGTAAAGATGATGCCCTTATTTATATACTACCATTAAGTGTATTTTAATACAAAATGCCCTTAAAAATCTTTTGTCTTTATATGTCAGTGCCGGTTGTGCTTGTGAGAAAGGGGCAAACTAATTTTAGTTTGCAGAAGTCGGTTAAGTTTTATGAATAAGGGAAATATCGGACTAATCCTTGCACGATACGAAACAAACCTGGGTAAGGTTAAGGTTACAAATATGTTTATATATGCATCTTATCTTATCTTATCTAGGTGAGGGCCCTTTCGGATGCACTTCGACCCAGTGGGATCTTTTGTGCATTTGCCCTCTCCTTTATACCTGCTCCCAGGCTTGCTCCATCATTTCCACAAAGCGGATGATGCAGTTCGCCGGGAGCACCTTGAATTCCTTTGGTTGCGGGTAACCGTTACCAAAGTAGTTCATTCTTTGTCTGGCAAGGGCATGACATTCACACAATAAGTTTTCCATAGTCTCATCCTCCTCGCCACACATTCTACAGTCTAAACTATCAGATAGTCCCATCTTGGCCAAGAGATCCTTGACCCCGAAGTGACCTGTGAACACTCCAGATATAATTCTGAGTTGCTTCCTACTGGATATATATGCATACTTACATCTTTTACTAGCTCCCATCTTACTATAGGTATTTACATTTTCAGGGTTTACAAATACAGATTTTTAAGCGACGCTTATCTTATCTTATCCCTTTCGGATGCACTTCGACCCAGTGGGATCTTTTGCGCATTTGCCCTCTGCTTTATACCTGCTCCCAGGCTTGCTCCATCATGTCCACAAAACGGATGATTAAGCGAGGCTAATTAATACAAGGATCTTTCGAAGAAGGGTGTCGTAAATGTTTACATAGGAACATATTTTAACCCAGCCTCAATGACGTCATTTGAAGTTTGAGAGTAACTCGCGCCAGTACTAAATTGCTGTGAATGCTCGCTCGCACGCAGGCGCAGTATGCAGGTGACGTCACAGCCGTAGGAGAATCTCGCGGCTACCTAGGCAATCTAACGCCTTTAAATTAAAACCTAGGACCGGTTTTAACTGCTTGTACCTATAGAGCCAATATTCGAGGACGCGCCCCACTACTTCAAATAACGGAGGGGGGAGACAATCTTACACAGATTGGCCTAGTGCCAGACCCCAACCTAAGCAAAGCATGTACAACGGGTACTAGACGGAAACACATACTTATTTAGATGAATAAATAGAGAAGATCAAACTCGGGAATATTATGCTCAATCACTCAACACAAAATGCCCGACGAAAAAGGTAAGGTAATTTGATTAACTATTATTTAATACTAATATTAAAAAAAAGGAAAGTCTGCGAGATTGTGGCCTCTTAAAGCGCAAAATACACATGCAAAAAATTGCATGCAAGTGTAACTACATTGCGGGATTTGATAGATCAATTGAACTCAGCATACCTCGGTAACCCGCAGTGTAACGAAACTTGCATGTGTAAATGGTCCTTTAAAGCGCAAAATACACATGCAAGAAATTTCGTGCAAGTTTAACTACATTGCGGATCAATTGAACTCAGCATACCTCGGTAACCCACAATGTAATGAAATTTGCATGTATAAATTGTTCTTTAAAGCGCAAAATACACACGCAAGAAATTGCATGCAAGTTTAACTACACTGCGGGATTTGATAGATCAATTGAACTCAGCATACCTCGGTAACCCGCAATGTAACGAAACTTGCATGTGTAAATGGTCCTTTAAAGCACAAAATACACATGCAAGAAATTGCGTGCAAGTTTAACTACATTGCGGATCAATTGAACTCAGCATATCTCGGTAACCCGCAATGTAATGAAACTTGCATGTTTAAATTGTCCTTTAAAGCGCAAAGTACACACGCAAGAAATCGCATGCAAGTTTAACTACACTGCGGGATTTGATAGATCGATTGAAGAACTCGTACACCGGTTACCAGCAATGTAATGAAACTTGTATGCAATGTGTTGCATGTGTAAATCGCGTTTAAGTATGTATGTAGGGAGGGGGTAAGATCCGGGACCTGTTTACGATAGGATATTTTCATCTATCAAAATTAAATCGTGAAAGTATTTTGTTTGTATAGTTGTTCCCATGACAAATGCGAATATTTAACACTATTTGACGACATCCACTATCATACTAGTTTGGTCCACATATCATACGCGGTCTCACTAGATAGAATATGGGTTTGTGGACCTGGCTCCATACGGGTGACAATGATGGTTTGTGCTTTCGCATCGTCCCGGACCCATGAGATTGCCTCAGCTGGTGTTTCCGGTTTTAGTTTTCCGCTCGACACAATTTCAAATAATCCCTGGCCATTTAGTATTATTCTTGTTTCAAATTTCCATGTTGACCAGTTTTCACCATTTAATTTATTCACCGTTGTAGCCGAAAATGACGTCGCCATTTTTGTTTTTTTCTATTAAACTTCCCGGTCGCATATACGACGTTACCCGTCGTTTTCGTTCAGCGTTACGACGCGGTTTTCCTTCAACAAATGAGCCTAATGTGGGCCCATAACCAGTTGAAAAGCAATAAGGCAGCTTATAATAAAATAAATAAAATAAAAATAAAAATGGTTTATTTTCAGATTTCTTAGATCCATAGCATTACAAAACACAAAACAAAAACACAAAACACTTATACAACTATATAACTATATTAGTAAAACTAGTGCATTGCCTGCGGCGCGGCGCGCGAGCGCGCCGCGGTACCTATTTGAACCTTTGACTTGTTTATTCAAAATCTGCCTGTATTTTTTTGGTTTTTGTATATCCAAGGAAAAGGAAAGTGAAATTCCGCTATGGGAAGGGAAAAGCGGTGGGTATTTTTGTAAGTAGGAATTTGCACTCTATTCTTGCTTGTGACGGGAAGGTGCGGGGGGTGTGTGTCCGCGTGGGCTCGCCCTTCGGGCCTCCGGCCCTCGGGCTCGCGTAGAGAGCGAGCTCTGAAGGGACGCTTCGGGCCTTCGGCCCTACGCGGAGCTCGGCCTTCGGCCTTCGCCTGCCACGAAGCTCACCTTCGGGCCTTCGGCCCTCAGGTTCGCTTTTAACACACTCGGGGGCTAGTGAGTGGTAGCACAACCTTAAACTCCCGCAGCTCGGCCTACGGCCTCGCAGGACGCTTCGGGCCTTCGGCCCTACGCGGAGCTCGGCCTTTGGCCTTCGCGTCGCTCGGCCTTCGGCCTTCGCCTACCCCGAAGCTCACCTTCGGGCCTTCGGCCCTCAGGTTCGCTTTTAAGACACTCGGGGGCTAGTGAGTGGTATCACAACCTTAAACTCCCGCAGCTCGGCCTACGGCCTTCGCGTCGCTCGGCCTTCGGCCTTCGCCTACCCCGAAGCTCACCTTCGGGCCTTCGGCCCTCAGGTTCGCTTTTAAGACACTCGGGGGTAGTAAGTGTCCGCGTAGGCTCGCCCTTCGGGCCTTCGGCCCTCGGGCTCGCGTAATAAGCGCACTCTGAAGGGACGCTTCGGGCCTTCGGCCCTACGCGGAGCTCGGCCTTCGGCCTTCGCGTACCTGGAAGCTCACCTTCGGGCCTTCGGCCCTCAGGTTCGCTTAAAGACACTTGGGGGGCGCAGGGTTTCCGCAAGCGCGCTCTGAAGGGACGCTTCGGGCCTTCGGCCCTACGCGGAGCTCGGCCTTCGGCCTTCGCCTACCACGAAGCTCACCTTCGGGCCTGCGGCCCTCAGGTTCGCTTTTAAGACACTCGGGGGGTAGTGAGTGGTAGCACAACCTTAAACTCCCGCAGCTCGGCCTACGGCCTCGCAGGACGCTTCGGGCCTTCGGCCCTACGCGGAGCTCGGCCTTTGGCCTTCGCGTCGCTCGGCCTTCGGCCTTCGCCTACCCCGAAGCTCACCTTCGGGCCTTCGGCCCTCAGGTTCGCTTTTAAGACACTCGGGGGTAGTAAGTGTCCGCGTAGGCTCGCCCTTCGGGCCTTCGGCCCTCGGGCTCGCGTAATAAGCGCACTCTGAAGTGACGCTTCGGGCCTTCGGCCCTACGCGGAGCTCGGCCTTCGGTCTTCGCGTACCTGGAAGCTCACCTTCGGGCCTTCGGCCCTCAGGTTCGCTTAAAGACACTTGGGGGGCGTAGGGTTTCCGCAAGCGCGCTCTGAAGGGACGCTTCGGGCCTTCGGCCCTACGCGGAGCTCGGCCTTCGGCCTTCGCCTACCACGAAGCTCACCTTCGGGCCTGCGGCCCTCAGGTTCGCTTTCAAGACACTCGGGGGGTAGTGAGTGGTAGCACAACCTTAAACTCCCGCAGCTCGGCCTACGGCCTCGCACGCTTCGGGCCTTCGGCCCTACGCGGAGCTCGGCCTTTGGCCTTCGCCTACCCCGAAGCTTACCTTCGGGCCTTCGGCCCTCAGGCTCGCTTTTAAGACAATCGGGGGTAGTAAGTGTCCGCGTAGGCTCGCCCTTCGGGCCTTCGGCCCTCGGGCTCGCGTAATAAGCGCACTCTGAAGGGACGCTTCGGGCCTTCGGCCCTACGCGGAGCTCGGCCTTCGGCCTTCGCCTACCACGAAGCTCACCTTCGGGCCTTCGGCCCTCAGGTTTGCTTTTAACACACTTGTGTTAGTGAGTGGTAGCACAACCTTAAACTCCCGCAGCTCGGCCTACGGCCTCGCAGGACGCTTCGGGCCTTCGGCCCTACGCGGAGCTCGGCCTTCGGCCTTCGCGTCGCTCGGCCTTCGGCCTTCGCCTACTTCGTGAAAGACACTCGGGGGCCTATACGCACAGTCCTATACTCCCGCAGCTCGGCCTACGGCCTCGCTGGACGCTTCGGGCCTTCGGCCCTACGCGGAGCTCGGCCTTCGGCCTTCGCGTGCCTCGAAGCTCACCTTCGGGCCTTCGGCCCTCAGGTTCGCTTGTAAGACACTCGGGGCTAGGAATAGTAGCCCAACTTTAAACTCCCGCAGCTCGGCCTACGGCCTCGCAAATTTGTTTTGCCCATACCGTCCGCCATTTTGGATTTTTTCCAAAATTTTTTTCTTTTTACAACTCTTTGGCCCCTCAAGTCCCCGCATGCCAAATCTCGCCGCGCTGCGACCAACTTGAAATTTCAAAAAAAAAAAAGTTTTTTTTTCGGCCAAAAAAAAATGCAGTTGTACTCCGCTTGGGAACCTTTATGACATTTGGTCGAGACCGCTATTCAAAAGTCGAGCGGTTTGGTCGGAAAAAAAAATCGAAAAAATTCCCCATACAAAATTTTTTTTAGAGCTAAAAAAAAAAAAAAAATATTTTCAGAATTTAGAGCCATATAGGATTCCGCTAGCCAAATTTCAGCGCTCTACAAGCATTTTGAAAAAAAATTAAAAAAAAACTTGGTTTTTTTTTAATTTTTTTTCCGTCATCAAAAACTGCACGCAGTTCCCTATAACATTTGGCCGAGCACCCCTAACCTAGCTGTTACCGTTTAGCCAGGCTGAAGTGCAACTTTTTTCCTGGAGCCAAATCTCCAAATGTCAGATTTTTCTGGGGGTCACATTGATGACAGTTACACTTTTGCCATACAAGTCAAAGCTCCATTTACACTCCTTCATGGAGAACAACCATATGAATGAGAAATGAGTCGTGCTGGAGCTTTATAGTATATTAATTATAGCCACATGCATTAATTTAATTTAATTTTTTTTTTTTTAGGACGTGTAGGTCGGTGTATCGGCGGAGTATGTCCGAGTCCCACCTCTCTGCTATCATTTTCAGGATGCTATTTGAGCTTCCCCTCGTCTGCATCACCACAGACGCCGTCTTCTTCCGTATTGTATTATCTTATGTAGTATTGCAGTATTTTATTAGACCATGACAACTATTCTTGAAGTTACTTGTCAGACAGAAACCAAAGACAACACTCTGTAGCCTAGTTGGTAGTGATAGTCCCGGTGTCGAATCCCGGTAAGGGCATTTATTTGTGTGATGAGCACAAATATTTGTTCCTGAGTCATGGATGTTTTCTATGTATTTATTTATTTATATAAGTATGTTTATCTTCGTCTAGTACCCATAATAGTACAAGCTTTGCTTAGTTTGGGACTAGGTCGATTTGTGTAAGATTGTACCGAAATATTTATTTATTTTGTTACAAAAATATAAGATTTATTTTGAAATGTTTGTTTTAAAATTAAAATCGTAGTTTTATTATCTGTATTGTCACGTGACCGAAAACGCCGACCGCCATTTTGTGTTCTGTGACGTCAGAATAGCAAAAGCAAAAATCAGAAGGCGTTGTTAGGAAGGACTTCATGACGTTTCTATGTATTTATCTAGTTATGACGTCACGATAATGGCGGCTGCCTTTTTGTTCAATTTCAACCATTATTTATTTGCATAAAGCGATATTATTTTGAGGAAATAAAAATACCAGTTGACTATCGAATCTATACGAACATTTTAAAATATATTAAAAAAATCGTAAAATAGCCTTTTTCAAAAAAAAATTCACCGGTATAGAATGTACCTACTTTTGTTTTGGGATGTACTTGGCTATAATTTTTTCACCGGTATAGAATGTACCTACTTTTGTTTTGGGATGTACTTGGCTATAATTTTTTCACCGGTATAGAATGTACCTACTTTTGTTTTGGGATGTACTTGGCTATATTTTTTTTCACCGGTATATAATGTACCTACTTTTGTTTTGGGATGTACTTGGCTATAATTTTTTCACCTGTATAGAATGTACCTACTTTTGTTTTGGGATGTACTTGGCTATAATTTTTTCACCGGTATAGAATGTACCTACTTTTGTTTTGGGATGTACTTGGCTATAATTTTTTCACCGGTATAGAATGTACCTACTTTTGTTTTGGGATGTACTTGGCTATAATTTTTTCACCTGTATAGAATGTACCTACTTTTGTTTTGGGATGTACTTGGATATAATTTTTTCACCTGTATAGAATGTACCTACTTTTGTTTTGGGATGTACTTGGCTATAATTTTTTCACCGGTATAGAATGTACCTACTTTTGTTTTGGGATGTACTTGGCTATAATTTTATCACCTGTATAGAATGTACCTACTTTTGTTTTGGGATGTACTTGGCTATAATTTTTTCACCGGTATAGAATGTACCTACTTTTGTTTTGGGATGTACTTGGCTATAATTTTTTTCACCGGTATAGAATGTATCTACTTTTGTTTTGGAATGTACTTGGCTATAATTTTTCCCGTGGCTTCGCCTAGATACTTTGTATTACGCGGGCGGAGCAGCGCGTGCAGCTAGTTATGATTTATGCATCATTTAATTTATTAATTACTTTGAATGTAGCCTTCGTTTCGTACTAAAACTATGCTAAATTGACACTTTCATTGTCAAAAGCAATTTGCTGTTCAGTTTCATATTTCATTTGTTAGGATAAGCAAATTTATTTTATTATTAGCAATTTACTTAATATTGTTGCATTTGCAAAATATTAAACTATGTACTTAAATTTGTATTAGGTGTTAAGTATTTTAAGGTGCAAAGTCGTACTCGAAACGGATTTTCAGCTTAGGACATCAACAATAAAATTGCTTAAAGTACCTTTATGTTTATTGGTTAAATAGTTTGAATACCTATTTTTAAATACTATTAAATGAATTATTTATTTATTTAATCTTTATTGCACAAAAGGAGAACTTATAATACAAAAGGCGAACTGGCGGTGCAACTTTATATACGAAGTCTATTAAATACAAAATGCTAAAAAATACTTTTAAATAATGTAATATAATAATATATACCAATACCTACACACATATAAATATATAAATACATACCTATGTATACAAATATTGATGAAAGATACTAATCAGATAGTTTACGTTTTTATAGTTCTGCCAGCAAAGAAATGAAATTGACAAATGAATTAGGTCTACCAACTTATGTCATGTGTCATTCATTGTTATGTTTTAGGTTTGTCTTAAAAATACTCGGTCATAGATTTACCTCAAAAATGGTGCTTTGATTAGTACTGTTTGAAACAGGTAATCGTTGAGACGGTAATTACTTACATTACAATGTAGAAATGTATCTATTTGAGTTTATGAAATTAACGAGCAACTATTTTTTAAGAACGTTCACTGAATAACAGACATTCTAGAGTATTCTGACCAGCCAGTATTTGCCACAAGCTGCAAGCAGCAATTTTTTATTTATTAATATGGTAAGGGTACTTAAGCTGTCAACTATAATAATGTACCTACTTGGTTTTTTTTTGTCTGAATGCGCCAAAAGCGCGATGCCATAAAAAATGTATGTACCTACTTGTCATATCTCTATCTATGCATTACCTACATGTTACCATCATCACCATCAATATTTAAGAGCTTGGCTCTTGTCGGTGGAGTATGCGCCAGTTCTCTCGGTTCTCGGCTAATTTCTTTAGGTCCCGGTAAGACAAGACATTTGCTTTTGCTTTTAGTTGCTGTACAAAGCTTATCCTTGGTCGACCTCTACCCCTTGATCCTTCGATCTTACCTTCTATGATATTTCTAAAGAAAATGTCGTGTCTTATCAAGTGACCTATCATTTTGCCTCGTCTATTTTCAATTGTGTTCAGCAAGTTTCTTTTTTCTCCCACCATTCTCAACACTTCATCATTTGTCATTCTGTCCGTCCAGCTTATTTTCTCCATTCGCCTCCAGAGCCACATTTCAAAAGCTTCAATCCTTTTTCTATCTCTTTGAGTCATTGTCCACGTCTCACACCCGTATAATGCAAGACTCCAGATGTAGACTTTGATCAGTCGTTTTTTGGTCTTTCTGGAGACGCTTGCCCTGAACAGCTGTTTTTTGGTGTTGAACGCAGTTTTGGCCATTGCAATCCTAGATATAATATCGTCTGAACACCTGGAGTCATCAGTAACTAAGCTACCCAAATATCTAAATTTATTTACTTGTTCAATATCTATTCCTCTTATTTTAATGTGTTTCTATTTCTTTGTTACCAGCATGAGATTTTTAAATTTGCCAGCTTTTTGTTGTGACATGACGTTAAAGAGCCTCTCTTATACAAGTCTGTAGGTACCTACTGTTAGTGCATATATTCTTATAATCTAAATACACGAAGGGGCCTTTTTACACACACTCAAACGGGTTTGCACTCCAGTTATGCTAACATTTCGTTGCGCAACGCATTTAAAAAGAAACCAGATTGCTTTCATACTGGCCACACCGAGTCCTTTTTTAAAATTCGAACGTTTCGCGCGAAAGTACTTTCGAAATGTCAATTAAGATGAGAAAGTGGTGCATTTTTTGAAATTCGAACTTAATTCTGCCTTTTTGTTTCGTAACCTTTAAGGTATTTACATTTAAAAGCATCGTTAAAATTACTGAAATGTTTTTCCAACCTACTTTCATATTGGTATTACGATTAAAACATTAGCATAAAGTTAAAAGGACTTCTGTTGGCGAGTTATTCAAAATGGCGGCGTAACTTTTTAAAACAGTATCCGCGAATTAAAACAATGCTCAACCACTCATATTTTAAAATAGCCGCTTTCTTTGCTCGTGTATTCCGTTGCGCAAGATGTGAAATAATTATTTAAATAACAGTAGTTATGACATAACTTTCTAAATTTTAACAATATGATCACGCAATGGTTTTATCTTTTTAATAATGTATTTTAATGTGTTTAAGCGTGTTTAAAGAGGATGTATCTAATTACAGTGCTCAGTTTTATAACCCGACTTTTGGGTTTGATCGTAAAATTTTATCACTACCTATTGGCAAAAATGGGCACTGTGTGTATGAGTACCTAGTAGGAACGACACTCTAAAAAGAGTAGAATACATTATCAACCGACGAAAAAAACTGAGGAGGTTCTCAAGTCGACGCGTATATATATATTTTTTTTATGTATGACCACGCATAACTTTTTACAGAGTAGTTCGATTTTGATAATTCTTTTTTTATTGGAAAGGGTATACCCCGAAGTTGGTCCCATATGAATTTGGAACCTTAAGGGTAGGAAAATAGGGGATGATTGATTTTTCGTCGGTTAAAACTTTGTTTGTAAAGTAAATTATGTTACAGTTAACAAGTTAAGCCAGTTAAGGTATCACAATAATATTAAGTCTTACAAATTTAGCAACTAATATTTTAAATTGAAATTTCCTGTAAAGCTATATATGCGACCTTATTGACATCCGATTTAATCACTACATAGTATATAACAAAGTCGCTTCCCGCTGTTTGTCTGTCCCTATGTATGCTTAGATCTTTAAAACTACGCAACGGATTTTGATGCGGTTTTTTTAAATAGATAGATTGATTCAAAAGGAAGGTTTTTATGTATAATACATGCATGTATTATACATACAAACTTATATAAACCCGTGCGAAGCGGAGTCACTAGTTAATAAATAAATAATACTGCTATTATGTACTTATCTTGTCAAACAAGCTTGAGCAAATAACTACCATATGTTCCGACAGTCTTTGCTTGCGTGTTTTTGACAGAATTAACTTATACAGTTTCTATTCTCTTTTATCTCTATAAAGTTTTAAAGGTTTCTGTAAGTATTTTCTATTGCACTATACAAAAACCGGCCAAGTGCGAGTTGGACTCGCGCACGAAGGGTTCTGTACCATTATCTATAAAAACGGCAAAAAAATCACGTTTGTTGTATGGGAGCCCCCCTTAAAAAATATTTTATTTTGTTTTTAGTATTTGTTGTTATAGCGGCAACAGAAATACATAATCTGTGAAAATTTCAACTCTCTAGCTATCACGTTTCTTGAGATACAGCCTGGTGACAGACAGACGGACGGACGGACGGACGGACAGCGAAGTCTTAGTAATAGGGTCCCGTTTTACTCTTTGAGTACGGAACCCTTAAAATTGACAGTTGGCTGACTTAATGCCTTAAGGCTGTCTCTACCGCACCCCGTAACAGAAGGGCAGAGCTAAACTGAAAAGTATGTGTGGTTAAACTAAATGTACAGAATCCAAAAAAAAATCTCGTTTTAATTGTTTCGTTCATTTGCATTGCAGTGTTTTCATACTTTTCATTACGTATTAAAAAGTTGTTTCGTTTATTTAGTATTTTATATAATGTTCACAGTTTTAATGTAGGTACTTGAATTTTGGAAACTATGTTCAAGCAAGTAGTTATCTGGAAGCGATCGCTTTTTAGCGATAAGATTTTCTATTATTTATTTCTGGTGAGCAATAAATAATATTTATTTGTATTGTATTGTATTTAAATAAGTTTCTGTCAAAAATTTCATTTTTGTTACAAGCTTTTATTGCCGACTGTACTTTTCTGCCATTGAGACGATTCTAACGAGCCCAAACTCAATGGGGTTGTGTCGTTTTATTGCGAAGTTTCTATGGCCACCTTCCAGCTCCAAGTCATCATAATATTACATTGTCATGCGATATACCTACATATGCTTGCAAAATTCCAGCTCAATTGGATAACGGGAAGTGACTGAAAAATGGATTGCAAATTTTGACGGACAACTTACATATTTACATACTTACATATTAACATACATACGAACAGTGCAAGTTAATATAAAGCTTGTAAAAAGCTTGGATTTATGCGGAATTGAAATGAATTAAGTTTGTTGCATTGCAACGGTTTTACGAGTAAATAAACGCAACTCTACCCCGAGGTCGTGAAGGGCTAAATTAAGTTTTGTTTGTATGGGTTCGTTTCTGTATTTATACTTTTTTCTTTGGTAAATAGTAATGACAACACTGCAGACCACAGTTTTTTTAAAGATGACTGATGAGATGACAAAAGCACTGTAGGTATATTAGAACTACGGTTTTTTGCTGGAGGAAGAATGAACCGCAAAGTCCCGCAAACTTTGTTTATCAGTAGGTTATTGCTAACGCTAACGAATTGATCGAATCAATAAATATAAAAAACTGTAAAATCGACACATTTATCTGCCATTATTGGTTTGAGAAACATTTAGGGGTTAAATTCTGTTCCGAACAGCTAGAATTCAAGATGGCGGCGGCATAATTACTTAATGGCATAAAAACGAAAGACTTTAATATTCGTAAAATAGGTGAAAAAGGTGTATACTAAATAAGGGTTAGATACTTTTCAATGAATCGAAATCCATATCAGCCCTATTTATCTGACATAAGTATATATGCTATAGTAAATAAGTCTAGTTTTTCATCCCGAAAGATCGACCCGCACAAGTCACGTGGGACTTAAATTCACTCTTGTAACTGCATGTTTTGTCAGCTTACTAATCTAATAGTTGAGGTTTTTGATTGGATACACAATCCAGTAACATATCCTTAGGATATTAGTAATGTTTTATGTGACAGAGAAGTTTTTTTACATTTTTACGCCGCAGCTAGCTATATAACCGGTCCCTTTTTATAACCCATTTTCATTTCCCAAAACCTGCTTACGAGAAAACTGACGTGGATTTTATCGAAAAATAATTTAAATCGTGGATATTTTTTTTTATAAGAATGGTACTTTAGGGATCGAGCTTTAGGACCCGACTGAGTTCCGGTGCAAGTTGGGGTGAGTTACAATTATAACGTTTTTAAAAATATCTAAACATATCCGATGCCTGGCCAGAAATTGCTTCAAATCGGACCGACTGAACGAGTGACTATTGTTAGAAAAAGGAACTTAAATTAATTCTTATTATCATTTATACAATATATATCGAGCCTTACAAAGTAATTCATGTTTGTAATTGTTAATAAAGTAGTAAATAGTACGGCAAATGACAGGATCTTAGCGGTAGTACTTTTCAATAGAAACTTCCGGTCCGGCCTAAAATCATAGATTTTGCAAATACAAGTATTAGAAAAGAGATCAAGTGTTTAATAATTGTTTGTTGTTCTAATAAGATTATTTAAGTAAATATTGGCCGTGTCAAACGTAATACTAATTGTAAAAGTTGTTAAAATACCGAGTGATAATGTTTTGGGCCGTCTCAAGATGGCGGCAGAGCGGACGAGTCCTTGTGTTGTGTTGTATTGTGGTTAGATTGGGAGTTATTAAATCGTATTTCGTATATTTGGGGTTTTTACTTTCAGTTCAGAAGTGACAAAGGACTACTTTGATCGCCCAAAATAAAGGTCTAGTATATGGTTTAACAATGATGTGACCGGTAAGTGATATGTTCATAATGTAAACAAATACTGTTGCCGAGCCGGCTAGCCGCCGCGCTTACGAAAACCAAGGGCATCCCCAGGCATACTATTCTTTAATCTGCCTATTGTCTAAACTAAATAAGCATATAATTCAGCAAAATAACTAATTTCTGTGAAAATAACTTGTTAATTTTGAGCATTCACCAAATAATTTGTAAATCAAGAACTGCGAAATTGAGTATCGCTTTCAGACCTTAATAATCAACATCCTTATGTTATTAACATAAGGTTGAGTTTCGTTTGGCATAGGTTTTTCACAAAACGCACGACTGTTTGAAGTTGGTTGAAGAAAGTTTTATTAAATATTTATGTGTATTCAGTTAAGCATTTTTATAACTACGCTACGCTAACTGCTGGTGATGTCCGTAAATCGACTTTTGTGATACGGGTGCTTACTGTTGTTAAGTACTTACTTAGGTGAGGTTTCATTGTTATTACTCTTTGATGAATTAATACTGCTTTTAGATTTATTAGAGAACAGAACTATATATGCCGGCGCTAGAGTTTTAAATACACTACTACTTATTTGTAACGAAATATCTAACTATTATGGATGATTGATTTCTTGTTTAATGAAATAGGTATAATATAGGCCCATATTAGTTCGAGCATTAGGGTCTTGCGAAATATTTAATGTTTTGACGTACAAAGTATCTACCTATTGAGTTTTTTGACGTTATTATTACGTGAAGAATCTGAAACGAAACTTTAAATTTCAGAATACAAATACATGTGTATCACTCGGTTTCGGTTGTATACATTCTCTTAATATATCATAATTCACACTTTATATATAAATACACAGTGAACTTGAGTTACTGATCATTTGGATGAGATGATCGACTGTCTTTTGTTACTGGGAACTCAATTACTACTGACATTACAAAAGTACATGCTATCCTGGTCCAGAACTCTTTTACATAAGTGCTTATCTATCTCGGTGGTTTTGCATATTTGAATATGGGAGTTAGTTTTGTACGAAAATGTCTGATCGCGTTCTCACGCCTACCGACCCTGTCCCGTCGCACAATGTCGCATCCTCAGAACCAAAGAATAAAATTAATAATGAAAATATAGCCAGCTGTAAGGGATTTTTATCTTCTGTAACCTGCTACATCTGCGGACAAGCCGAACATGCCGTTATTAGGTGTACCAATGAAATAGTTAAGTGCAAAAAGTGCAATCGTCATGGACACCTCGAAGACAAATGTCAAAACCACAAATCATATAACCTACCTCAAAATAAGACCAGCACCGACCGACTCAACATCAATGACAATAAAGAGTAAAATATCACCACCACCATAAAATCTAATGTTCCACGTAAAAGGACCGAATTGATACACACTTATGCATCCTACTCTAAATATGAGAATTATTAAACATATAATTTGCACATCTATACACCTATTACATACATATACGTACTTATTCATTTAATGTAATTATCATACCGAAACTGAGAACATGCAACCGAGTGCTGGTGCGGCGTGGCGGTCCAGAGGCTGATACACCCTGTGCGTGTACGCGGTAGTAAGATGACCACGCGCCCGACTACTTCAGCTAGAGGCCGATGCACCCTGCGCGTGTACGCGGCGATGAGAGGACCACATACCCGATCACTTCAAACCTACCTTTACTAAGCTTGTCTGAGGCCGATACACCCAGTGCGTGTACGCGGTGACAAGCCTAAACAATACCTGAGGCCGATACACCCTGTGAGTGTACGCGGTATTTACTTTATTGAGCTTGCCTGAGGCCGATACACCCTGTGTGTGTACGCGGTAACAAGCGTAACCAAACTGAGGCCGATACACCCTGTGAGTGTACGCGGTATTTACTTTATTGAGCTTGCCTGAGGCCGATACACCCTGTGTGTGTACGCGGTAACAAGCGTAACCAAACTGAGGCCGATGCACCCTGTGAGTGTACGCGGTAGCTACTTTCTTACAGTGCAACGAGACATCCACTTGCCAGAGACTGCTACACCCTGCGTGTGTACGCTGCAACGAGACATCCACTTACCAGAGACTGCTACACCCTGCGTGTGTACGCTGCAAAGAGACATCCATTTACCAGAGACTGCTACACCCTGCGTGTGTACGCTGCAAAGAGACATCCACTTACCAGAGACTGCTACACCCTGCGTGTGTACGCTGCAAAGAGACATCCATTTACCAGAGACTGCTACACCCTGCGTGTGTACGCTGCAACGAGATATCCACTTACCAGAGACTGCTACACCCTGCGCGTGTACGCTGCAACGAGACATCCACTTACCAGAGACTGCTACACCCTGCGTGTGTACGCTGCAACAAGACATCCACTTACCAGAGACTGCTACACCCTGCGTGTGTACGCTGCAACGAGACATCCACTTACCAGAGACTGCTACACCCTGCGTGTGTACGCTGCAAAGAGACACCCACTTACCAGAGACTGCTACATCCTGCGTGTGTACGCTGCAACGAGACATCCACTTACCAGAGACTGCTACACCCTGCGTGTGTACGCTGCAACGAGACATCCACTTACCAGAGACTGCTACACCCTGCGTGTGTACGCTGCAACGAGACATCCACTTACCAGAGACTGCTACACCCTGCGCGTGTACGCAGCAACGAGACATCCACTTAATAGAGCCTGCTACCCAGCGTGTGTACGCTGCAACGAGACACCCACTTACCAGAGACCGCTACACCCTGCGTGTGTACGCTGAAACTACCTATATACGTTGACTCACCGCACACTACTACGTCCTGAACGTGTTCCCTGCGAGCAAGGGAACGTCAACCACCCAGAGGCCGCTACATTCTGCGAGTGTTTCTAACAACAACAGGACAACAATTTACTACGACAAGGCGCAACCACTCTAGATAATAGATGAATACAAATGATAAAATACTACTCATATTGCAATATGTTCCCAAAGTTCATTAAAAATAATTGAATGAGGTCATCCAATAAGTAACGGATGGCCGAACGTTGTTGTTTGTTACCAAGTGAGAATTACTTTAAATTGTAACTAATACTTTGTTAACTATTCATACAGTTCCTAACCAAAATAGCAAATACAGGCAAATTTTTATTGATTATGATTTTTGTCGGTAACTCGTTAAGTTACAAATGTTACGCATACCTAATTTAATTGGTTAATCTGGTCTAAAAATAACTATATGGTGTCATTGTTAAATTATCTTTACTAGTCAGTTAAATTAGTCAACTAGATTGCGACTAGACTTGTTCAGCTATAATGCCATTATAATTAGTTTTGTAAGAAAAGCGATATGTTAATATTGAGAAGTAATAGTTACTATGTATTATGTACTTTTCACTACCTTTATTAAACGTTATTTCAAAGATGTTAAGCCAGGTAATGAAGACGTAGATGCTAATATTGTTCTGTCGAAATGATGTATAATTTGTTTTGTTTGTGCCTGGCGGTGCTTTGTATCAAATTCTTTCTAGCACCATACTGCCTAGGGACAGGCAAAACTTCAGGATGGCCGATTGTTAGAAAAAGGAACTTAAATTAATTCTTATTATCATTTATACAATATATATCGAGCCTTACAAAGTAATTCATGTTTGTAATTGTTAATAAAGTAGTAAATAGTACGGCAAATGACAGGATCTTAGCGGTAGTACTTTTCAATAGAAACTTCCGGTCCGGCCTAAAATCATAGATTTTGCAAATACAAGTATTAGAAAAGAGATCAAGTGTTTAATAATTGTTTGTTGTTCTAATAAGATTATTTAAGTAAATATTGGCCGTGTCAAACGTAATACTAATTGTAAAAGTTGTTAAAATACCGAGTGATAATGTTTTGGGCCGTCTCAAGATGGCGGCAGAGCGGACGAGTCCTTGTGTTGTGTTGTATTGTGGTTAGATTGGGAGTTATTAAATCGTATTTCGTATATTTGGGGTTTTTACTTTCAGTAGTGACTTAGCAAAAAAATTTAGACCATGTTTTCTACGATTTAAATGATTTATATTATGTTTGCGGGGACTTTTTAATAGCAGTTTTTTGGCGTGACGACTGTTTCCAGCCCTCAATACAGCTGCAGTACCTGCAATCAAGTTACCTTTAATGCTCCCACCTGATGTGTGAGGTTGTTGATTCTGCTGCACATTCGTCTGCTCCAACTTCGTGCTGACGGTGTTCCACATGTCAAACATATTCAACATATTGCCACCCGGCACTAACACAAAACTGACAATACACAACACATCGTCACTGGAAAAGTCAAGTGTCAAGATTGTTCGTCCGCCGTACAAAAACTTATGCTACCGTGTTCCCTTAATATTTGTATTTGTTATAATTAACTGTTATATTAATATTGCGTTTTTATAAATACTCTATAATATAAACTTTCTCAAATGGTCAACTAATGTAAATACGCTATATTTGTCTATTCGGTTCAATATCAGTCTAAAATTTTCGTTTTAAGGTTGGGTTACTTGCTTGGGATAATTTTAATTACTATTTGTGAGTACTAGATTAAATGCGTATAAATTTTGATAAAGGTTTAATCAAGGATATTGTCGTTTTATGTGTTTTTGGAAAAGTTCGTTATTGCGCGTCGTTTTTTCTTCCTCATAGTCCTCCGAAACGGCGTTCACTTTTCAAATTTCTCGAGATCGTCCGATCGCATTTTTAAATATTACGCATTTTTTGTCGGTTTTTGGTGGCGATCTCTCATGCACTGGAGTGCAGTTGCAGTGGGGGGCGATGGTGGGGGGTGGGGGGGTCGGAAGCGGGGGTACCCACGGCGCATGCCCGCGATCGATCCTGGTAGACCTGGTAGCAACTACTTTCCTTGCTGTATGTTGGTACTATAGCGATGCTTGTATTATGTCATTCACTTTGATGTTGTACATGGCGTCCATTGTTATGTATCGCGGAGTATATTTTCTACACAGATTTTAAACGGCTTAAATACTTTGAATGCGAACTTAGCTCATACAGCCAGCGTGTATGAGATGTATGGATGATCGAAAGGGTGTATTAAATGAAATAATTAGCATTTTAGTGTCTACCTATCCCAATGTGAAGCATGGTTATATGTATAGGTAGTAGATATTCCATGCATAATATTTTCTGAATTGAACTGAATTGGTAAACATATGAATTAGGCATCATAAAAATATATTCTAGTGTTACTTGCAAGTCATGGCAATAAATACAATGCAATATCATGGCAAACCTAGTCTTAACGATGCAGTTGGATAAATCATGCTGAAAGGCGTCCACTGCTGGACATAGGCCTCCCCCAAAAAGCGCCAATGTGACTGGTCCTGCGCCACCCGCAAGGGAACCTATTATCTACATGTGTTGTAGTGCTTTTATGTAGTTAGTTCGTTTACAAACTTCCAAATATGTTTATTTCTCCCACCTAAAAAAATATGATCAAATACCTTTCAGTCTATTACATACTATAAAAACAGTGTTACGGAGAGAGACATCGGCTCTTATTGGTGTACAAAACCTATGTACACGCATTCAAGAAGACAAAATACTAGCTGCCCGCGTGGTTTCGCCCGCGTATTGCAAAGAACGCAGGCAAACCCGCGGGATGAAATATAGCCTATAACCATCCAGAAAGTCCATTCTACACGTAGGTGAAAGAATTTTGGAAATCGGATAAGCGGCTCCGGAGATAACCCATTACATACAAACTTACAAACATATAAACGTACAAAACTACAATCTCACAGACTTTTCTTATTTATAATGTTAGTATAAATATAACCCTAATAAGATCGTACTGTACGGATCACATACCCATCGTAAACGAACCTGAATAATGTAACACTTTAAAACCCCTTTTTGAAAACCCCAACCAATTTCAAACCTTTCCCATATCGATTAGATGTCACGTCACGCCAACCCTTCCGTTTTCCGTGACGTGTATTCACGGCATCAGGCAGTGACATGGTTAATACATGCATATAACAATGCTTTCCCGGAGGGTAGGCAGGGATCACGGATTTCAATTAGCTACTATATAATAAATCTGACACAGTTAAGAGTCCGCAGCAAGCTTGGCCATATTTCACTGCGGACTCTAAATGTTAGAGTGTAGGTATGTATGTTCAGTTATTCAGTTCTGTCACCGCGATTCTTAAATTCTTTATAGCTTTACGCCCTTAACGGCATGTTTTAGCTTCAGCACTCAATAATTCTGGATTCTGGTAATTCTGTGGCCCGTTTTACAAAGCTACAATTAACAATTTTACAAGTCTAAACAGACAACCCTGATCAAATGGCAAGTCATTATTGGTCAAGCCTCTCAGTGTTGCAAGTTTAGTAAAATTGAAACTTTGTGAAATGGGGGTTACCAATGAAATCCATAAATGTAAAGGAATCATAATCATTGGCCCAAAGTAGTTTTTCTCAGATACTATAAACTGTTCCTGTTATAAAACAAACCTGAAAAGTTCACAGAACCTAAACTACACAACCTTCATGGCAAACTCTAGTGTGATAGCAATTAAAATAATGTTTCGAAGGTATCCGGTGAAATGCGCCTGTGGTAGTTACACAGTTAAACACAAAACATGATACATACGCCAGAAACGCAAGAAATAGAAAGGAAAATCCCCGAAATGTTGCATTCACATGCGCGGGCGACATTACGCAAGATTACGTTGCGCGCACGCAGCTGGACGAGCGACAAGCGGCAGCGGGGGCGGGAGCGGATTGTCACAAGCAACCCCCAGCCTCAGGAGCAAGGCGTCCTTTTCAGTAGAATTTAATACCATTCTAAATTGGAACAGAGTTGCATTGTTTCGTTCGATTTTGAAACAAATGAAACTCTATTTCCTATTGCAGTAGACTGTAATGCAATTGCCAAATTTCTTTGAAGCTAGAGGTTAAGTTTTTTAATACTATGACAATAGATGCATGTGACTTTGAATGCAACTGAAGATTGAGGTCAAGGCCAAACCTGCTCGCAAAAAATAGGGAGTTTAGAGCAATAAATGCAACTAGAACAGACGGTTTTCCAAAATTTATGGATACTTCAACAGTTTTTTTCGTGGGTATTGAGTTCCCAATCTACTTAACTATCTGGAAAAGGAAGTACCAATTATGGCTTTCTCTGTAGGTATGTAGTGTTGTTTCCGGTAGCGAAATTCGTCTCTGGCTGATTCTCAAATAAGAGTGCCGCGCCTATGACTCTAACACAAGCTTTCATAGCCCACAGTGTCTGCGTCCTTGTTATTATTATGTAGTATGTTTCCGGAATATATAATTTCATTCATCCATTCATTTCATTTTATTCATTCATTCTTGTTTACCAACGTGGCATAAGAAAATATCCATATTCAGATTTATTTAATTCCGCATTTTTTCGTGAATTGCGCCGCGCGGGCCCCCGAGTGAAAGTGACTGCCAAAATCTCGAGAAAGCGAGAGAGAGCCTTGATCGATGCCGTAATTATTATTAGCCATTATATGAGATATGCTAAACGAGCCGGATGTAGCTTGTAAATATATAATATATCTAGTTGGCAAAATAAGTTTTTGATGGATGGTTTAAAAAAGTTTACACAGAAAGAGATGTCGAATGTTGATTTTATTGTTGAACGAGAAGCGAAGCGAACGAAGTTTTCTGCTTCAGTATGGACCAAAATTATTTCGTATGTTCGGATGTCCAGCTGTACTACAGGTCGCATTTCTCAACCGCGTGAAATTTTGTAAGCAGGTTCGATGATTACTTATTAAAAAAAAACTGTTTATGAAAATAATTTTGTTTTTGAAAAAAAACCGAACACAACTTCTACAGCTCACAGAGTCAATCGTAATAAATCTATCAACTATACAATACAATGATTTGAACTACTCAAAAGGAAACAAAATTAAATTAAGAATGGTTATTTATCGTATGGCGGTTACACACTGGTACATAGTTACGATTATATGTATTCGTATTGATGTCGCTGATAGAGTTCCAGTGTGCGCTGCGAGGTTCAGAAGGAACAGTGCCGCTGCCGAGTTTGTTGTTCTTGTAGAGAATGGTATCTAGTTACCAGTGGCGGAGCGCCCATACAAGTCGATTCCCACCGGCTTTCCTAATATACATTTTTAGGCAACACTAAAGTTATATACTGTCTGTTTCTGTATATACTCTATAGTCTTTCATGACTTTTTTTTGATCCGGGTTGCCCATCGAAAATGTTCACGCGCCGCCACTGAGTTACACTAGTTGGAAACTTTCGAACGATCAACAAAACGGACTTTGTTTAGGAAATATATTAATGAAAAATGTTGTATAGTACAATATTTGAATGGTTGCAAATACGCGGCGAAAAAGAAAAAAATTATGCTGAAAAGAGCAACGAGTAAAAAATAGAAACAATGGATACATAGGTATATGAAAAGTACAAAAAAAGTTGAGAGGAAAATTATTTGAAGTGACAATCAGCATACCTAATGTCTTGGCTTTTATAATTAAAAAGTTTACCTGTAAAATGTAACTTCTTGTGCCAGATAATTCAAGTGTTCATTATAATAGACCGTACCTACTTTAAAAATAAATAGGCCAAAGTTTTATATTAAAACTTGCAATAGCTAAAGTCAGTAAGTTACCAGAGGGACTCTTTTTTAAAAGTATCATGAAAGTAGATATATATTGAACCCCTTCCTTACATGTGATAAATTTTAATTGTATGATGTTTGAGTAATTTATTATAAAAAAGATTCTTCTAACCTAGTATATATTTTAACATTTATGTACATTTACCGATATACCGTTTCCAGGGATTATGTATTTATTTGTTAAGAATCTTTCTTATAATATTTACATTAAATGACATTAAAACTAAACTAATAAAATTAAGTAAGCCTAAAATATGGATAAACACAACTAGTAAGTAAAAAATTAAGTAGAAACATAATGCACACAGGAAAAAATAATTTTGTTAAGAATGGATAATTGACGGTATTAAATGCTATGTCAAGTGTCATTAACTCATTATAATAAAATTATATATTCAAGAAATACGTACACAACAGAGCTTTTAAACATAATTTTATAAAGAACTATAACCTGGATGAAATAGTTCATAACCATCCCAAGATTAGAACTACTAACTTTTATCACGAAATAAGACGCAAAAATGTGTTCAGATGCTCAAAGCCTTACAAAGTTACTTCTGCGTGATCCGAGGACAAATCGGTAAGTATAAGTAGATATCAACAATTATCCATAATTACAGACGCAAATTATTTTTTGTTTCTCAGATACTCGAACCTAGTCGATGTAATCGTTAGTCTTACGAACTTTTTATGACTATTAACTTGTTAAAGGAGTTTGTGTAATCATGCTATTAGCACCTTTCTTGCCGTGATAAGTGTTATAACTTCAAAGGTTTCATTCGACATAGTAGCATTGTATGGCCACTGTAAGGAATTTGTAAATGCCGGAAATCTTGTAGAAAGTTGAAGGACGTACGTACGTCAAATTTTGTGAAATCAGAGTCCTATCAATGTGTAATTTGACCAGATGCCTAGAACAATTCCGATTTGCACCTCAGTACAGTATTTAATATTACTTGTTAATGTTTTAATATTAAAACATGGGAGTAGAAAACTTTTGAAAACTATTCAAATATTTTTCGTACAATCGTTTCGTAACTATATCATTGAAAAAACTGCTTTTAGGAGCATTTATCATGCTTCAAACAAACCTAACCTAATCTTAGATAGGTTAGGGTTTTGTTGAAATTGTGTTGAACATCTCATTCGGATTAAGTACACAAAAATGCCAAAAAGTTTATTATTTCAGCACATTCTAACTATATTTTGATTAGTAATCTGAATACACAATGTCAAATATTACTGTAGTAACTTCAATAGATTTCCAATCAAAACGAATGAACGATACTTTTTACCGTGAAAATCGGTTTGTTCACAATACCCAATGAACGCGACGCTTCAGGCAAACCAATATAAGTGTTGACCTTCGATCATACATAGTAGTTCAATCTATAGGTCAAATTACACTAGGAAGCTCAGTTGAATACAAAGTGTTTTGTAAATAGGCTGGTTAAAAGTGAGCGTTTGGCTCGCAAAGTTTGGCAGTACCAACTTTCACCACTCTTTCGTCACGATATATTTTTAGACGCGGACTATTACCATACGGAGTTATAAAAGGTTTTGTAACGTTTGAATATGTTGGAGATAACAGTAAGAAAGTTCTAGAATGGCATGGTAAACGAATCTAGTTCTAAGCTGGAAGCTTTAAAGAAAACAGGATACAAACATGGTTGCAATGTGGACTTTTTAAACTACTCGCAATTTGTCCATTTTAACTTTTTTGTTACATCTGAAAGACCGCTGACGTCGCTACTTATTACAAAATCGACCACATGGTCACCATATCACTTAAACCAAGTTAAATTGAGCTGGAGTATTAATGAGTTGAACTGAGCTCCAAACAGACTATAAAATATTGAGTTTCAAAATAGTTCATAAATTGTTTATATAGTTCTTAGATTCCCAAGCTAGTTCATAACAGCATAGACAAGAGTGAATGGGAGAACGCATCTAATCCGCGACCTGAAATACCGAGATAACGAACCTTATAAAACAAATATTAGTGAAAAACCAAACACTCATTGAAAAACGCCCTTCGGAGCGAGAGAAAAAATATTTCCCAACAGTTTCCCAACCGTCCCTCTCCGACGCAAGGTTAGCGTATGTCCGTCTCGCTCGCACGTGCAATAAGATCATGCAACTGCACAACCTTGATTCGATGCAATTTCGTGATAGATAATTATACGGGCGTTTATGCCTTATTCGTTTAAAGTTGCGAATACGCTAAATCAGGCAAAATTATAATTATAATATGAAAAAAAACTTGAACTCATAACAGTGACAAATTTAAAAAAAACAGATGAAATTAGTGAGTGAACGTGCAAAATCACTGCCGATTTGTTTGAGAAAACAACTATGTATTAGAATGTAGTTTATACTCAAGTTATGATTATTTTATACTTGGTATTGTTAATGCCATGAATGAAAAAAAAAAACAATTTAATTTGATGTAAGTACTTTTTTCTTTCTGTCTCTTTATTAGGCAGTTAAGATGAAAATATAGACAGAAAAAAACAAAAACCCAAATACTACGTTTTTAAAGTATTGTGAGAAAAGAGCCCATTCAAGACATTGATTACTTAGTGTGATTACTAACATAACTACTCTTTTAGTACCTGAATGATACGAATAATAGACAGGGGGAGCAATGCACATAATATGCGAATATGCGTTGATGGCGTCCCTAGGGTACGGTGACTTTGTTTGCCACCAAACTGGTAAACAAATGGAGACAATGTTTAACTATCATGTTACATTATAATATTTATAATTTATATTTATATCGCCATAAAGGGAAAAAATACTATTATTATGCGGTCTGATACGAGCATATGAGCTTTGGTTTTGCTATAGGTATATAATCGGTTAATGTTAATGACTATTTTTTTTGTTACAATGCAAAGTTGCTAACTTAGTCACTCTTTTTTTTACAAAAAAATATTATAAATATATTAATTATCTATGCCTAATTTAACTAAGTAACTGTACAACGGACGAACGTCAAAAACTCACATCCAAAAAGCAATCCGTACACAACACTTTACTTCACTGACACATTCGCGTTTTTCGCGTAGTTTTTCGATCGCGGTTCGCGTTTTTAGTTTCACGCGCGGCCGTGCGCTCGCGGCGGCTCGTACTGACTGCGCGCGCGCCGCGGTGAAGGTACGCTATTTTAGCGATTGCTAAAAAGCTGAGGATTTGTCGCTGATGGAGAATGCTTAGTGCATCCTGGCATTAAGGCGACGAAGGCTCGTGGTCTTCTCTCCCTCTCACTGAGCATAAGCGTGAGCGAGATGGAAGTGCGTGTTCGGAAGCGCGGATATCATGTTTTTTAGGGTTCATTACTCAAAGAGTAAAACGGGACCCTATTACTAAGACTCCGCTGTCCGTCTGTCTGTCTGTCTGTCTGTCTGTCTGTAAATATTTTTATAGATAATGGTACGGAACCCTTCGTGCGCGAGTCCGACTCGCAATTGGCCTGTTTTTTAATTTTAATTTTTTGTGCGTTTTAATAAATAAAAAAATAATAGCTAAGCTCCCTCAAACATGATATTGCCAATTTTAGAACCAACTTTAATATGTTTAGCTGTTGTGCATATTTTTTTACGATTTTTTAAGTGTATTTTAGACCTATGTTCGTGATTTTTTTTTATTAAGCGAAAGTCAAACTCAGGATTCGAATAGCTGTTGTCCCTTGAAAAAGGCCTCAAGATTGCTAATTAAATTTAGAGCAGCCGTATTATAATACAAACAAGAGCTACCTATACCGTTTTTCAATGTTCGTTATTCGGCCGAATTATTCGGTTCAAATGCCGAATGTTTACCGAATAATTTTGCAGGTTTTTTGTCTGCAAGTTGTAAGAATGTAACATAGTCATTGTCCTGTGAAATTCCAGAAATTATTATTCTAAAACGGATTCTTATTGTTATTTAACTACCTTTAGTATAATGTTTCACTTAAAAATCAACAAGATTTTTACCACTGAAAAACGAGTCTGTTTTGGAACGGCTGATTAAGGCATAAGGCATTCCTTTGAACCGAATTATTCGGCCGAATATTTGGTTCGGCAAAAGCTGGACCGAAAATTCGGCCGAATATTCATATTCGGTAAAACCCTCATTCGGCGCATCTCTACTAATAATCAATGTAATGTTAGTAACAATGATAATTGATAATGGACAACATGGTGTATGTGTGTCTGTAGTTCTGTACTGTGTGGCATCTTAGCTCCTAAACTCAAGAACCGAGTAGAGTCCGTGTTTTTTAAATCGAAAGTCTTAACTGACGGTATATACGTAAGCTATGTTTGTTGTGTTAGGGGTGGTTTTTTTTTTGACGTGATAAGATAACGTCTTATAAATCGATGAACACCGGCAGCAAGCACGAAAAAGTATGACGCATTGTCCCGTTCCGCCTGAGCCGTGCGTTCGGCTTTATGACGTTATCACGTAAAATTATCGTCCGTAAACCGACTTTATAGACAACCTATTTTTTTTAATATGTAATTATTGAATCTTATACGTAATCCTTGGTCCTAGGATAATGTATTTGTCTTAAGCCCCAAAATACTAACTTTTGTATTTTTTTTACATTAAGCCCTTAATACTAATAAATTCATGCATTTTGTGGAGTTTATTTATCTTTGCCCTTGTATTTTAAAGTAGTTTCATAATGTAATGGACAAAGCATTCTATAGGATGTTGTTTTTAAACTAATATTAAGATTAAATTAATTGTTCAGATTAAACTGATAAGTTTGTATAAGTACAAGCTTGTGTTTACAATAATTTCTTGGTATTCGTGTAAAAATAGATTCATTGGATTCTTCAATTTCTGACTTTGGAAATTCGTATGTAAGTATATTACCGTAAAATGGAGTGAGTTGGGTCAAAATAGACATGGTCCGGCCGTATGACTTTTAGTTTTTTAATGATTATCTGTCGTTTAATATTCGCGTTCCATGTGCCCCCTCAATCCCTACTCACCCCATTTCACGGAACTACTCATTCGGTTGCAAAAAAAACTTTCACTCTCATAAAAAAAAGGGCCTAATGGACAAAAACTACATTTTATCCCGTGACTACCCGCTTATAAAAAGCTTATACTTAAGCCGTGTATAAAAATGCAAATTAAACTGAAAAACTAATACAAATATAACGCAGGAACATTGCATCATCGACTTAAGTATCGCTGTCTCTTTCATATGAATTACAAGTTAAAAATACACTCATTCAACCAAATTTCCTGATAATGTAGAGTCCAGATGCCAAAACCAAGCGACTTGAAATTTAGGCCAAAGAGTTATTGAACTTTTGACCTACTCTTTTTGTCTCTTCCCAGTATCCGATAGCGCAGAATAAATAATAGCACTACGTACAGAAGGTGCTCTGTTAACAAATCCTCTGTTATGTATGCCGAACGTGCCTAAACGTGGGCATCCCTTTCTATCGCATGCAATACGCTGTGATAGAACGCGTGCGTGCCGTAGCATACCCCGTAGGGCCGGTAGACCGGTATGGTATACCTACTTTATACTTGTAACGGCGCGACCAAATCACGGAGTGAGTCGCCCCTGGCGATAGCTTTTTTTTTTTTTTAATCTTTATTATTTGAAAAAGGGGTTTTATTTGTAATGATAATGTTACGCCTATTGTTACAAAACACTTATACAGGGTAACTAAACTGGTAATTCGACCTATTCCTTGAAAGGGGTTAAACTAGAGCTAATTTGCAACAATTTATGTCCAGTCAACCATGCAGGGTACAAACCACGATTTTTTTTAATTTTTCGAGTTTTTAGTTTGTTTGAAAAAAAATCGCCTTGCAGCCTTAAAGTGCTGATTGTGACAAAAATGTTTTTTTACCATCCAAATGGAAGTACTTTTGTCACAATCACCAGCTTAAGGCTGCAAGGAGATTTTTTTTCATACAAACTAAAAATTCGAATACCTATCTCGGAAACCAGCGAGTTTCGACCCTTGGTTGAATGGACATAAATTGTTGCAAATTAGCTCTAGTATAACCCCTTTCAAGGAATAGGTCGAATTACCAGTCAGCCTGTATACACAATATCATCTTCGCTTGATACCTACATTTACAATTTTGTACAATTCTTTAGCTACGTTGGATAGTGGGTGTGCTAAAATACTATTTTACATTGATTGGCGATAGTTGAAATTTGATCAAGATAAACCTGTTGTGTTTTGGCTCATTGGTACGCAACGAGTAGTTGATGATTGTGCAAAAACAAAACATTTTGGCAAAAAAATCTTATATAAATACAGACACGAACTTAAATTTGGTACCTTAAGGTTGACAATCCTGCCAAATTGTATAGGAATACAATAGTAGTTTATGCAATCGTTATATAATGGATGCTTTTTAAGTCGAGTACCACGTTTAGGGCACGAAGCTTGCTGAATGGCCTAATTAAGGTACGAGACTTAAAAAGCTAATTATATAACTATTGTATAAAACACTTTTCCTACGAGTCAACGGAAAAAATAATTTATTAAACAAACTTGGTATCTATTGAAAATCGCCCTGCTGAAATGAAGCGCAGCAGCTTAGTAATTTTGCGCGTTGATGTCTTCACAGTTATCTTATACAGCTCCTGGATTCATAAGATGACTGCTGGCGGTTATCTTATGGAACCACGAGCTCCGTCACCAGCTGGTAGAGCTCCAGGATTAAAAAGCATGTGATCTTAGTTTCGTGTACGAAATCTTAATTCAAAGATTAAAGTCGACGAGTAGAAAAATATTTTTTTTGCGAAAAGGTTCACAAATTATTGAACGCGAATTTTTTTGACAGACACTTAATAATAAAATTAACTTTAAACTTTCTGGAGACTTGTCTAAAATATACCAATAAATCCACAGTTAAACTCACGCATTAAATATTACCACGGGCGACACGTTTCCAATTCTACGGAACCTGCTCTTTAGGATTAGCTTCTGGGCAATGTCGCTTGAAGCACTCACCCGAAGGGATCGAAACTTGTCGCCCGTGGCGACATTTAGTGCTTGAGTTAATTTAACCGTGGATTAATTTTTAGACAATTATAGTATTACTATAGAGTCTATCATCATCATATCAGCCGAAAGACGTCCACTGCTGGACATAGGCCTCCCCCAAAGAGTGCCACAATGACCGTACCTGCGCCACCCGCATCCAGCGGACTCCCGCAAACTTTACCAGGGCATCTGTCCACCTTGTGGGGGGCCTACCCACGCTGCGCCTTCCGGTACGTGGTCGCCTCTCGAGAACCTTTCCGTCCCAACGGTCCTAGGTTCTACGTGCAATGTGCCCCGCCCACTGCCACACAATACAACCAGGAGCCCTTTAAAAAACCTAAACCCGTGCCAAACTATTTAAACAGTTAAAATTAGTTTGTTTTGACAGTTTAAAAGCCCGAAAGTTACAGTTTTATTTTCACATCAATCACTGGCTAAATAACATTTTCTGCCCGCGGGTTAAAAAATAGCTACAAATAATTCGACATGGTTTTTCTCACTATAAGTATTCGTAGTTTAGGTATTTTGTCATTGTATTATTAAGAAGGATTAATTTGATCGTGTATATTTCATTTCAAAGGTGTATGTGAAGTCCCCAACGCGCACTGGGCCAGCGTGGGAACTACTGCCCGTCTGCCCATCCCCTCTCATTCATGCTGCCGCCGTAAGCAAAAAGGACGCATCTGACTATGACTCTTATTTAAAAAGGACGCATCTGTCTATGAGTTCGTATAGGCAGGTGTGTCCTTTTTGAATGCGACTCATATTTAGTCAGATGCGTCCTTTTTGAATAAGACGCATAGTCAGATGCGTCCTTTTTGAATGAGACTCATAGTCAGATGCGTCCTTTTTGCTTACGACGGCAGCATGGGAGGAGGCATATGCCCAGCAGTGGGGTGTATATAGGCTGATGATATCATTTCTATTTTCATACTATAGGTAAGGTAGGTAGGTAATTATAATAACATCCTTGATATATATTTTACTGTTTGTATAGGGGTAAGATATAAACTGGAGACCTCTTTCCAAATATTTCAATCAGGAATACACAAATATTCCGAAGACTAATTACTCCGAAAGCATCGTAAGTATTTAATTTTTTTTATGAAAGCATTATGGTCACCAGCGGCGACCAGAGGTGGTTTATTTGACTAGCTGTTAAATACCAATTTGTAATAATATAAAACAAAAAGGTTTTATTTATTTAACAATTTTTTTTTGAAATAATATCAAATTAATTCCGAACGCCATTTTCCGCTGTTCAAAAAGTTGGACGCAGATGGTTTGATATAATACGAGTAGAATACATAAGTAGGTTAGGTTAGTTTAATATTAGTTATAAGTAATTACGTATACTGAAAGACCATTTCTTAAAAATATTGCCACTGTATTTTTACGAGGTTTTCTGCCACTTATGTAATTTCTACTCAGAATCACGATCCCTTTGCATCCTAATAGGAGAAAAAAAGTGTTCGAAAACCATACATTTTTGAACTTTCCTATTGTGTTACCGCCGTTACAGAATATGGGAAATGGTAACACAATAAGAAACAATCTTTGGGATATTTTACAATTAATTAATAAAAGTGGTTTTTCATTCAGCGTAGCATGGTTTTCGGATACAGATTTGATTTTAATATACGAACTCTTTAGGTACTAAACAACATGCGATTCTGACTCTCGCAAAAATGACAAGCCTGCATCAATATTTAAATCACAACCCCTGCTAACCCAAACACGTATTTCCTATTAGAATCACGAATTAAAAAACCGGTCCAACAAAGGGTTCGCAAATAAACTGAACCCTTGTGAAGTCCAGTTTAGGCTGCATTGTCCACTATAGACGCCACTGTCCACTATAGACATCATTGTGAAGACGACGAGTCGAGTTACAGGCTTAGAGACATGTAATTTGGTTGTCTATTTCAATATGGAATATTGAATGCGAAAGTTAGAAGGGGAGGACGGTCATAAGGGAAAAATTCGTAAGAAAGATTTGGTGAAGAGTTACTCTTAATGGACGATCATGTATGAGGAATGATCTAAAATAATAAAGCGAAAGTGTACTTATTGATTAAAAATATCATGATTTTCACACATTGTTATACCAAATCGCGTATAATACGGTATTTAAGTGTTAGTCAGCAACTTTTTATGAAAGTTCAAAAACGCTCATTTAGTATAGTTTATTTAAACTTTGCACAGTAACAATATACAAATACAAAAGGTGAACTTAACTTAATGCCATAAGGCATTCTCTACCAGTCAACATTTAGGCCTAAACAGAAAATATTCATAGCTAAAGAAGTTTGTAGGAAAATACAGACTAGTGACGGCACAATTTTTTATGACATTTAAAATGGCAAAAATAAGTGGAGGTTTGATGTTCTCCGAGAAAATATAAATAGAATAGATTTTTTTTTGCGTAGGAACATAATACTAAAAGATACAAGGAAAAAAAAGAAATGATATGTCGTGTGCCAGCATCAGGATCAGGCTCAGCAGGTTTTTATAGAAAGTATTGTTTATAATATTATTAATTATTCTTTCAGTACCTATTAATATACCAGTACCCATCAGGTATGTGCGAGAAAATATATCTACCAAGAGCGTTGCAGCAGCAGTGTCTCAAGACGAGAGTCTTTGACCAGTGTGTGTTGCCAGTGATGACATATGGCACTGAAACGTGGTCGCTTACTATGGGCCTCATAAGAAGGCTCAAAGTCACCCAAAGGACAATGGAGAGCGCTATGTTGAGAGTTTCTCTGCGTGATCGAATCAGAAAAGAGGCTATCCGCAGCCGAACCAAGGTAACCGATATATATATCCCTCCGAATCTCTAAACTTAAGTGGCAGTGGGCGGGGCACATTGCACGTAGAACCGATGGCCGTTGGGGCGGAAAGGATCTCGAATGGCGACCACGTACTGGAAGGCGCGGCGTGGGTAGGCCCCTCACAAGGTGGAATGTTGACCTAGTAAAGGTCGCGGGAGTCCGCTGGATGCGGGCGGCGCAGAACCGGACATTGTGGCACTCTTTGGGGGAGGCCTATGTCCAGCAGTGGACGTCTTTCGGCTGATATGATGATGATGACAGTTGGCAATAAAAGCTTGTACCAATTTTTTTTTTGACAGAAACTTATTTTCTTGCACACCGCTCCTGCCTCGCACAGGTCTAGTGGAAACTCGCCCTTATAGTAGGTTTAAATCATGAATGAATAATCATTGCTTAAACAAAGACTTCCACTATAAGATAATCACTAATGATTGTTGTAAGACCCGCTCATTTACGCTTTTCGTGATGTATTAGCTTTGAGCAATTTTCTGAATCATGATGTTGAACAATTCGTGTGTTTATAACAAAGCAATATGATACAATATAAATAATATGGTAGTTGAGCGTTTTTCAAAAAAAGTGTACAAAACAACTTTTTTTTTTAAATTCATATTTTTTTTGTTTTTCTTACTCAGAATCTTTGATACTATCGATCCTCATACAAGAAAAAAAGTGTCCTAAATATTCCATTCCAGATCGTCACATTTTTGTGTGCAGTCTTTTTTTATTTGTATGATCGTGACGCACTGGAAGAAAAAAATTACATAGTAAAATCTGGGTCACTTTTTTTCTTGTATGAGGATCGATAATATCAACGATTCTGAGTAAAAAAAATCAAAAAATTTCGAAATCTGAAAAAAAAAAGTTTTGTACACTTTTTTTGAAAAACGCCCAGTTTCATTCCCCATTCGCGGGAGTCCGCTGGATGCGGGTGGCGCAGGACCGGTCACTTTGGCACTCTTTGGGGGATGCCTATGTCCAGCAGTGGGCGTCTTTCGGCTGATATGTGGTGATGATTCCCCATTCCATGCTAATATTACTTTTGGCTCTGTGAGCTAGAATTTGCGAGTATCTTAAATTTTATTTTATTTTGTATTGCATCTGAGAAAAGTTGAAAAACCCCCGACATTTCCTTATCAAAGCTCAATATCTCAAAAATGGCTGAACCGATTTTGTTAAAACGTAGCTAAGAACCATCTCGATCACGTCAGCTTTCGGACAAAAACGCGCAAACCTGTTGTCTCCCGATGACGCGAATTCACGGCATCCTCCCTTCAATGGAATTTATATCATTTTAAATTAGAACAGAGTTGCATTTGTTTTGCATCATTCGATTTTAGAAACAGAACAAAGTCTACTCTAGTTTTTATTTTGATTTGATCCAAATTTCACTGCCTATTTTCCTGGTATGGCGGGATACCTCAGGTTAAAATTGGTCCGTTCGTTTAGGAGCTACGGTGCCACAGACAGACACGACAAACTATAACATCCCTCTTTTAGCGTCAGGGGTTAAACACTGAATCGATAAAAAACAACTACAGCGTGTGGCCTGTAACATGAGAAAAAAATTAAACGGTAGATTATTAAGCTTGTGAACAATTATTTCCAAGTGGTTTTATATGAAAAAAAAAATATATATATATATATATATTTGAATATTTTTTCTTCAAAATAAGTTACCTTTAAACCACAAAAGTATCTTTTGAAAACAAAAATGCAAAACTATTATGACTCATTACATGATGTTACCTCAAAATCTGCATTGACTGCTGTGCTATGATGTCGTGGTGCCAAGATACATTACTTGGAGGTCATAACTTCAGATTAAAATTTCTCCGAATCCAAAAGAAATTAAAATGAATGGGACACAAGGGTTATTGCAAATGCTCTAAGGAAGCGTCCTTTTGAATATTTGCTCCTATTACAGGCCACACCCTGTATATAGTCATCGAACCTGCTCACAAAATGTCAAGAGAATCAGTTCAGAAATGCGACCAGAGCTATAACCTCGAACTTCGTATATCTCCTTCTCTATCGCACTTATGGTTTATGGTACTCGAGCGACCGAAACGGAGATATACGAAGTTCGAGATTCGAAGTTCGTGGTAGCGCCGCAGCACGGCTAGGTTAGGTTTGGCGACCTTACTCACCACCAGGAACACAACACCACATACTTCCCCAAGTATATACCTCACAGAAGACCGCAGCCATAAGAGAGGTAGGGCACAGCGGAATGTCATCTCGCTCGTATGTGGAGCAGCCCAACTGGGGAAGTACCTCCACCTTACAGAAGACCGCAGCCATAAGAGAGGTAGGGCACAGCGGAATGTCATCTCGCTCGTATGTGGAGCAGCCCAACTGGGGAAGTACCTCCACCTTACAGAAGACCGCAGCCATAAGAGAGGTAGGGCACAGCGGAATGTCATCTCGCTCGTATGTGGAGCAGCCCAACTGGGGAAGTACCTCCACCTTACAGAAGACCGCAGCCATAAGAGAGGTAGGGCACAGCGGAATGTCATCTCGCTCGTATGTGGAGCTGCCCAACTGGGGAAGTACCTCCACCTTACAGAAGACCGCAGCCATAATAGCACCACTGCTTTGTATTGTTGCTAGCCATAATAGCATCACCGCTTTGCATGCTATGAAGCATGTGGTGTTGTGTTCCTGGTGGTGAGTAAGGTCGCCAGAGCTCCCTAGGATGCGCTGTGTGGGCGTGAGGGATCTGCATGTCTCTATCTGCCAACACAGCGAATCCTCAAGTGAATAAAGGGTCAGCAACGCGCTTGTGATTCTTCTGGAGTTACAAGTGTCCATAGGCTACGGTAATTGCTTGACATCAGGCAGGCCATAAGCTAGTTTGCCACCGTAGTTGTATAAAAAAAAATGCTTTATTGTACCTACATAAAACAGGTGGAATACAGCAGGTACAAAAAAAACGTTCAAAGGCGAACCTTAAAAAAAATATATGTTTTATTGTCCCAAAAAAACCAAAAAATACACAATCGAACACTGATGTAGGTACTTATAATATAAAACAACACAATACAGAAAATAAAAGAGTGCAACAATAGGGTCAGGGCTCAGCGTTTACTGCTAACCTGTCGGCTATACAGCCACCCCCCCCCCCCCCCCCCCACCCCCCAGCTATCCCTTTATGGGATTTCTTCCAGCTAACAATTTAACCAGTTAATATAAAGCTAGATAAAGCTGGGAAGGTTGGAAGAGCTCAAGAAGGCAACAGTTACTTAAATTACTTGCTTGTTGTCATACAAAATTAGCATATAGACATTCAGCCAAGCAATTTTTGCATACCTTCAGACACAAAAAGAAAGTGCAAATAAACACTTTCGCCTTTATACTAGCAAGTCAGTGAACAGCGGAAAACACGCGGAACTGTGACCTCATTAAAGATTGTCAAAGAACGCAGGCGGAACCCCGAGGTTAAATATAACATAAATAAATATTTAAGGATTTCCAATAAAAAAAAAACAAAATAAGAACATTTTTTTTGGTGGTCGAGTAGTCCTGCAACAGGTCGATCACGTAACTCATTGTACGAACGTCGGGTAGGTCTAAATGTCACTTTTTATATGGAACTGACAGTTATTGACTGTTAAATTAGAACTGACAGTACTGAATTGACAGTTAAATTGTTCCGACGCGCGTTCGGAACGTTACGTGATTACCGCTCTGGAGTTTAAATAAAAATCGAATCGAAACCATTTAAGATATGATCCTCATGATATCTTTGTACGGGTACCTACATATAATTTTATTGTATGTATTTAAGTATGTTTATATTGTATGCGTTATATATGTACAGTCAGCATCATTAAAATGTGTACACTTTTGGTGGCTCTAGGACCTATCGCTTAGACATAAGGTCCTAGAACTACAAAAAGTGTATACACTGTTGGTGGTTCTAGGACCTATCGCTTAGACATAAGGTCCTAGAACTACAAAAAGTGTATACACTTTTGGTGGTTCTAGGACCTATCGCTTAGACATAAGGTCCTAGAACTACAAAAAGTGTATACACTTTTGGTGGTTCCAGGACCTATCGCTTAGACATAAGGTCCTAGAACTACAAAAAGTGTATACACTTTTGGTGGTTCTAGGACCTATCGCTTAGACATAAGGTCCTAGAACTACAAAAAGTGTATACATGTTTATAATGCTGGCTGTACCTATGTATATACAGGATGTTTGGTCCATCGTTTGCCAAATTAAAACGGCAAGTAGCCGATCATTTGCAATATTTCCGGCCTCCAAAAATATTTGTGCCCACAGATAATTTTTTTGTTTAAAATGAATTTTTGAAAATTCTTAGGGCTTACGCGTTTCAAATAGAATTTAAAAAAAGGAAGTGGTAAAGCCTATTTTTTAATTCCAATGTGTAAGGTGTCGGCTCTATCAAAGTCTATTTGCAAGTAACGTCAACTTATTTTTTTATTAACCCTCATTATAACTCAATGCCATAGTATAAATGGCTGTACTCACCAACATGAATGTTTATAACAGTTGTATAGATAGTATACAATACAAACACAAAACACCCAAACTCAGCCAAGGCGCCAAAACACTTGGCACTCGTTACACGCTAACCTAATTTCCAGAGATAACTACTGATAAGAGTATCTCGGTCAACGTACGATACCACGCAGACGTACTTAGTGTGTACTATCAGCGGTGACAAACAAGAACTCGGCCTAGCTGGTAACATACGCTAACATGGACTTATAATACTCAGTAAAGGCCCCGTAGCATGATAAGATAGAGCATCCGTCAAGGCCTCCACACACCGGTCGCGGGCGCGGGTCGGGCGCGGGCCCGCGCAAGTTGTAAAACATTGAAACTACACTTCAAACACACACCAAACGCGGGTCGTGCGCGGCGCGGGTCGGGCGCGGCGCGGGTCGGTCGCGGCGCGGTTGAAGCGGTTTATTTACACCGGCGTGTAGTAACGCGGGCCCGCGGCGGGCCCGCGTTGCTAGCGCGTTCACAAGAACGGCAAAGAGAATACGCCCGGCAGCACCAGTCGACTTCAAGATGTGGAACGGTGAAGACTCCGACGAAGAAGACCTATTATTGCTCCTAGCTCTTAATAAAAAAAAAATAATTTGGGTTCACGACCTGAATAAAGAATCTGCGAGACGATGGTGTAATACATAGTATTCCTCATCGAGGTAGGTACAGTAGGTACAGCCAGCGTCATAAAGTTAGTAGCAGCCAGAGTAGCCAAATATTTCGTAACACACCCTTATTATTACAGTAATAAAGAAGTGTACCGAAATATTTGGCTGGCTGCTACTATAACTATGACGCTGACTGTACCTATATTTTGTATGACGCTTTTACCTAGAGCTTTAGCACAACTTGACTCTCGACTATAACATAATATATTAATTTTATGCCATACGATAAATAAATAAATATTATTAGAATTAAAAGCTAATGTTAAGCGAATGTCATGAACTAGTAAGTAGTTAAGTACCGGGGTGCTATTCTAACTCGACACCACACGGGGATGTATTGTAGGTTTGATACAAATACCTAGGTTTTCGATTCGAATCGGTCGTGATGACCTATGAAGACCTTTGAGTACCGTGCCGCCAATTTTTACGCCAAACAAGATTAGGTAGACTTATCCTAAAGCGTGACCTTAGCGTGGCAAGTTTATCGCGACTGGGAGGAACACAAATGTATCCCAAAATGAAAGGGAAATTAAAACTTAATGTATGGTTATAAACAAATATGTAGATAAATAACGCTTACCGCAAGCAAATGGCTAGTCTCTCTCTGGTCGAGATTGACGATCTATAATTGGTGTCCATTTTTGTTATTTTAACTTGCAATATCTCATGCAATTCTTCAAAACTGTTTTGGGACATTCGGAAATAAGTAAAAAAACGATCTTCGTAACTTTCCAATTCTCTACACAGGCGATGGTATTCCCCATAACGGCGTCTCGCAGATTCTTTATTCAGGTCGTGAACCCAAATTCTTTTTTTTTTATTAAGAGCTAGGAGCAATAATAGGTCTTCTTCGTCGGAGTCTTCACCGTTCCACATCTTAAAGTCAACTGGTGCTGCCGGGCGTATTCTCTTTGCCGTTCTTGTGAACGCGCTAGCAACGTTGCTACCGCGGCGGGCCCGCGTTACTACACGCCGGTGTTTCGGTCAACCGCGCCCGACCCGCGCCGCGCCCGACCCGCGTTCGGTGTGTGGAGGCCTTCAGAGAACGAGATGACGCTCTTATCCTGTCACTTATCGCGTGATAGGCCATGCATGGCTACGAGGCCTGTAACTTTAAACATCCAGAGCTTGCGTCAAATTCGGTAGTTCTGATTTTTGCAGACTTGTTTAAGGTGGTTCGATTGTCATACAAAGCGTTATTTGACATTCGCAGGCTAACGGCGTGACATTTTAAGAAACTTATTTAACAAACTTTCATCAATTGGCTTCCCATTTGCGCCAAATTCCCCCTTTCCTAGAATAAACTTGTATAAACTAGATTAATTGAGAAAATTGTTTTCCCAAAATATCACGTCCCAAACCTATTTCTCAAATTAATCTAGTTTATACAAGTTTATTCTAGGAAAGGGGGAATTTGGCGCAAATGGGAAGCCAATTTATGAACGTTTGTTACATAAGTTTCTTAAAATATCACGCCGTTAGCCTGCGAATGTCAAATAACGTTTTGTATGACAATCGAACCACCTATAATCCAAGTTTGTGACCTCGAGCGCAAACGCAACTTTGTCAAAACTTTTTTTATTATAACCTTAAAGGACTAGTTTTTGATAGTACCTTCTCAGGACGTTTTTAAAGTAGACTAAATTTGCTACAAAACCTAAATACTAAATTTACTCCCGCGAAGACACACACAATAAATATGTGTCAAATTGTAATGTATGTCTACTCCCTTTGTCTCTGTGTGTCTTTTGTGTAGTGAATAAATGTCTTCTTTCTTTCTACAATATGAGATTACAATTGTCTCTATACCTAGACCCAATAGTTTCCGAGATAAAGCCTGTCAAAGTTTATCATATTAGCCACTTTCATCAGACAGAAGGTGACTATGGGAGTTCAGTACCTACTTAACCGACGTAATCCCGTTGAGTTTGGGCTGGTACTTGGTAGTGGCGTTAACGGCTGCGGTCTTCTGTAAAATGGAGCTGGAGGTACTACGCCCCAGTTGGGCTGCTCCAAATGTTTTCCATATTCCCCATTTGGTAAACTATATATTTATTTATTACATTACACGGGACATCAACAGAGTACAGTCACCGGCATAAATATATGATGGAACAAAGGCCGCAAAAATATCTGATGACAACTCTATTCCTAGAGCTGTAAGAGCGTGTCAGATATTTTTGCGGCCTTTGATTCATCATATATTGATGCTGGTGACTGTACATAATATAAAGTTACAGTTGTCTTTGGCATAAAATATGTAGGGGCTTATGTACCCCAATTACAGGTGAACACATCGTTTTACAGTACAAGATAGCTTAAGTATGAGATATTGATTTTAAATAGGTAGGTATACAAATTATATGATAGGGATTTTAATGTCTAAAAGCAAGGGGAAATTCTTTTCTTAAATACTAAATTAAACTAAATACTAAATTTTACGAATACTAAATTAAAATTTATACAATATTAGAATAATTTAGATACGTTATAAATTTGATTTAATTCAAATGAGAAATACAATATAATGAATAAAAAATACAATTAAGTTAAAATAACATTAAAATAGGTTATAACTATAAACAAAAAACATAAAAAGGGGAAGTTATAAAAAGAATACCGCCTCTAAGAGGTCAGACTGCGGCATGGAGCCCATTACGCTGGCAGCATTACCTCTCTGAATCGCAATGGAAATACGTCGCGAGAGGTAAGCGCCAGCTCTGGGGTCTCCAGTTGCTTGGACCAGCCGCGAAGACAAGGCCTTAATGAAATTCCTCATATCTAACGACCAAGGACCCAAGGTTTCCACAGCAAGCGCCGCAAAATCGTAATCCTTTAACAAGGAGGAATATTTGCGGCGCTTGTTCACTTGGGCCTGGTCGGCAGCAGCGCCGGCCTGTGAACGGGTGCCCTGGATGTGGGACTGGGCGAAGGTGTCAACGCAAGTTACGTTATAATTTAATTAATGTATGAAAAGCGATTCCTATTAATCATCATCATCATCATATCAGCTGAAAAACGACCACTGCTGGACTTAGGAATCCCCAAAGAGTGTCACAATGACTGATCCTGCGCCACCCGCATCCAGCGGAGTCCCGCGACCTTTACCAGGTCATCAGTCCACCTTGTGGCGTCCACGCTGACCCTTCCAATACGTGGTCGCCACCCGAGAACTTTTCCGCCCCAACGGCCATCGGTTCTACATGCACGTAGATTCCAATCAATATATTTACATAAATCGAATTAATATATTACCTTACAGATTTTTTTGACATTCAATAGAATTGTTTACCAGCAGCATCGTATGTAATGTGATACTTTGCGCCGCGTGCAGTAATAGCAGCGTTGCAGTGTTGATTATGTCTACTTCCTTTCCCGTATACCTATACCTGTAGGTATATGCAAATTGACACTCTTACTTCCATTTTTTACGGAACTGTTTAATGAGGAATGATCAAAATACTGTAAAATACGGAAAAATAACAGCTCGTCCGGACCTGCCATGCCACCGCGAATTCACGGATCCACCACCGCAACGACTCAAATCGCGCCGCCCTACGAGCGATGCTGCAAGGAAGCTGAGAGCTGACGGGTTTCAGCTAGAACAAGCGTGGAAGAAAGAGTGGGTGGAAGCGACTGGCGATCAGCGTTGCCCACTTATCGGAAACCCAACTCATAAGCCGAAGGGCTTCTCGCTTCAGAGAAAATACTGGTGCCGCCTCAACAGAATCCGTACAGGTCACGGCAGGTGCAATTACATGTTGCACAAATGGGGATGGAGCAAAAGTCCGATGTGTGACTGTGGCCTTGAAGACCAAACCACTCAGCACATCGTGGAGCGCTGCCCAAAGCGACGCTATAAAGGCGACCCGGAGGACCTCTACACTAATCTGACATCTGACGCGATCGACTGGCTGTGCGACCTGGATGTTGATTTATAATAAAATAATAAAGCCTACAATATAGAATACGCCATACGATTAAATCAAAATACTAGGAAAACCTCTAAAGATTTACAAGCGTATTTGGGTGAAAGATTCAGCGTTTCAACGGCTTTTTTTCGTCATTATTATCTCAGCAATCAGGCAACAAGGCAAACGGACGGACGGAAGGTATCTGGTACATGCACGGCAATCTAGCATGAAGCTGTTACATTCTCCTTGGATAACCCAGTGTTCGCTTTCTCGGCAAGATGTTGTAATAGCGTTGAGGCTCCGCTCTGGACATGTTCCAATAATAAAGGACCGTGGGCATGTATGGAACGTGGACCAAAAACCAACAGAGCTGAGAGTTATGTCATTTTATTTACAGCATGTTGTTATTTCAATACGTCAATTGTCTATTTTTTTTGTTTTTAAGTTTTTATTTATAACAATAATTAAGCCGCTTAGCTGACCTGCGTGATGATTAAATGCAGAATTAGGTGTACTCGTACTCTCCAAATGAAACCCGTTTTCTCACTCATGGATGGTTCATATCCCTAACACCTACGTCTGGTTACAATTTAAGGTTATTTTAAAAATACACGCTGTATTCACTCTGAATAATTTACTTTCAAAACAAAGTTTTAACCGACTTCAATTCAGTACTCCGCCAAGCCACATTAACATTTCCACATTTTTTTTCCAATTTACCACATGAACTGATTTTCGAGAACAAAAGCGTTGATTTTTAGACCAATAAACGAAATCGCTGTATGTGGACCGATAATATTTGAGGACTTCCGTCGATTCCTCAAGGATCTCAGAATTACCTTAGGCACTTCATTGTTTGCTATTTCAACGTATTCATATCAGAATCTGAGACGTACTTATATAGTTTGAAGTACATCATTGAGAAGTTCCACAAGCCATCTGTGGTCTTCATCATCACTTCCACTTCACAAAATTTATGATTTCCGGGTGTAAATACACGAGTTATAATAGAAAATATTGAAATTACTACACGCGTGCCTAATATATTTGAGGAGTTCCCTCAATTCCTCATCCAACTGGGGTTTTGGAAACAATGGGACCAATCTGGAAGCATATTATTTGATTTATCATATTCTCACCGCCTTCGGTCCAACTCAACTGTAAGGCAGGTCGGTGTAGATACGACGACGAGCGAAGCGAGGAGGAGTGTTAGGAAGAACTGCGACCCTACAGCGCGCGAGCCGAGCGAGCGTAGCGAGCGTGCCGCCGTAGCAGCCAGCGTAGCGTCAGAACCGAACATTAGCAACATTCGAACGGCTCGCAGAGATGTAGTTTTTTGTGGCAAATGAATATTCGGTCAATTAAAATTATTGCATATAAAATTATGGCAAACAAAGTTTATAGCACATTATGGATAATATCATTTCATTTATTATTAAAACAATTAAAATTTTAAAACGGACATTAATAACAAACTAAAAACTACCTATAAATAAAAAATATCTTCCAAATCAGTGCGGATGGGTAGTGTGCCCAGAAGGCTGGCCGCATTGCCACGTTGTACGGTGATACTGACACGTTGTGCAAAGTATTGGCCAGCCCTCTGGTCACCAGTGGTTTCTTTTAGGTGCGCCGCTAAATCTTTATAAATGCGGCGTGCGCTTGGTCCTCACGGCCCCAGAGTCTCGACCCCAAACGCCTCAAACATGTAACCGCTACCGAGGGTTCTGTATTTGCGGCGTTTGAGGTCTTCTGCTGTAGAAGCAGCATTGCCGGCATTTTTGCTGGTACCTGGAAGATGGGACGGTGCGAGGGTGTCTACCCAGACCAGGGGCCGTCCCATCCTCCAAGGCACCAGCGTCATGCCGTCGGGCCTCTTGCCGTCGTCCCTTGCCAAACCAACGGGTTCCAGGATGGCTGGAACTTTGACGCTGACAAGGGCCCTTCGGATGACATCATTTATACTGGCGTGACGGGGTATGCGCCCAGTGCTTCTACTGCAGGAGAGACCGTGGTGACCCAGTCTGTCCACCATCACCCCGCATTGGCACCGATGTGGGGCGTTTGTTTTTGCCCCTATTCGCAAACTAGTCGCCAGTCTAAAAGTGGAGTTGTCTAAGAGTGTGCCTATGGACGGTGAAGGCAAAGCCTGTAGCCACAGACCCGACTCCCACTCCGCCGTGGCAAGGAGACGAGCTCGATCTGCCGGACCAGTTGACGTGTTTACTAGATTGTTCCGTACTAGTTGGCAGAGCGGCTCGTCCCACTGCCTCTGGGAACGAGGATTGGCAGGCGGGTCAGCATTGGGACAGGTAACTGACCAAACATTCATAGCCTCAGTGCAATGGGCAGCCTCCATGGCTCCGAGAGAAGGGGTTAGAATGTTTTCAATCACTTTTTGGGCGCTAATATGCACCGAGGACAAGAAGGCAGGCAGTGATAATAATAATATGTCAAATGAATATTATGGAAAATGAAACGCTATGGAATATGAAGTTCGGGCAAATGATATTCGGGCAAATGAAATTATGGAAAATGAAATTCGGGGAAACGATAGAGAACCATTGCCTTGACATAAAGTGCCCATGTCACATATTAGTACAGCGTCGAGCACTCGGACGTTTACCTTATATTGTATTCGGTAATTTGAGAACAGCTGCAAGACATGTGCAGTGCGGCGGGTATCGATTTTCATGATTTAAATGCAATAAATTATATGTTTAGAATGCAGCTATTATCGATAAAAAAATACTCTTTTAAACTGTTTAAAGTTTTGTTTCTGAATAAGTATAATGATTTATATTTGAGTTCTCTTTCTGAATAAGTAACATAAGGGCCTTATGAGTGACAAAGATGTAAGCATAGACAATACCGCACCGCACCGTGGTTTGGCAGATTAATTGTATGTATGTATAGCCTTAAAGATATTTTTTTTTTTTACTTTTTTTTAAACAACACAAGTGGGAATGATATGCAATGTCATATTTCCTGTCCCTCATCGCGTATACCTCAGCCTTTTTAGGGTTCCGTAGCCAAATGGCAAAAACGGAACCCTTATGGATTCGTCATGTCTGTCTGTCTGTCTGTCCGTCCGTATGTCACAGCCACCTTTTTCCGAAACTATAAAAACTATACTCTTGAAACTTGGTAAGTACATGTATTCTGTGAACTGCATTAAGATTTACACACAAAAATAGAAACTATAAGAGCTATATTGTTGAAACTTGGTAAGTAGATGTATTCTGTGAACCGCATTAAGATTTTCACACAAAAATCGAAAAAAAAACATTAAGTTTTAGGGGTCCCCATACACAGAACTGAAACTCAATTTTTTTTTTTCATCAAATCCATACGTGTGGGGTGGGGTATCTATGGATAGGTCTTCAAAAATGATACTAAGGTTTTTGATATAATTTTTTTCTAAACTGAATAGTTTGCGCGAGAGACACTTCCAAAGTGGTAAAATGTGTGTGTGCCCCCCCCCCCCCCCCCCGTAACTTCTAAAATGAGAGAATGATAAAACTAAAAAAAATATATGATGTACATTACCATGCAAACTTCCACCTAAAATTGGTTTGAACGAGATCATACACATACACACAGAACACGTCATAAAGCGTAAGCCACAATTTATTTTACGGAACCCTTCATGTGCGAGTCAGACTTGCACTTGGCCGCTTTTATTAAAGTGGCTGTGACATATGGAAGGACCGACAGACAGCCAGACATGACGAATCTATAAGGGTTCCGTTTTTAGCCATTTGGCTACGGAACCCTAAAAAACAATAAATTTTGGGAGTTCCCCATACTCAGAAATGAAACTCAAAAAAAAATTATTCATCAAACCCATACGTGTGGGTTATTTATGGATAGGTCTTCAAAAATTATATTGAGGTTTCTAATATATTTTTTTTCTAAACTGAATAGTTTGCGCGAGAGACACTTCCAAAGTGGTAAAATTTGTGTCCCCCCCCCTGTAACTTCTAAAATAAGAGAATGATAAAACTAAAAAAAATATATGATGTACATTAACCATGCAAACTTCCACCGAAAATTGGTTTGAACGAGATCTAGTTAGTAGTTTTTTTTTTAATACGTCATAAATCGTAAACCGCAATTTATTTTACGGAACCCTTCATGGGCGAGTCCGACTCACACTTGGCCGCTTTTTTGTTTGTTACTAGGTCAAAAAAGCAGAAACCATAGCCTATGGACGCTTACGATTCCAGTACAACAACAATTACTCACCACCAGGGCTGTATTTCACCAATTTGACAATTGTCACTTATGAAAACGACAATTCTCCGTACATTGCTGGTTCCACAAGTAACCTAGCGACCACCTTAACTTCTAGAACAAGCAATGTGTGGCGAATTGTCAGTGTCAGGTGACAATTGTAAATTTGGTGAAATAGGGGCCATACAATTTCGCGCTCCACCTCGCCTTGCCGCTGGAAAACCTTTATTAGACTGTGTGAACTGGAAGCATTACTTACCAGTCGACCTGTGTTTGATTCCCGAGGAAAGCTTTTCCAAAACCTTTTTTATTGGGTCTTACCTGGAACACAAAATAAGTTAATTAGCGAAGAAATATATAAAATTCCATATCCATACTTCACTACATAGTATAAAACAAAGTCGCTTCCCGCTGTCTGTCTGTCTGTCCCTATGTATGCATAGATCTTTAAAACTACGCAACGGATTTTGATGCGGTTTTTTTTAATGCACTATGCACTTCAAGAGGAAGGTTTATATGTATAATACATGCATGCTATTATTATTTGCATACATAAAAACCCGTGCGAAGCCGGGGCGGGTCACTAGTAATATTATAAAAGAGAGAGTAACTCTGTCTATCTGTTACATTTTCAAGCTTAAACCGCTGACCGATTTTGATGAAATTTGGAATGGAGGTAGTTTGAGACCTTGGGAAGGGGATAGATGGTTTTTATCCCTGAAATTATCTCCTAAAGGGGATAAATGGGGGGCTTGAGTTTTTATGTTTTCTATGTATGACAAAGTTGCGTACGGCGCTCAGCAACTTCAAATATAAGTGAATAGCGCCCGCGATTTCAGCCCCATACAAACTACGGGATGACTTCCGAGATAAAAATTATTCTATGTCCTTCCCCAAGACTCACACTATCTCTATACCAAATTTCATCTAAATCGGTTCAGCGATTCAAGCGTGAAGAGGCAGACAGACAGACACACTTTCGCATTTATAATATTAGTACGGGTTAGAATGAATATTAGTATGGATGGATATGACATTCCTCAGTACCCTACCTCTAAACTTCGAACCATAATGAACGAAGTGACCATATTTGGTCACCGTGCCGCCATCTTTGCAATCTCGTCGCCAATTTACTAAAAGAACGACAATGTTAGTATCTAAAATTCTAGTCACACTAACCAAACAAAGGGACATACAAATATCTAAACACAAAGGCAGTACCTATTACAAAACATGTTAAAGCACTTAAACATATCCAGCGTTACATGAACCACGTCTCATATGAAACATTAGAAAACACAGGTCATAGTAGCTTGGACATAAGTGACCAATTTAAGATGGACGAGTTTGCAAAGATTATACACACGGCGAGAGATCTTCCAAATCTGGTCAGTTTAAAAACAGGTTTGTAAAGACTAACGGCGTAGCATCCCGGATTCTCGCACACAGACGCAACTTTCTCATGCCTACGTCACACAGAGACGATCAGCTGTGCGGGAAGTGTGTCAATCAACGGTTCCAACGGTACCAGGCAAAAGCGCGTCGCTACTCGACGCCAGATGGCGATGTTATCAATGAGAGTTTACCGTTAGTTAGTTACTTTACTTTGGTAATATTGCGTATTGGTTATTACTCAATCATGCTAAATATGCTATTAGTAGTATTTATTAACTCATGACACATTTTAGTGTCGTAAGCTCATTAAAATATATGCCAAAGTACTAGTTTGAAGAAATGGTGTACCTGCTTGTGTTTAAATAAGATAAAACCTAAGGAAACAGTTAGACCCGCCTTGTCAAGTCTTTGACCTCGCTTAATTACCTCTAATTAATATAATTACGTTCTCAAGGCTATTAAACAGTAGCTGTTAGTGAATCTAAGCTTGCGGTACTAGAGTGGTTCCTATATGTGTCAACGGGTGCCGCTTTTGTTCGACAGATGGCGCTAACGGTAAAGACAGTTTATTGCAGTGGTTGTCAAACTATTGTTATTTATGTTTTGCCGATTGTTGAATATGGATGGGACGCTGTTGGTTGGTTTACCTTTCGTGAAGATAATCACACGTATATTAAGAAGTTGAATGGGTTCTTTAAATGCGATTATTGTTTTAGACTAGCATTTGCCCCGGCGTTGCGTGCATATAACTCGTTACGCATTCCTCTACAAAATATCACCCCGATTCCTAACTTAGAAAATTACTACATTCATAACCCTCTCGCCTGTATTCCTAAGGGAGTTAAGTTTGAGCAAATGAAACTGTATTTTCAGTTCCACTTGCTAGATTTGGAGATTTAAAGGTGGAAAGAATGTGATTACAACCCTTCGTCACCCAGCCAACCCCGCGAAATTTAAAAAATCCGCTCAACTATAGCCATTTAACAGCAATGTATGCGTAATAACGAGTATTACGTGCGTGTACGTGCGTCCTTGGGTACTAGGCTATTGACTCTTTTGACTACGTGAACTTGGATGGGGCCAACTCGTAGAAACAGCCAAAAGAAAAATTAATTATGCTGACCCATTAATGGGTCGGTGGGAGGTGACTCTTGAAAAATGGGAGAGGAAGGGTAAACTTAGGTGAAATAAGTCTTAGGGTTCCGTACTCAAAGATTAAAACGGGACCCTATTACTAAGACTTCGCTGTCCGTCCGTCCGTCCGTCTGTCTGTCACCAGGCTGTATCTTAAGAACCGTGATAGCTAGAGAGTTGAAATGTTCACAGATTATGTATTTCTGTTGCCGCTATAACAAGAAATAAGTACTAAAAACAAAATAAAATCAATATTTTTATTGATAATGGTACGGAACCCTTCGTGCGCGAGTCCGACTCGCACTTGGCCGGTTTTTGTTTTATTATTAAGGTATTTGGTTTTTATTATCGCAAGTACAAGCTGACTCATAGATGGTCACTTATAATTATTCATACCTACTTTCAAAGTTTCAAATCTATACAGCTAACAAACATAGGGTGCAAATCGACTTGCAAGGTTGGTCTTACCTGTGTAGGTAAATAGGTACAGCTAAAAATAAGTTTTCGACAAACATTTTTGGCGAATTTGGAAGGACAACTTACATACGAACAATGCAAGCTTGTGTTTCTGTAGCGGTTGGTTCTCCAACCAGAAATAAAAAAAAAATTATAAAGTTTGTAAAAATTGTTTATACTCGTACGAGTACGTATATAGGTAATAAACTTGAGTAAAGCCCCTCTTGGGTGACGTGTTCGAATTGTTATGTTTCTGTTAGACAATGTAAATATGTAATGTCTATTCGAATACGTCACCACTACATACCTACAAGGAGGACTTTACTTAAGTTTTTACTTATAAATAAACCAATGTTTTCTAAAGTTTTTACTTATAAATAAGCCAGTATAACAAACACAATAAATAGGTAGTCGTACGTTTGCAAAAATTAAAAAGAAAACGAATAGAAATGTCAATTCTCCGTTTAAGTAGGTACTTTCTCTAAGTGTAAAAGGTTGTTGACCTTTACCTTAGGTATTTTCTAAGAAGGTGAGTAATTTCGCGAAAGAAATCGCAAATATTTACTTAAGATGAGTGTAACCATCAAAAATCGGTCACGCTCGCTCGTTAATGTTAAGGTAAGTCCCAATGCTCGACACCTTAATGCCCAATAGTTGTCACCTATTGTTTTGACATAAGATTGAAAGTGAACTGGATTGGGTCAGTGACCTTTACCCTATCTCGATATGCTGCTGCTTTTCGCCCGCGCAAGAAAATTTGCAAAATCCCTATAAAAATGTTTTTTGTCAAAACGACGTAACTAATCAATGACGGTTTAGAGATACAGAGATACTGACTATTTTCCCGTAAGAACTGTCAAAATACATCTTGTAGTTTAAGAAGAAGAAGAAGAAGAAAATAATTTATTTCAGTTTAAGTTATACAATTACACAGTTATACAATTACAAAAAGAAGATTACAATTAACTTATAATGACAAAGGTGAACACTCAGCATAATGCCAGGTGCTACTAGAGTACCCGACGCTGGTCTTCCATGAACACCAGTTGGGAGCGCAGTTGCGCGTAGCTGCTATTAGAATCTCACAAATAGGGTCATTTTGCCGGTAACGCGACCACCTTCGGTTAGCGACCACTTGAAGAACATGGTTTTTTCAATTGAAGATAACATCCATTTTACAGAGCCTATTGAAACAGTCAGCCGCATGCCTTATTGTTTGTATGTATTGAATAGGAAACTACAAAAAAAACGAGTAAATATGCTTTTAGTTCACCAAGTCAGCTAAGTGGTCGCTAACCGGCACATGAAATTAGGTGGTCGCCAACCGGCGAAATGACCCTACTGGCGCTAACAATTACGACAGTAGGTACGAAGCGGAAATGAAGCAAGTGGAATTTAATAAGAAAATAAATATAATAATATGGTATATGATACACCATTAAAACAGCTGGTTCGGCGGCTGAAAATGCCGCCAAGTTGAAACACACCAAGTAATCTGCCTTGGAACCAACCTACGACTTCGTTCCAGTCGCTGTAGAGACAGCTGGGCCCTGGGGCAGCGAGGCTCTCGGGCTTTTCAAGGAGTTGGGCAGACGTTTGAGGGAGAGGGGTCTTGACCCCCGCTCTGGGTCATGGCTCGTCCAACAGGTCTCAATTGCTGTTCAGCGAGGCAATGCCGCAAGCATTTTGGGGACCTTTGGTTCGGGCATGACGCAGAGCGGGATGTAGTTTTACTTTATACTTTTTCGGCTTATTTGTACCTATGTATTTTATTGTAATAATTGTTTTGTGAATTAAACTTTTAATTTATAATAATATATATGTATAATGGCATAATTGGAAGGTATGATAAAGGGATTAAAGGCGTGAAACTATGTATATATGTATGTAAAATTATATATTTATAAATAAATTATTGAATTGAATTGAATATGATTCAGTTTAGAAGCATTAGCGAATATAAAGTTGTAACAAGGTTGTAACCACCTAATTCAGGTAGTTATTTATTTATTTATCCAAACAATTATTACACAGTATTACAGTTACAGAACTAATGCACTGTGAATCTTAGAATTAAAATTTCCAGCATACTTAATATACTATCGAAGACTGGCGGTCATCCATCGTCTCGCTAAACCTCAAGCATTCACGACAGACTTTTACCCAGCTACAAGCGAAAACATCCCAGTCAGAAGCAGATGCGAGAAGTACATTGAGGCAGTGAAGAGCTCGAATAAGCGGCGACTTACTATGAGCCACAGTTCGCGCCTCCGGAGGAGCAAGCAGTGGACGGTTTCGCGGACGTAGATGCATCCAAGATTGTAGCGGAGTTTGCAGCCTCACTATCCGCTCCACCAGTTCAGGGCAGTCTGAATCGCCTCGTAAAATTTTGCAACCAACCTTGAGTAGTGCATAGTTACGCCTCGCTTCCAGAGAATTTAAACCCAATACCCCTAGCAGGAACTTTGTAGGGTATAAAAAAGGATAGTACCCGTACATTTTTTTATAAAAAAATCTCAAAAATGTTTTTTGGATTTTTTCAAGCAGCAAGGCGTAAGAGGACTCATAAGGGTTCCAGACAATCGATGCAGCTTCCAATTTACTACGTACCAGGGCAGTATAAACAAGTTTTATGGCACATGGGCTGTCGAAGTCACGTGCGTTCCGGATAACGAACCCCAACCTCCTAAAACCGTTAACTGCTAAAGCTTTCATGTGCTCATGAAAGTTGAGGTGTGGATCCAAGATGACGCCTAAGTCCTTCACGGTATGGACACGGGTCATGACTTGTGTGCCAAGCCGATATTCGAAGTGCAGCGGATTACGGGTCCGACCAAAAGACATCACGGAGCACTTTTCAATATTGAAGAGAAGCTTATTTTTAATACTCCATTCAAGTAACCGATTAATGTCCTCTTGAAGAGATTGACAATCTGAGCGCTGCTGCACACCATACACCAACTTTAAGTCGTCGGCGTAGAGTAGGCATGCAGCGCTCTTTGGAACTAAAGCTAGGTCATTAATCATGACGCCAAAAAGAAGTGGACCTAAAATTGAACCCTGGCTGACTCCAGAACGCGTGTGGTATGGTTCCGAAATAAAGCATCCGTGTTGTACAAACTGTTGCCTGCCACGTAGATAGCTGGCAAAGAATCTGAGTAATTTAGGCGAAAAGCCGATGTGACTCAGTTTACTCAGTAAGACGTCATTATCTACGCGATCAAAGGCTTTTTTAAAGTCGAAGTACAACACGTCAACTTGAATCCCTTTATCAAGGTGTTCAGAGATCGAGTCAACCAGGGTTAGAAGGTTAGTCTCCACTGAACGTCCCTGCCGAAAACCATGTTGAGCGTCACAAAGTTGCGGCTTTATTTGAGGAGCTATTAGCCTATTCAATATTATTTCAAAGAGTTTGGCGGTGGACGACAGAATGGCAATAGGTCGATAGTTTTCAACATTACCCTTGTCATTGGACTTGGGAATAGGGCGTACTCGCGTGATTTTCCATTGACGAGGGTATTCTCCTGTAGTTACTGCTAGGTTGAAAATATGGAGTAAGGGTAGCACTAACCATTCATTACATCCCTTCAAGATATTTTTATCTTTTTACATACTATTTATAAGTCCATTATAATCAGACAGTGAAATAAAAAATACCAATTGAATTTTGGATTGGTCTTTTCTTTGTATTTCAACGTGACATACGCCTTAACGTCGTCAAACGTCAAAACAGAATTTAAGATAAATATTAGTTACACTGAAGAAAGAAAGTTTCTGAGAGTGGTTGTTAGGCAATCCTACCTAGTAACAGCGTTGTTTGATATGATGACGAATTATAATATACTAACTGCCTTCGCGGATCTGCCTACGGATAAAATATAGCACATGTCCACACTGGTGAAAGAATTTTAAAAAACGGACCTGGAGTTCCGGAGATAACCCCATACATATAAACTTAAAAAGCTACCACCTCACAAGTTTTACGTCTTTATAATATTAGTGTCGATAACTGAAACCATACAAAATTACGCCTTAGACATTTATCCAGTCTTGTACTGCAATATCCAATTAAACATATCAGCAACAGTATCTATTACTAGCCGAAAATTCTTGTAGCTATAGTAATAAATATGTGAGGTGAGCTTTGTATAATTTTGTAACTATTCAAAAGCAGTCTTTTTCTCCTTATCATATTAGTAAAGATAATAAATAGAGCGAATTAATGGAAGTGAATGAAAATCTGACAGGCTTTAGCCTAGTTGGTAGTGACCCTGAGCCTATGAAGCAAGAGGTCCCGGGTTGGAATCCCGGTAAGGGCATTTATTTGTGTGATGAGCACGAATATTTGTTGGTGAGTTATTGATGTTGTGTATATATTTAAGTATTTATGTATCTATATATGTAACTATATCCTCGTCTAGTACCCATAGTACAAGCTTTACTTAGTTTGGGGCTAGGTCGATTTGTGTACGATTGTTCGCTAATATTCATGTATTTATTTAAAATCAACATGCAAGATTACAGACGTGTGCTATGCCTACCCCATTTAGGAATGCAGGCGTAAGTTTAAGTATGTTTATGAGCTAACTTCTGGCTAGTAGGAAACTGAAATGTACCGGTATTATAATAGGGTAGTCATATTATTGGGTACCTCCTGACCTACGACTGCTTGACCTGATTTTCCGGTGAATTTCTCGGCTCAAGTATTGAGTGAACATAATAAAGGTAGGTTATATCTCTGCGAATAATAGTACCTTAGTACTAAGCTCGCTAACTGTATTCCAAATTTGAGCGTAAATGTAAAATAGCTACACTGCCACAGAATTAATATTAACTCCGCACTGCACAAAAAAGGGATCACATATTATGTACAATCAAGTACGATGATGTTAATGTAAATTCTTATAATAATCTAATTATGCATTGTTTTTTATGTATGAAATATTTTTGATCTGTAGTCTAGTTCACTTAGTTCTTTTTTAGTAACAATTTTTTTTATATATATTACGTGTAACCAACATTATGTATCTATCTTAAATGACATAGGAGTATAAAGAGGTAGCCTATCGCAATCACTAAATTTAATTTCCCAACTGTATCGTTTGTACAAATTTTCATTTCGGCATAATACCAATTATCTCGAAAACCCAAATGCTTCGCGTAGAACCCACTAGGTTAGGTTAGGTTAGGTTAGGTTTGTTTTATAATCATCCTAAAAATGTCATGGCTTCAGAGACGGATTTAGGACAAATGACAATTGGGACAAACGTCACAGTTGGGAAACAATTTTTAGTGATTCATAGGATCACAGGTAACCGTATGAAGAGTATAGCTCATTCATTGATTTTACGAGGGCCCTCACCCAGACTGCACCGCGCTATATTAGCTATAGCTAGCTACAATTATCTCAGGCTCCGAATCTAGGTCAGGGATGCAGGTCCTATTTAGGTACGCAACTCTATTGATTTTTCTATAACGCGCGCTTGCTGCACTACTCGTCGACTTATTTTAGTATGGGTTAACGAACTAGTCATACCTACACAAACAGTCAAACATACATTTACATTGACAGGTCTTAAGTCCCCAGCATGGTCAAGTCAAGCTGACTCTCCATACAAAAGTATTATTAGTCCAGGCAATGAACTGACAACTTGTATGGAAAAAATGACAAATTTGGAAATAATTTATAATAGCTGATTTTTTCTTTGTAATGGATATGTCACCGTTAGATTGTGAAAACCGTCAGTTTATAATCTTACCCGTTATATTGTAAACTGACGGAATATTGTGAACTGCCAAAATAATTCATAATTTTACGCATTCATTTTCGTTAGTTTATAAACTAACAATGTCATATCGTCAAATTGTGAACTGAATCAAAATTTTGCCTGATTCGGAACGCAACCTGTGCGCTGTTTGGTTGAGCGAATTATTCCACTCGCATCAGTTTCCACTTACGTCAGAACATGATTGTTTTTTTTTTATTTAGACATTTTATTCCATTTATTTCGGCATCCAGCAGTGTCGACGGAGCCCCGCTGCGCGGGGCTCCAATTTCTGGGCGCTTTGCCCTTCGGGCAACTGAAGATACCTAACTAACCTAACCTACCTAGTCTTTGTGTACGTTCCGTAGCATGCCGATTTGATCTCAGTTCACAATTTGACGATTCGAAATTGATAGTTTATAAACTAACGAAAAATAATGCGTTAAATTGTGAATGGTTTTGACAGTTCACAATTTTTCGTCAGTTTATAATATCGCGAGTTAGATTATTAAACTGACGGTGTTCACAATCTAACGGTGACAGATATATTATCAATTAAATAGTTATCTAGCGACAAAATCCAACAAAACAGACATCAAAAAAATGATAACTTGACTAGCTTTTGAAAAGTCAGAAAAAATATTAATAAATGGTTTTATCTTTATTTTGGTTCATTTACATTTGCTATATAATATTCAAAATAAATAATTAAAAAAAAACAATTCATGCTTTATTTAAATCTATTTAAATACTCCGGGTGGAAAGTTTGTTGGAGTCTTGAATAAAGCATCTTAGAATAATGTTTTAAAATGATATAAAGAAAAAAAACGCTGTTATAAATTAATGTTTTTCAAAGCCGTATTTGGCCTGAAGTATATGTTTGGTTCTCATTTTACAACGGCATATACTAGTAGGTACTGGAATAACATGAAACTTTTTATACATTCTACTATCCTACTTCCTACTTATATTATGATAAGGGTGACGAACCAAAATTTATTATTACTTCAAAAGAAAGAAGGCAAAAATATATGCCTAATGACGAAAATCCCATTCGAATATCTCAAAAAATTACGAAGCTGCAACCGTTTTAACGTTGCTTGTTAGAGAAAGAAAACGCTCCGGGATCGTGACGTCACGATCGCCTGGCGTCATAGTAAATGACAATCGTTTCATATGAAGGTGCGTTTTGCGGAAAAGGGACAGAACATAACCTCTCTTAAAACTTTGGACGCTTATAACTTTGTGATTATTTAACCTCTTGCGTTGCTTTTTCCTCCATTTGACCACATTTTTAATCCTTTTTTCGAGAAAATGCAACATTATTGGTTATTTTATTTAGTGTCTACACCCCTATTGCGAAAGTTTGGATGTTTAGATGTTTGTTACTCAATCACGCTTAAACGGCTTGACTGATTTGGATGAAATTTTGCACGAAGATAGTTTATAGTCTAGAAAATATAGGATAGTTTTTATCCCGGCTCCACGCAGACGAAGTCGCGGGCGGAAGCTAGTTCTATTATAATTTATAGTAGGTAACAGGAACTAGTTTCCCACTTAGATATGGGGGTGGGGGGCATTGTGTAAGTATACAAAGTTTCATGTATCATATATTTTTTAAATGATAACCAAACTACGTTTTTATTTAGGTCAAGCGTCCTGAGTCTCAAGAAGATTACAAAAAATACAGATAATGATGATTATATCAAAAGCTTTCAGATCCGGCCCCACCTAACAACGCAGTTAAAATAATTTTGATCACAGATTATCTTTGGATTATCTGTACCATGCAGGACCGATCACGTTGGCACTCTTTGGGGAGGCCTATGTCCAGCAGTGGACGTCTTCGGGTGATATGATGATGATGATCATTACCATAACTTGCACAGTTTCTGATATTTCGAATTTTGAAGGACACCTTGTTTAGTACAGTCACCGGCATAAATATATGATGGAACAAAGGCCGCAAAATTATCTGATGACAACTCTATTCCTAGAACCGTAAGAGCGTGTCAAATATTTTTGCGGCATTTGATTCGTCATATATTGATGCCGGTGACTGAACATATACTTCAATATTTATTCACATACAAACAGAGCCAGTTAAATAAAATAGCTTGTAAATGGGAGGTAGGCTACGAAGGATTGTTATGTCAAATGTAAGTTGGTTATTAAGTAGACCCAATTAGGCAAGTATTAGGTATTAGGGTTGTTTTCAAAAAGTACCCTAGTTAAGGTAAAATTAAGAAACGTTAACTTTTACAGGTGAGTCACGAAAATTTGCCATACATTTATACAGCTAATTTTCGTGACTCACCTGACAAAGTTAATGTTTCTTAATTTTACCTTAACTAGGGTACACTTTTTTTGAAAACAACCCATTAACACAATAATTTACTTTAAAAAAATTGGTTGTCTATAAAGTCGGTTTACGGACGGTAATTTTACATGATAACGGCATAAGAAAACATTGTGCTGCCATACAAACTTTGGACCCCCATTTCACCTCTTAGAGGGTGAATTTTGAATAATCCTTTCTTAGTGCACCCCTAGACCTTGTAAGGAACCTACGTGCTAAATTTGGAATCTCTAGAACCAGCGGTTTGGGCTGTGCGATGATATATCTCACGCGCAGCCGGCGTTCGGAACGGGACAATGAGATGTCACGTCACACTTTATCGTGCGTGCAGCCGGCGTTCATCGATTTATAAGACGTTATCACAAAAAAAACTAATATAAAGGGTACAAAGAGTACCAATAGACATAAATCAAAAGACCTGGAGGTTCATTAATATATAAAAACTATGTTAACATAACAAAATAGGTAATCATAAAAAAACAAAGCTAAAAAGATTAAAAAAAAAAATTAACGTTTAATAAATTCTTTAATATAATACAATACCGGTCGTCGACGCAGTATGCATGCACAAGTTAAAGGTAGGTAATAAGTGGGTATATGAGATTAATGAAGACATTTTGGATTTAGACTTTCAGGGGATGTGAATAGAAAAATGTATCTTAGGTAAGTAAATATTGTTCTCATGGATGACCTAAAAATAACTTACCTACATTTTACTAACAATTTAACACTTTACAATGATTTGTGGAAAGGATCAATATCGCTCAGATACTGGTTATAAAAACTAGGGACTCGTCTGAAAAAAGTATGCCGAGAGTAATTTTTTCGGACAAAGCTGATATGAAATAATGGCCTAGAACGTAAAGGACGATGCGGGCCACTAAAAGTAACCAATTACACTAGGTTAGGACAGTGTATCACACCTTTAATAATTTTAAAAAGGAACATCACGTCTAAAAAATAAAAATTTGAAGATTTCCCTCGATTTCTCCACGAACCCATCATCAGATCCTGACCTGATGACCATGGGACCACCTTGGAAGGATACCCTTTTAAACAAAAAAGAGTTTTCAGAATCGTTCCAAGCATCTTCGAGTAATCGGGGAACATACATAAAAATTTAAGATTCCGACGAATAGAGAACCTTTGATTTTGAACGGTAGTTATCTCTCATATTTTAAAAACCATCCAACTTTTAGTTCACATTCGACGTCAAAAGAAAAAAAACAGAGATGAAAATGATTGCGTGCTACAACTCGAATTGGCCTGACAATGCGGCGATCTTGGATTGAAATGTAGGTCACAAATACATGCAGAAAATGTAATGCACCTATGACTACCTATGACTAGAAAAATCAAAAGCGCGGGCCGACATTTTGTGAATACGGGAGCCTCACTCAACACGGTTACACTTGCCATCAGGTTTTTCGAATCATCATCATCATCATATCCACCGAACGACGTGCACTGCTGGACAGAGGCCTCCCCCAAAGAGTGCCAATAACCGATTCTGCGCCACCCGCATCCAGCGGACTCCCGCAACCTTTACCAGGTCATCAGAAAATTTATCGAATATCTAATAATCATCAGACATTATATTATATATAACATAAATGTTTATAGTTGTTTTGTGTCAGATGTATCCACCGAACGACGTGCACTGCTGTACAGAGGCCTCCCCCAAAGAGTGCCAATGACCGGTTCTGCGCCACCCGCATCCAGCGGACTCCCGCGACCTTTACCAGGTCATCAGAAAAATTATCGAATATCTAATAATCATCAGACATTATATTATAACATAAATGTTTGCGGTTATTTTGTGTCAGATGGTTTGTTTACTTATGAGATAACAAGTCATTGACCTACAAATTGTTCAGGTATGGCGTCTATCTGATCATCAGCTTCATCACACAGCCGTCCATATAATATATCTGCCTTGTTTCAAGCTAGCTGTTTTTAGATACGAGTATCTGGTACCCTTACTTTGGGGTCTTCTTTCATAATATTGCCTTTGTCGTCCTTTATCTATCTCGTCACTCCCTTTTTTTAGGGTTCCGTACCCAAAGGGGACCCTATTAATAAGACTCCGCTGTCCATCCGTCTGTATGTCTGTCCGTCTATCACCAGGCTGTATCTCTTGAACCGTGATAGTTAAACAGTTGAAATTTTCACAGATATTTCTGTTGCCGCTATAACAACAAATACTAAAAAACAAATAATTGTATGGGAGCAACTACAATTAATGATCATAAATGGCGGCAGCCATAAGCGCTTCATACTAATTGACACACGGGGATGACGTCACACCTTTGTACTTATCGTTGTATGGAAAATTAAGTAAATTGCTGTTTCGTTAGTCGAATTGTAACGCGCGTTAGGAGATAACGACCCAAGAGCGATCAAATGATATTGTGGTCTTCATTATGGCTGTAGAGATTGTTTAAGATCCGTGGGACCATAGGTACCAGTTTTATTTACTACACTAAACATGTATACAGTTTGCCAGCAGAATTACACTATTGATTTGAGCATTCGATGTTGGACTAGAGACAAATTTAACTACACAGTACAGACCGAACCTATTTGGAGAGGGGAGTGCCTTATGCGGAACTGCGGATATGCAATACACCTAAATGTACTACAGAGTCTTTTGAAATGGTTCTCGGGAACAAAAGAGGCAACGTTTGATTTTAAACCAACTACAAAATGACGAAATTGCTCATTTGTTGTCATGTTCGTTCTTATATAGCATTAATTCTTTTGCATTGATTTTAACGATCAGTTTCATGTTGAAAACCTTATTCAATCAGTAGACCGGTGTTTTCTTAAAAATGTAATAATGGGTTCCATAAGGAGAACCGAAGGAACTCCTCAAAATGTATAAGCGTTAATCAATATCTTTTCTATCGCAGCTCATGCATTAGCTCTTTTTTCGGTGGAATACAAATGCTTGAAAAGCTATTGTTGTTTTTGTTGAATACTTTCAATGACCCTATGACCTATTTATGTCTGTTTGTCCGCTCACCTGACGCCGTAGTAGTCGCGACAGTAGTCGCAGTGCTAGTAGACGTAGTCTCGTTAGTAGTCGCCGCATTCGCCATCTCCACAATCCTGTCAACGGCTATGCGGTTCCCGGGCAGTATCCCTGATGACACCGCTGGTTCCTGCGTGGTCTCATCATCCGGCTGCGGACTCGGAACTGCCTGGCTTAAGTCGTTGGCTACTATGACGTTGACGGTGGTGAGGGATTCAAGTTCACTGGTCTCTCCAACGTGGTGCTGGGAGTTGTCGATGTAGACAGCCGCTGATCGCGCTCCAAGGGTCTCCATGACGCTTTCAGCGAGTGAGCGTGTGGACATCTCGTCCATATCTATATCCTGCTTAATGTCTATGATGATTTGGTGTCTCTTCGTCCCACTGCCGCTAGGACTCTGGACCTGATGAACACTGACTTGCGCCTCAGCCCCTGGCTGAGACATATGGTGCTGTATCACTTGGGACAGCTGCCCTTCCAAAATGTCGCGCCCCGCCATTTCCAGCCTTAACTCTCTAGAAGCTCGAAATAAAGTCAGACTTAATTATTCAGTCGAAGTAAAACTAATGAACACTGTTGTAATGAACACATTATAGCTACTGCATTGCGTAACTGTTGAGAGTTGTGCGTAGGTATTCCTTTTGGCAGTGTTTAGGATAGGCACTGTTGTGGCTACATCTTGTGGCACCGTAGCACGGTGTCCTAGTTGCACGACCCGTAGCGGCCTACGAAAGCGTAGTCGCGCAGCCGTAGGCTGAGGGGCGCTTCCGAGAGTGGGTTCCCGGATTCGTCTGGAGATATCTCTGGGAAAATCTTTTTTTTTTATCTACCTAATTTACTAATTATAAAAAAAATGTGGTTTTATGTTTTGAATGAATGTGGTGTTTGATTTTATTTTGAAACAATCAGTTTTCTTTCAGTTCTTTACTCCGAAATTCAAATTGAAGAATTCTGTGAAATTCAGAAAGAGCTTACGCACGTGTTTGTTTTCGTTATCACCTCTTATGAATAGTTATTTTCAATAGTTCTTCATATTATGAATGAATATAAAGATCTGACGCAATTCATATATTAACAAATAACGTGTATTTTAGTAGCGATGTATGATTGTTCGTTTTAATTCCGATTCCGTTCGATTTAATACTAAATCCAGTTTTTTCTTACATCAACGTCGTTCAATTGTATATGTAATTATTCCCAAGCCAGAACCAATGTTCAATCACTTTATCGATAAATCCATCGCCTAAAAAAGTACGTTTGTAAAAACAAATCCAGTTGTTTATAAAAAAAAATATCTGAACTTATAGGTATCGGGTTCGATCACGTCGCGCTAGTTACACACAAACTTCTTTTACAAAAAATAAAGAGCCTTTCACAAAAAAAAATCTAAATCACTCGCGTTATAACTGCTCAAACTTCAAAAAACGCAATAAACATTTTTCCGCAGTCTCACGATCAGTTCTATCGTCGGACCTATCTCCACACTCCAATCTCCCCCTTACCCGTCTTCCCCACCGACACGTGCGCACGCCTGCGCGTTTCCCACCCTCGCACCTCCCGCTCTGCGCGCTACACGCGTCCCCCTCACTCGTCTTCGATCCGCCGGGAATGACGAAAAGTATATAATCGAATTTTATGTGGGTCCACCGATTGTGGAGCGTCCACAGAAAAAGTAGGCAGTGGCCTTGACTATGTAAACAAAGGAATTAATAATATTTTTTGGGAATTCTTGGGAATACTTTGATAATTATTGGGAATACTTTGCGACTTGAGTTAAAAGGTTGGCTTTATTAGGATAATACTCGTAAGATGGATAATAGCAGTAGTTTTTGACTTGAAAGTAATAAAGTAATAAGTGCCCCCGAATTGGGAAAATATGAAAACAAAGGAATAATTCCTAGGGAAATATTCCATATAACTCTTGGGAATACCTGGGGGCTTTTGGCGTTCTGGGCTTGCTAGAGTAATCCTTGATGCAATACGCATTAAATAATTTACTTATATTTAGTAAGTTTATCTTTTGTTATTTCAATGTAAGCATCGGCAGAAATAATAGGCCAGTGGTGGTAGGCTGACCTTGATTTCTCTGTAAACAAAGGAATAAGGCTTTATTCTGTATGGAAGTCTTGGGAATGCTATGAAGGTTCGTTCGCCAATTGTATGCTTTGGGTTGTCTTTGGAGTAACAACTCTTTGTTGAAAATGCGGGAAATGTAAGAATCATTTTTAAGTACCTGTGGTGATTTTCCTTCATACATGTCCTTGAATTTTATGGTAAATCGATTCAATAGGTTTTTTTTTTATTCAGCACAGAGGCCGTAAAGATACCTCTTGATATACATAAAACATGTTATGGTATCCTGTGAAAGCTGCAAACCTTTGTTCACCAAGATGGTTTCACTTGGATCTACAAAATATTACATTCTCATTCTTACACTTTTTTGACTAAGTATGTCAATTAAGTTCGCAAGTAAAGTTCTTAAACAATTTTATATATATACAGAACCGGACCACAAATGAAGCAAAAAGGAAACTAAATACTAAATATCCTAATGTATCCGTAACCAACTATATAGGTACAAATATGTTAAGATTAACAATGAATGACCAAAATTTATCTCAACAAAAAAAACGACGAAGTTTTGTTTCCATTTAGTAACAACTTTTCTGCCAACGCTACTAGAGGCTTTAGCGTTGCGTAACGTGGCTCAAAACAACGCAGCCGGCGTAAACAGACAGTTTCAGGTGATATGTAACGCTATTAATAGAAGTTGATTTCAGCGCCATCCAGCGCTGAAAAGCGACACTTTTATTGCAAACTACCGCACCGCAAGGCTTTCAAGTCGAGAGGTTGCACAATTGCCATACCTTCAGAATTTATAAGAGAGTTAACTGATATGATAGAGGCACATGCAAGTCTCCCATCGCCAACACAGAACATCGAGGACCTTACAACACTGCGTACAGAGTCTATACGCAGACCTGTATTTTATCTTTTAATAGGGAACATTACTGAAATGTTCTGCCGCCAGAGGCAGCACTACCACTAATAGTAAACCAGTATAGGAATATAGGGTTTCACACACACATGCACAATTGATTGTCAAATGAGTGACAAGGATTATTTGCATAGACAATACCTCAAGTGGGAACGAGATACAATGTCAACGCTGCTAGTGTCGCCATCTACGAAGAGTTTTGCGTAATGTTCCCTATTGTCAACTGACAATAGCAATTTGTTGTACATTTCAGAATCGATAAGTACTTAAGGTTGGTGCCCACTGTGCCCAGTAACAATTTTTACTTGTAAACTCGGCAATCTACTGCAAATTGACATTATGAGATACGTTAATGAAATAGGCAATAGCGTTCACCACACACTATAAAACTAAATATGACTCAGAAATGATGTGCCCACCATCTAGCGGCGAAATGCAACATATCTCTTTTTGTTTTTTGAGTCTGTTGCTATGTAGAGTTCTCTTTAGGTTACAACGGGCTATGAATAGTAATTAATTTGGAAGCTAGATAGCTTGTGGAAAGTGACACTCTCTCACTCTAATTTACAACACAATTTAGTAACATTAAATATATGGCAGCAATTATGCCTGCCATCTTGCGGTGAAAAGTGATACTACTTATGTGTTCTGTAGGAACCGGTGCAATATTATGAAAAATAAAGGGAACATTTTAACCGCTTACCAAAAAAATACAGACCGCGCAAAATGCTGCAAAATTTAACAATCGCTCATGAAATCTGAATTGATGAACGATATATTTTATCAAAATCAAAATCAATTATTTATTCTGCAAATAGGCCACAAGGGCACTTTTACATGTCAAATGGTATTCTACAATATAATATTAATAATCTTACACAATAATCATTTTAAAATTGCAGATTTTAACCAATTAGTACTAAATGGTTAACAAACTAAATGTCACTAAATGAAAACTAAAAAAAATCCAAAATTGTAAAATATTATCAAATACATTCGATATAAGGTCTGCACGGATATCACAAGACGGCCCGCGAACTCTCTCGATTTTTCTCGCTCTATACCTCTCTTTTTAAGTGTTCTAATAAGAGAGAGACTGATAGTGCGAGAAAAATCGAGAGAGCTCGCGCGCCGTCTTGTGATAGCCGTGCAGTATCAGAATTAACAATAAGTTTATGATATTAATTTAGTACCCCAGAGATGTATAATGTCTCTGAGCATCCAAATACAATTAATAATTATTCTAATGTTCTTATAGAGATGTATACTGTCTCTAAGCGTTAATTTTAGCGGTGCATATCAGTAATTTTAGGTTATTAGGTTTTTTTGGTGCCTTTAAATACTAGCCATTAATAAAGAAATTACGAAAGGAAGGTTTTAAATAAAATCCAAGTTAGTTCTCACACAAATGAGAAGTGGGGAGCATCTTCGTGTATTGACCCGTACCTGCCTAAACGGGGCTATACGTAATACGTCGTAGAGGTATACGACCCGTTGCGTCATGTAGATATAGGTTAGCTTGTCTGCCGCAGTGACCCAAGGACGCGCCGTCTGTAGTGGGTATGTCCGAACCCTTTGTCTGTTAGTGGGTAATAGTGGGTATGTTTCAGAGGGTATGTTATCATACTTAAAACCCGCAAAACTGCACCAAAATTTTTCGTAAAAATAGATTTAATTCTCACATTTTATTAGGGGCACACTGGAACTCTATCAGCGACATCGATACGAATACATGTATGTACCAGTGTGTAACCGCCATACGAAAAATAAATAAATAAAATAAGGGGCTTGTATTTTTTTTTACTTGTTTATTTCTACATATTTTTCTACTATTCTCTTTTCTTCCTCTTTCATCTTTATTGTCTTGTACTGTTTTCCTTTTCCTTCTTTCTTCTCCCTCTGGTCCTTAACCCATGCACGGCCACGCTACGCTCGTAGCACTACGCCGTAGTCCGTAGCAGCTTAAACTACATAATGTAGTGAAAAGCGCCCGTTTCGTTGTTTAGAGAGAGCGTTGGTAAATATCTACGGTAGGGTAATTTAGCGCAAGATCGTAGAAAAATCGATTTGAACCGTCGTGATTTTTGAACGAGCGATTGATGCAAACAAGGTTCTCCGTTTCAGCTTGGGCCAAAACTCTTCCGTATGTCCGGATGTCCCGCTTCCGGCTGTCCGGCTGTTTTCCATCAAAGATCGCTATTCTCAATCGATTCTCGCGAAATTTGAGCAGTTTCGATAGTTATATTTTTTTTGTCGATTCAGTTAATCGAAATTAAAAAAAAAACAGCGTGGCGAGATCTACAGCTCACAATCTCACATAGCCAGTAGTATAACATTATGTGTGTATTTAAGTAGGTACACATTTTATGTACCTATGTATGTAAATAACTTTTTTGTCACCCCAGGCCGTAAGTTGGGTTTACCGCCTACGTGGGCAGAAAATCCTACTTCCTGGCCAGGGAAAAACGTAAAACTGTGTACTTACCACGGGCGGTAATAAAGAAAGCCTCAGATTGCATGTTTATCGCCCTTGCCTTCGGCTCGGGCGTCAAATACCTGCGATCTGAGGCATTATTTGTTTCACCGCCCTAGGTAAGTAATGTACTATAGCGTACACTAGACACAGTTAAAAATACAGATAAAAATAGTTATATTTGTTTTCTGTTGTTAGTTACACCGGCTACGATCCCCTCTGCTTTGCCTAATGGTTGGCTGGTAGAGAATTCCCCACGTCATTAAGTCCGGCTAAGGGTTAGTCACTATATTGCCTTTTTAACGCAAATTAGTTAAAATGACATTTGTTTGTGACTAAAAATTATTTAAAAAAATTGAAAGTGTAATAAATACAATACCTACTTACATTTATTAAACTTAAACAAGTTAAAGATAACCAAGGACACAAGGCGTTTATTATCTTAAAGCAGCTTAACATATTCTGCCTACCCCTTTCGGCCGTCGTAGGCGTATGCATGTTTATCTAACTGATAAAATTACACGTTTGCATGTCCATTTAAGGCACGCCTTTCACTTACTAACGGTACCTACGATTGAAACTGTATGACAATCACGTACAAAGTTGCAAAACATCAGCATTTAAAACAAGTAACATAATAAGAGTCTTTACAAACACATTACTATGTGTTATTAAAATGTCCAAAAATACTAAAGTAATACACAGAATTTTACCTTATCAAGTCTGTTCATTGACCTCGCCATCTGTCATCGAGTAGCGGCAACTCGAAAGTAAAATTGCTACATTTACAAAACTTAACCACTCGCCTCAATACAGCCAGTGTAATTCTGATCTCCGATTACGCAGAGTTGTTGACGTCGAGGTCAAGTTATATTAGTTAAAAGTGGTGAGGTAATTCGAGACAGGTCGCGGAATTCGTGAATCACGAAACTGCAGTCACGTGCGCGCCAGCTAACGGGGAATAGCCGAACTAAGTTCGTTGAACCCCGAATTGTCCGTTATGCAACTCTTACTGTTACGCCGGTTCGCATCGCGAATTTAAAATTTCGAACTGTTTTTTTGTCTTTGCGGTGAACTTAGTTAACCAAGGTCGTTGCCAGGTAAAATTCGTTTTAGTGAAAAAAAGTTTTTCGTCTTATTTACGTACCTACTTTTTTTACAATGAAAACAATTTCTGCGTCTAAACATCCAAAAAACATGTAATGGTACGATTTTAGGTTATTGAAGGAAGTTCACTTATTTATTTGTTAAAATAAGTATGACAATAAGTTGCGCAGACAGCTGCAAAAATATCTACTTACACAAGTAGTTTTAACAGTGACACGTCAACTTTTTTTTTATTCGAAATATGTGGCAAATACTTATTTGCCTGCCTTGGCAGACCCTATAGCCAATGGACGGTTGCAACTCTAGAGGCGTCACATCGATCGTTGTTTTGATAAAGAGATAAACGTAGATATAACTTGAGATTATTTGAGTTAGCCGAATTGCATCAAAGTAGTCCATTCAATAAGCAACTCTACGGTCCAAGGCAGAAGATTCCAATTGCAACAGGGGTGTAGACACTAAATAAAATAATCAATAATGTTGAATTTTCTCGAAAAAGGATTAAAAATGTAGTCAAATGGAGAAAAAAAGCAACGCAAGAGGTTACATGATCACAAAGTTATAAGCGTCCAAAGTTTTAAGAGAGGGTATGTTCTGTTCCTTTTCCGCAAAACGCACCTTCATATGAAACGATTGTCATTTACTATGAGGCTAGACGATCGTGACGTCACGATCCCGGAGCGTTGTCTCTCTCTAACAAGCAACATTAAAACGGATGTAGCTTCGTAATTTTTTGAGATATTCGAATGGGATATTCGTTATTAGGCATATTTTTTTGCCTTCTTTCTTTTGAAGTAATAATAAATTTTGAGTCTACACCCCTATTACACATTACATTACACATTACATTACACATAACTACCTAAAAACTTTCAAAAAGCAAAATTGATGACAAGATATTTGCTTGTGAAGCCACATTTGGCCAAATTGTCTTACAAATCATTAACCCATTCACGACCACGCTAATCTCGTAGCGCTACGCCGTAGTCAGTAGCAGGTTAAACCTCGTATGTAGCGAAAAGCGCTCGTAGCGCTCTGACGCATATGTAACGTCATGGGCCCTGAATGCTGCCGTCCTAATCAAAAAGGACGCATAATGACTATGAGTCTCATTTAAAAAGGACGCACCTGTCTATGAGTAGGTAATATAGTCAGATGCGTCCTTTTTGAATAGGACTCATTGTCAGGTGCGTCCTTTGGGCTTAGGGCGGGACGGCAGAATGGGTTAAATGGCAATAAATTGACACATAAACTTATGTACAGTTGTATAGCTTGTAAGGAACTTTTTAGAATTCATCTCACACCCAAAGTGAATGCAAATTACAAAAGTTACAAAGTATTTTACTTTCCCACTATACAAGCCAAATATTACGACAAATATAACGGTGCGTGCTCACGCGGTCAACGAACTCTTTCGGCTTTTAATAAATAACTGGTTAAAATAACTGGTTAATATGGATTTCCAAATTGGCTAATACATGGTCTGGAGTTCTATGAACACTGGGGTGTTTATGATAGTAGATTTTAGTTTGAGATGAGGTTGAGGTACATAGTAGGTAGGTACTTACCTCATCCTGTGCTGAACATTCCTTGTATTCCATTACTTAAATACGCAGTGTTAAATCAATCATAGGTAAAAAACATAAGGCCCTTCTAGTTAGTAAGTAGTAAAGTGTTCGATTAGACATTCCAAATTAGTTTTTTTTTTATTTAACGTACAGTTTTCAAGCTCTTTTCATGAGTTACTTATTTTATTTAAGAAGTTTGATTCATCCTAATATCTAATATTTGCAAACGGGCTAGCAGAACCTTAGGTTTCGTCATGAGGGCGTCGAAACAAGGGACCGATTTTTGACTTTCGAGCGCTCGAATCTTTCACTCGATAACTGACAAAAATTACGAAATGCTCTTTAGAAATAGCGATAGAAAATTGAAAAGCGAGTGGTATTGACCACTCGTATTCAATTCTATCGGTAGAAAATGAGTGCCTGCAATTTTGACACTAAAAACGTATTCACTTTTATTTAATTTTCGAGCGCTCGAAAGTCAAAAATCGGCCCCCGCGGAGTCGCCATGGTTTTGTACGGTGCCTAATATGTCCGTAGTAGGTTGGAGTATGGGGCTGTTATTTGGGATCCCTACGAGGATAAATACTCTCTGTTGGCGGAAAGAGTACAGCGTAAATTCGCCCGCTGGTTGTACCGCAAATCCTACGGGTATTACCCATACATGTACCCTACATTGTTTGTCTCCGGGATGGTCGGGCTAGACACGCTTCGGATGAGGCGGAAGTTGTTGTTGATAGTCCACTATCTGTCTGTTGTCCATCACAGAGTGGACAGCCCGGCTGTGCTCGAGAGGATCGGGTTGGTGGTACCGAGGATCCTCCAGAATTTGGATGGCGTGGCGGCAGCGCCTCGCCGCCGGCCGCGCCTGCTGCAGCATGTGTCCGCTCGCACGTGCTACGCTCGACACGCTCCTACCGCGCGCGCAATATCCTTGTTACACCAAATGCTCACTCAGCACGAGGAGGCTGACATGTTTGCTGATCGCTTTTCTAAATTATGCCGTATTGCTAAGCAGTTTCTTGACAATTTTAATTTTAATGAATAATTATTTATTCATTAAAATTAAATATTTGAATGTATGCTATCATTTTTAATGTACCTATTTCATAATTTCAAATGTTCTATATAATTGACGACTTTTCTTTTTGACATTGTGTATTGTGTTCTGTTATATATATGTAATAATTTATCGTGTAAGTGTTTTGGTGTTACTATATGCTGTAAACTTACATTGTATTTAAATGAATAAAATGAAAATGAAAAAAAAAGAAATCCAGTGCACATATAATTTAAAGTAATTGATCATCACATGAAAATCACATGAATCGGCGCGTCATCTGTAGTTTGTTCATTGTAAATTACTTTGCCCTGAGGGCCTACCGCGAACGGCATTCGAAGTTTTCCCTCTCTGTCGCACTTACGTACAAACTCGCCAGTATGACAGAGAGGCCGTTTGCCTTCGAATGCCGATGTCGGTAGGCCCTCTGGTCGTTGTGATCATATAGTTCTGTTTTATCAGCCATCGCTGACTGCAAATCTCGGATAGGTACGTACTGGTATAGTTTTTTGCGTTGGTTCATTAATAATTATTTTCGGTGTTCAAAAACTCTGTTTTATTGTATATTTGATCAGAAGAAATATGTTTTGTGTAAACTGTACACAACTACATCCAAGAAAGAGCCTTACATTTTTAGTACCAACACTTAGCAGGATACCAGGCTGGTTTTACTATTTTAATTTTACCTATTCAAGGTTCATAATTTAAGCTTTATTCGGGTAAATATGCATTATTTTGTAAACAAATATGTTTTTCGAAGTGACCTTGAAGGCATGGTATACTAAAATAAATCTAAGAACCGCGCAGAGTGACGGTTCGCTAAATATTTTCTTACTGTAGAGGGTCGCGCTGCACTTGTTTGATCAATTTGACACTTGGCTATCTGCATATATTTCCTCGCATTACAGATCATTTAGAGGACAATTTGCCATTGACTACAGACTATCAGACTTAAGGATGACTCACGCTAGGACGGGCCGTGTCCGGCCCGGGCCGTTTTCTAAGAAAAACGACGGCGTTTTTGCGCGGTTGAGCTATATCCAAGCCCATCCGAGTCACGGCCAAGGCGCGGAAGCGGCCCGGTGTCGGTACGGCCCGGCCGTGGCTCAGCCGGGCTTGGGTATATGGCTCGACCGCGCAAAAACGCCGTCGTTTTTCTTAGAAAACGGCCCGTGCCGGACACGGCCCGTCCTAGCGTGAGTCATCCTTTACAATACAACCAAGTTGCGTGTTCTCAACACGCGTTTTGTATGCAAGAAAAAGATTTGAAAGAGTTTGTTGAACTTTGGCCAAAATGCATTGGTCAGATTTGACGATACAAAGTCTAGACGCGTTATGTCGTTTTTTTTCCTTTACAACATTACTGTGAATTGTAATAAAGATATGGATGAAGAAAATTTAGTTATTTGTTTAGCTGGAGTTCATTTTCAGACGTCGTCACGTCACTGACGTTTTTAAAGGCTCCGATATTTGGACTTTACTTCACAAAAACATGAAGATCAACATGCATTTTTTAAACTACGACTGTTGTCGCAAACATTCGTGGCCCACCGGGTTGCCAGTGCACACAAAAAAAAGTATTTGTTTATTTGTAGTAGAAAATATTTTTTTTTCAGAAATTGATGTATTTGGAATTTATGATGAAAATATAGTATTTTGCTTTGTATATATATTATAAAGTACGCGGAGCCAAAATATAGTACAATACTATATAATACAGTACGTCTGGCAATCCTAGCCAACCTGTTGGTAAACAGACACTGTCGCCTATGGACGCGTGCAACCCCAGAAGAATCATTAGGGCGTTGCCGACCCTTTATTTTTTGGAGAAGGCGTTAAGCTGTATTCAGAGACTCGTGACGTCACATGTTCCTATTTTGCTACAAACTTCTATGTATACACAGTGCTATTACATGATTATCAAACCATGATTACTCAAAAAAAAATTACAGACACTGCATGAAACAAAGTAAATTTAAAACATTTAATGTCTGTGACCCTATTACGCCTGTCTCGGGCTGACACAAAATTCGATTTCCATTTTACTGATATCTAGCTAAAGACAAAAATATTAAGAACTAAGAATAATGTATGTAGAAGAATAAAGTATCAAGCAACATAGGCTCTTGACGTTCCTTAAAATGCTTTTTATTATTATTTATTTATTAACCAAAGATATAAAAAACTTATTCTAAAACATGTCCCTGCAAAACGGTTTAAACAGTTTGCCTGCAGGTAAGTCTCTTTTATGCTTGATATACATAACATCGTTTTTAATCCTATTTTATACTTAAATGCTAACTTATTTTATTAATCTTATTATATATATGAGTGTGATAACGCTTGCTTGCAAAATAAGCAAACGTTACTTAAGTGTATGCAGTAGGTGTTTTTTAGTGTTTTTTTAAATTTATGTTTATTTGGTTCATGTCGGATGTCTTCGGGTAAAGTATTTAAGAAGTACGGAAGTCTCTTGGCTAAAGTACGGTCTCCAAAACAGTTATCAACCCGAGGTACTTCATACTTACCCGCGGACACCGACCTTGTGCTATGTTTGTGTTCTATCGGTATTTGACCATCGGTCTACATCCCTATTTCAACAACTTATTCCCCTGTCAAAGATCAGTTTGAAACCCTCCCGTGACCCATCTACCTATAGACCAGTCTGCCACGACCATTGATTTTGCATTGCGAAATGGACAAACTGTTGGACTTTTTATTTAAGATGTGATCTGTTTGTACACAGTTTTTGAGAATAAATGAATCTTATCTAGGTTCGCGGCGTCCAAGTGTTGGAATGATCTCCCTCCACCTATTCACGGAGCGTCTAGCAAGTATACCTTTAAGCGTCAGCTTAAGGGCTATTTGTTGACGCTCCAGAAATCCCAAACCCAATCCTAACACATCCAGCACTTTCCTATCCCAACCGTGTCGCGTTTTGTGCTTTGTGTTTTTTTCTATCCCATTTGGCTACTGGTACATATTTTACAAATTTATTACATTTATTATTTATTATGTGTATACAACAATTATGTGTTTATCAATGGTCTTATGTTGTGTTGCGTTCCGTGGGTCACGTACGGTGCTGTCTGAAAATCAGCGCTGTAGGTGTCTGTCTGACACCTCGGCATAATGCTGAGACAGCGACCTATTCACTGCCGCGAAGACACACACAATATGTGTTAAATTGTAATGTATGCCTACTCCCTTTGTCTCTGTGTGTCTTTTGTGTAGTAAATAAATGTCTTCTTTCTTTCTTTCTTTCTTCTTTATCTTATCTTATCTAAACCTCGCAGACCGTCACCGTCACAACAATCAACCTGAGAGAGAGATTTTTTTAAGAGATTAATTATTTCATGAAACTATAATCAGGAAGTTCTAACTACAAGCGGTTTATGTTATTGTATTTAAATGGACTTTTTATAATCTTAGGGTGAATATCCTCTAGATGAAGATGTGTTTTCAACATTATAATAGAATTTAATTAAGCGGAGGCAGTCTGCCATAAAGCCTAAGTCAGCAAAAAGCGCGGGAACGCCAAGCGCCATCTTGCTCGGATCGCGACCACGTAACGGCGCTCGCGCCGATATGTGGGTGAGTCCGTTAGCTACGTCACCGCAGGGATGGGACACGGTCGATTTTTACTTTTTCACTATCATTTGTAGTGTGCCAGTGTATCGGATTTTGGGGTTTTGTGAGAATATAGGGAATGATGGTGAGTGAACCAAGGATGTAACATAATAGTTTTTTTTTCTGTATTGTTTGTAGTGTGCCAGTATTTCGTTGAGTTTTTGTGGTGTGAAATACTAAAAAGATATGTATTCCCTTCGAGTTTTGAGTCAACCATTAGGTAATACACAAATAATAGGGGTGTAGACTCAAAATGTATTATTACCTACTCCAAAAGAAAGAAGGTAAAAAATAATGCATAGTGACAAAAATTCCATTCAGATATCTTAAAATTACGAAGCTACAACCGTTTTAATATTGCTTGTTAGAGCGATAGAACGATCGTTACATATGAAGGTGCGTTTTGCGAGAAAGGCCCCCTTTTAAAACTTTGGACACTTATAACTTTGTGATTATTTAATCCCCTGCTTTACTTTTTTCTCCATTTGCAATATTTTTTTTGATTTTTTTTTTATTGAGAAACATTTATAATCCTATTTCGAGAAAATGTATGATTAAGTATTGGTTATTTTATTTGGTGTCTACACCCCTATTGTATTTTTAGTTTCGAATAACACAAATTACGTCAATTTCGTAATAGGAACTACTTGCATATTATGTCAGTAGTAAACTGTTTACTAATTTTTATCACGATCATAACAGACATAATTTATGACTAGTCGTGGGTTTGGAACAATTTACTGGGATTTACTAGGAGAATCCTTATGGTATTTAAATTCTGTGTTTTATAGTTTCTATTTTTATACGAAATGTTCTTATTTTGTCCAAAAGTGGTTGTCACATCGGTAGATAAATTGAGAAGTTGGCCAATGCCACCTTGTCAGAGTTAGATCACGTTAAGAGGAATGCCTACCTGCGATTTTCCCATTCAAACGCTCTCGACTGTTTCCTCCCTGGGGACCGATTTTTGACTTTTTAGCGCTCGACTCTTTCACTCGAAAACTGACAAAAATTATGAAATACTATTTTGAAATAACGATAGAAAATTGCAAAACGAGCAGTACTGACCACTCGTATTCAATTCTATCGGTAGAAAGTAATTGCCTGCAATTATGACACTACGCGCTTGAAAGTCAAAAATCGGCCCCCTGGTTTATGAACCTAGAGCAATGTTTTTTTTCAAATAAGCCTAATATCATTAATATCAATGCCGCTATATTTCGCTTTTTTGGATCTTTTTATTTTCAAGAAACTTACAGCGCCTCAAAAATCGCTAAAACGGCTTAATTGAAATGGCTTCTTAAAAAAGGCGCAGTAAGTATACAAATATAACAACAAATATCCAAAAAAATAAAAACTAGACGGCGTAGATTAAGTATTTCTTCCTTTTGCAGTTTCCAAAAATTTATGATGCTTCGTTGCATTTTGGAGGAGGAAACAGTGGAGAGCGAAACTTCGATTTTTGAGTTTTATGCGTGGGAATTTTAGTTCGAGCTGCAGTTGTCCTTATCGCATAGACATCTCCCGCCGCCCACAACAGCGCGGCAGAAACATTGCGTCAAGAGATAGCAAAAGTTGCTCATGTAGGCATTGCTCTTAAATCTCAACGTATCCCAGACCCATCGTAAATAGTATAAGTTGAGGCACTTCATCGACAAAGTAAAGCCTTATGTTTGCGCAGTTTGCGCATCGAGTACCGTAAGCAACGTCACAAGCACGACGAAAGGGACCGCGGCAACGGTACAGGGCTGCGTGTGCGCAGACTCTAGCGCAGCGGAACGTCGCCGGAATAATCGCTTAAAGGTCGCCTTGATAAGACAAATCAGAAAAGGATAAGTCTGGCATTTCATTGTAAATATTATTTATTGGTAAATATTGTCATTTACTAGGCATTTACAATCAAAAAAAGTATCACATTACATGTCAATTTTATATCATTATTTTAAATAACTAATTTAAATACATGGGTACTAACATTTTAATAAAGGGCTGTATTAAATTAGGTACGCAACTGAGCCAATGTCTTGTGGCCATCGAAAAACTCGTCGATGGTATAGCAAGCCATTTCCAGTAGAATAGCTTTTAGTTTGCGGACAAATATTGCATCGCTAGAAGCTTGCTTTATTTCGTCGTCGTCCAGAGTATTGTACAGTCTGATCACCATTACAGCATTGAGTTATTTTATGACTACTCAATAAGCACCACCTGATAATTACTGGGCTGTGATTTTTTTTCCTGAAACTAGCCTTATGTTGTAAAGAATTTACCTACTGCTAAAATAAGTCAAGTGAGCCCCTTTTTAACAAAACAACATTTTGACACGTTGAAAAATTCTATACAGAATAATAAGTTATCTATATATTTAAATAAACAATGAAAACAAAAATTTTACTATCATAATAATAAACTCCTTTTTGACCATATCTGTTACTTAATAAGTTTTTTGGAGGTACAGTTTTATCATAAATTTTTAGTTAGTTTATTTTTCTTTCTTAGTGTTTATTTATTTTTGTAGAAATTGTTATTCTTGTGATTATTAATTAAAGCTTCATGTTATTAATTAAAGCTTGGTGCTTTCATAAATAATCTGAACGTTTGAATTCATGAAATTTTAATTATACCAAGATATATCTTGCAAGATTTGTCTCATTGAAATTTTAATTATGACCCGAAGTTGGTCCCACACTAAATTATGACCCGAAGTTGGTCCCACACTAAATTAGAAAAAAAATCCAAACTTAAGGGTAGGGAAATAGGGGATGATTGATTTTTACAGGCTGTTGTAAACTCTATGGTGCGCGGCACTGACGTGCATTTAAATCTTGATATATCGAATATTCTTTGTAATTGATATATGTCACTCTAAAATAAATTGTGGTTCAGGAAGTTGGTTTTTTGGTCTCCAAGTGCTAAATTCTCCGCATTCTTCTCAACAGGCAATAGAGTGGATGTTCTGTACAAACAATAAAATGTATTTCCAACTTTTTGTTCATTTCGTCACCCAAAATGTACCTAAATAATTTATTTTTTTGTTTATTACAATCTAAATCTTTTTTTATGTTTTGAGGATCTTCCTAATTTTCTATGAATAACTCAAAACAGTTAGGTAACGCCTATGTAAAATCCTATTTAGCAGGAAAAGTCTAATTACATTGGGGGCTGTCCATATATTACGTCATTTAAAAAAAGGGGGGAGGGGGGTTATTTATTTATTTATCGTATGGCATTTTGGTCACTGGATTACATATAAAAACTATATAAGAAAATAATAATAATAAGATTGATTAATTCAAAGGGAGGGGGGTCTGACCATTGAATGACGGTAGTCGCTTTATCCTCGCCTAGGGGAGGGTTCATTCAAGGAATTAACAGGATGATGCTAGGAGAGGGTGTTAAAAATCGCCAAAAAACGTTGACGTATTATATGGACAAGCCCTTGTCAGATAACTTTCATGAAACCCTAAAAACGGACATAATGTAATATATTTCATAATTATAATACTAATACCCATGTGAATGTCATAATAAAGAAATTGAGTAGTCAGAGTTTGGAGGTGGAGGCACAAACTTTGCGCGGTGACCTTGAACTCTAGGAAAGTTAAGACTGTATACCTGTCTATCTCTGCCTATCCCTCCGGGCAACAGGCGTGATTATATCTACAAATATTTAACAATGCAAAGGCTAACGTTAAAGATCTAAGCTATCAAACTATTCTGCACTAGGTTAGGTAAGGTTCACAGATGGTCGGTTGAGTGTGTTAAAATTAGGAAACCATTTTTCAGTAATTTACCCAAGTTCAAATTCAGTCTCAACTCAACTAATCCATCAAATGAGCTGGAAATAGGGCTTTTTTTTAATAACATTGGCATGCATTGGTTTACTGCATCGCTAAGCTGATCTAATGATGGAGACAAAAGGTGGTTATATCATACGAACACACACACACACACAAGATAAACTGTCCTGAATCCTGAGTCAGCCCAACCGAAATCATTTTATAAGGCCTACAAATCGTGTATTAGATAGCTGTATATCCACTCGTAGACGTATGGAGCGACATTCTCGATTAACGACTAAGCTCCTTAAATTAAGATTTAGAAATAAAAACCACTCTCATCAAGTAATTGCTATGAGTTCAAAAGGGTACAGTAGACAGCAAAAGCTGGTACTAAAAATGTTTTTTTGACAAAATCTTATCATATCGTTGTTCCGGTCCCAGTGATGCATCCTGAAGGAGTATATTTACTACCTAATCCCATAAATAAACACATTAATATGACCTAAATCGGTCCTAGACCTTACTGGGATTATGTCAAACTTTAAGTCTTGTACATTGGCAAGAATGCCATTCCAAATTAAAGGTGTTTCTACCAGAATCAAAATCAATCAAAATCAAAATCAATTATTTATTCTGCAAATAGGGCACTTTTACGTGTCAAATGGTATTCTACAATATAGTATTAATAACCTTACACAATAATCATTTAAAAATTGCAGATTTTAACCAATTAGTACCTAAACGGTTAACAAACTAAATGTCACTAAATGAAAACAAAAAAAAAACAAAATTGTAAAATATTATCAATTATATTCGATATAAGGTCTGTATCAGAATTAACAATAAGTTTATGATATTAATTTAGTACCCCAGAGATGTATAAGGTCTGTCAAGTATTCTAATGTTCTTATAGAGATGTATACTGTCTCTAAACGTTAAAATAGAAAAAAAAGGATCATCAATGTAATATTGTCAGGGATGTACAGGGTCAATAACGATAAAACGTGTCAAGAACAGAATGATGTCTCTCGTCAAAATAATGATGATAACACTAGTATTTAGGTAGTTACTCCCTTGTAAGCATGAACAGACCGGACTCCACAAACAGCACCCGATCACGAGTATGACGCATATCTCAGCCATCGCCTCCCTCAACCATATGTTAGGGAAGGTGGCGACCCGATCAAGCGACCAGGGGCCGGTTTCTCAAAATATTGTAACATTTAATAGGCCGGACGCCACTTTTCAACTCTTTTTATTACCCGAACAGCCTCCTGGAAACGGTGGCGTCGCGCCTAGATGGTACCTTCCTGTTTAACAGGGATAGGTTACATAGGGCATCCAACTGTCGACTTGCTAATCTTATCGTAATAGAATACCTACTAACATAGTTTTAAGACCTCTGTTACTAACCAATTATGGAAATACTTCCGAAATAATTAATCATTATTATTAACACATTCACGGCCACGCTAATCTCGTAGCGCTACGCCGTACTCCGTAGCAGGTTAAACCTCGTATGTAGAGGAAAGCGCTCGTAGCGCTCTGACGCATATGTGTCGTCACTGGCCATGAATGGGTTAAGTATTAGAAAGAGACTTCCGCTTGTATTACCAGTTACAAGCTTTTGAGAAATTAACCCTGTGGTCCGTTCCACGCTAACAAGCTAACAAGTTACAAGTTATTAACTCTGTACTAGAGGTTAATGTTTGCTAAACATGGAAAAGGTTTTCTTCAAATAAATAAATATTTGCGGACAATCTTACACAAATCGACCTAGTCCCAAACTAAGCAAAGCTTGTACTATGGGTACTAGACGAAGATAAACATACTTAAATAGATAAATAAATACTTATATACATAGAAAACATCCATGACCCAGGAACAAATATTCGTGCTCATCACACAAATAAATGCCCTTACCGGGATTCGAACCCAGGACCTCTTGCTTCGTAGGCAGCGTCACTACCAACTAGGCTAAAGCGGTCGTCAAACTATGATGTTTATAATCAAACAGACAAACTGTTTCGACAGTTTTGTAAGACCCAGTTAATGTACCCATGTTTATATACTCTGTTTATTAAATAAAATTAAATAATAATACAAATTTACAAGTATTAACCAGCAACACTGGTAAAATGGGCAGTCGTAATTGGTCGAGCGTCTTGCCAGCTCGGACTTGTAAAATTGTAAATTGTTAGCTTCGTGAAGCCGCCCTAAGATACTAAAATTTGTCGATATCGGATTTGACATCTTGTTAATTAGAGCGTGGAAGAATGATTTGTGATGTGGATAAAAGTTACAATATTTAATGTGAAAGGACCCTTGTGGCAAACAAGCAGACATTGTAGCCTATGGACGCATGTTCAAAAAGTTACAAGCCGATGTAAAAACGTACAATATCATGTTGAGTTAAAACTCGATCCAAACTGATTAAATTATTAAATTCTTATTATTTTAAATACCGCATTAAAGTTAAGCTTTAACAAATTATCTTTTAAGTCCCAATTAACTTTTGTCAATGAGCTTTTTTGTCTTTATTACAAATCCGCAAGCATAATTATCACATGTATGTACAAATGAAGCTTTACAGTCTTAATTAAGATTAAAAGCTTATAATTTCGTGTCGATAAACTTTACATTTTAAATGTATGAACTTTTTACGAAACTTCTTACATTCCCTCTGCTATTAAATAAACTAGTTATAATTGATTATCGTGCTAACCTTTTGTGCTACAAATCAAATAATCTTGACCATCGTACAACTTACTTACTTCATAGATTTTCTAGTTACTTCCTGATTTTACTATATAATTATATGATACATTTGTGCAATACTTTAATTAGTATTAAATTATCAAAACATTCCTGATAAGAGATCCAATCAAAAACTTCAGAGTATCCTTTTTTTTAGTGTTATTATAATCCATTAATTGATGTAAATAATACTTAAGTAATTAAAATACACTTGTACAAGGAATTTTCAAATATACGTGAGTAAAAACAACATTTTATGTTTCGTGTATTGATCAACATTTGAAACTTAATATTGTCTTATATTTCCGCGACTATTACTCATTAAATAAAACAATTCGAACGTACAGTATATATTAAATCGTAATTAAAGTGAAAATTTTCAAAACTTACCTCTGATCGTGCTCGGCATTTTGAATCCTGACCTGTCACAACACTATAACCAATTTTAAAAAGTTACGAACAACACACTCTGCACAGATTATCCTAAATCCGCCATGACACCACGCACAACACTTTTCCCGCCAAAGCAGCTGTCAGACGTGCTACAGAGGTGGTGTAGTCTACGGTTGTGTTTTTTCGCTGCGCGTTGGCGCGAGTAACTGTATTTTTTTCGTGATGGTAACGGTGAGGCCGGTTTGGTGTGGTTCTAGCGGTAGCTGAGGTCCCGGGTTTGGGGCCGAAGTGGGACATAGGGCCGGGCTGTAACCAGAAGCCAGTATATGTTGACTGATGAGGCCTGTCGAGGTTTTAAACGTACTGAAACGTCACGTAAAACATAACGATAAATATCTTGCTAGTACATTTGGGTACATTTTTCTTGTGTGCAGTAAATATGAAATAGATGAGATTATTTAAACTAAATTTTACAGGTAACCTCCTATCTTTAATATGTAACGTAGTTATTATTTTATTGAAGCTGCATGTAGGTAGTGCTGTATGTATTATCTCACTATGTATTTATGTTTATTTCTCTCTCGCCTTTCACAATTATATAGTTGTGTAATTATAATTGTATGACGTTTCCGTGAGTCACCAACGGTGCTGGCTGAAAATCAGCGCTGTAGGTGTCTGACTGACACCTCAGCATAATGCTGAGCTAGTGTCCGGTTCACTGCCGCAGAGACACACTTGTTACATGTTTTTATTTTATTTTTTTTGTTTAATATGTGTGTCCTGTGTGTTAGTGAATAAATGTATCTTTCTTTCTTTCTTTCTATCTTCAAGTTCCCCATACTGTAGGTAGTCCCTCGAGAAAAAATCAGCCTATTTGTGTTAATTTACGGATACATGGCGCGATTGGCACCGTCTAAACTTTATGTTTTATTGAACGAGCGAGCGAAGTAAGTACTTCGTTTCAGCTTGGGCCAAAATTCTTTCGTATGCTCTGATGTCCAGATGTCCGGCTGTTCCCCTCTACAGGTCGCATTACTTAACCGATTCTTATGAAAATATCTGAGCCGGTTCAATAATTATACACACGGTGTTCCCGGGAATTTCCGTTAACTTCGGCATATTGCAGAGTACAGAGTGAATTGCAAAAAAATTGTACATAGTTAAGAGCCTTAATCTAATCTACGCTTTAACTTTTTTCCATTATGTAACGGCAATTACCCATACATTTTATATGCGTAATTTTCGTTACACAATGGAAAAAGTTAAAGCATGGGTTATTAAGGTCCTTTATTATGTAAAATTTTTTTGCAATCCACCCTACATTCACAGAAACAAATTAGCATACTTATTCCTTGAAAAAAAAAGTTATTTTTTTTATCGGTTTTTGTACAAAATAATTTAATGTAGCGTTAACGGTTATTGTCTTATTGTACCAGGGTCTTGAAACACATAAAATAAAAAATATGTAATATCGAACGAACTCACTTTGTTAACCTTCTTGTAGTGTAATAGGACACATTACAAAATTTAAAAAGCTGTTATGAAGTCACAGTTAATAGCCATTTACACTGGTAATCTGCAAAAATAATTAAATTAAACATTGAAAATCTTGATAACAGTAAGAGTTAAGATACTACTGTCTTGGGGAAATTAACTTTATTTGTTCTTAACTATGACCCCCTGCAATTAACGGAAATTGTCAAAAACACGTAGTATACCTAGATAAAAAAATTTTGTCGATTAGGTTTTTCAATATTAAACAAACCGGCCAAGTGCTAGTTGGACTTGCGCACGAGGGGATCTATTCTGTACTTACTTATAGCGGCAACAGAAATACATCATCTATTCATCTGTCAAAATTTCAACTGTCTAACTATCACGGTTCATGAAATACAGCCTGGTGACAGACGGACAGACAGACAGACAGACGGACAGCGGAGTCTTAGTAATAGGGTCCCGTTTTACTCTTTGAGTACGGAACCCTAAAAAATCTATTGAATAAAAAAACTCACGCTCATATTCTTCAGCTACCAGAGCCACTTAGTATTTACGTTATACAGTTTAGGACTAGGTCTACTTGTGTTATCTAAGAATATCATAATATATTTATTTAATTATAATTAGAATAATTTACTTTAAAAACAAAGTTTTAACCGACGAAAAATCAATCATCCCCTATTTTCCTACCCTTAAGGTTGGTTTTTTTTTACCAAATTTATATGGGACCAACTTCACCCTTTCCAATAAAAAAATAACTATCAAAATCGAACTACTCTGTAAAAAGGTATGCGTGGTCATACATAAAAAAAATATATATATACGCCTCGACTTGAGAACCTCCTCCGTTTTTTTCGTCGGTTGAAAACATATTTCTAACTCGATTTACTCACTTATCATATAGATATGAACGAATAAGAAATATCTTAATCTCCTCCAGATATTCTAAAAAGGCGTTAGAACTTGCCTTTGATTTTTTTAGGTTCTTAAAGTCACAATGACGTTTTACTGGAAAAGAATACAGACAGCCAGATTTTGCAGGCTGATTTTTTTTATTAAACAAAAGATTAAATAAATTTGAAAAATGTAAGTAAGTTCAATCCATTAATTTACGATACTATAAATAGCATTACTATCAAAAAAGTTACACTACAAAATGTATTTTAAGTGTCCATATACCTTTGAGTAGTATATACCTACTTATTTACTAATACAGGGTGGAATTTCATAAACTGTACATAATAAAAGGAGAAAAATTTCAGCCAATTTCATCGGTGAAACGGTGTTTTTTTTTTTTCTAGTCATTAGTTTTTTTTTACAGAATTTTGAAAATTTTTGTAATAACTCGGGTAATACACCTAATTCAGACGGTATAACTTTTGATCCAATGGTCCTAAAATGAAAATAAAAAATGCAGAGTATTACCAAGGGACAGGTTAATAATTCTTAATAACAATAGAAAACCAACTAGAAGAGAAAATCCGCAAAAAAAATTATTGTTTTTGAAAAATGGCTACAAAAATTACGAATTTTAAAAGAAAAACACAATTTGCTGAAAAAAACGCAGATTTAGTTACCACTTTTTTTTATTTTATTAAGTGAGGATTAATACTAAGTACGTAATTTGTTATCTCCACCTAAAACCCGATAACACCCTTCAACTACCTGGGAACAAGCGGTCATTAAGGATTTTAAGAGGATTAAAATTAATAAAATTATGGTTTGATTTACGTACCCATTAGCGTGGTATTTTTCAAAGTCTGAGACAGTTTAAAAACGGTTTTAGAATCGGCATTAAGTGAGGTTTAATACTAAGCAAAAAAAGTGGTAACTAAATCTGCGTTTTTTTCAGAAAATTGTGTTTTTCTTTTAAAATTCGTAATTTTTGTAGCCATTTTTCAAAAACAATAATTTTTTTTGCGTATTTTCTCTTCTAGTTGGTTTTCTATTGTTATTAAGAATTATTAACCTGTCCCTTGGTAATACTCTGCATTTTTTATTTTCATTTTAGGACCATTGGATCAAAAGTTATACCGTCTGAATTAGGTGTATTACCCGAGTTTTTACAAAAATTTTCAAAATTCTGTAAAAAAAAAACTAATTACTAGAAAAAAAAAAAAAACACCGTTTCACCGATGAAATTGGCTGAAATTTTTCTCCTTTTATTATGTACAGTTTATGAAATGTGAGACTATTGCTTTGCAAATTAGGCCTTTATAAACGTTATGAAAATGGTGATATTATAACGTTATAAATAACGATATGTTTAAAATTTACAATACAAATCTCGGCAAATAACGGAATCATAGCGTTTATAATAGCGCTATTTTTATAACGATTTAAGGCGCTATAGGTTCAGCGAAGTGAAGCGAACATAGTTTTTGAAACAATATAATGCGTCTGTTTATAATAACATGGTTTCAAAAAAATACGAATAGTAATCTTGAGGCTTTTCTGCAGGGAAATCAGTGATTCGAAACACGATTAAGCAATTTTCGCTACATAGAAAAAAATCACGAACATAGGTCTAAAACATATTAAAATTCACTTAAAACATTCGTGGCAAATTATGCACAATAGCTAAACATATTAACATTGGTTCTAAAAATCGGCAATATCATGTTTGAGGGAACTTAGTGATTACTTTTTTATTTATTTAAACGCACAAAAAATTAAAATTAAAAAACATGATATCCGCGCTTCCAAACACGCACTTCCATCTCACTCACGCTTATGCTCAGCGAGAGGGAGAGAAGACCATGATAAACACTTTAAACTGTCGCACTTTGTACACATATTTAAATTACCACGGGTCTAACGCGATATTTATTTAATTTTATTCCATGACCGGTGCAAATAGAGGTAAATAAAAGTTAAGTTAGACCCGTGAAAAACAGTAATAATTTAAATATGTAGCTTTGCAAGTCTGTTAGTTTGTATGTTGGGTAATCTTCGGAACCACTTATCCAATTTCTAAAATTATTTCTCCTGCGTGTAGTAGAATGGACTTTCTGGATGGTTATAGGCTATATTTTATACCGCGGGTTTGGATGCGTTCCTTGCAATACAGGCGAACGCGCGGCTTAGTATTCAATAAATAAAGATACTTCCAAACATAATTGTTACGAAGAAACCCACCCAAGAACAGGCATAAGCATAAAAAATTAAACACGCGAATTCAAGGAAATTCCGATAAAACGACTGGGCATCTTTTGAACAACCACAAAATTAAACGTCATACATTTTATACAACGTCCATAATTTTTGTGAATCGAAATTATGGAATTCTTAAGCTGCGTTCACATCGTCGAGTTTCAGGATTTTTGAGCGAGCGAAGCGTTGGAGAACTTCGTTTTAGTTTGGGCAAAAATTACTTTGTATGTCCGGCGTCTGTCCGGCTGTTCTCATCTACAGGTTGCATTACTTGCCGATTCTTGTGATTTTTTTAACGAGCTTTATTTTAACTTGCAATGTAAGTATGTAACTACGTTTGTTCGGGTGGAATCTCACATCTCACTTTTGAAGCAGATATTTTCAACCGATGGAGCTGAAAGAAGAGGAGAAGGTATAGTTTGGATGACAATTCAATATTCTGGTTCCATCGAGCTGATCTGATGATGGAGACAGAAGGTGGCCATGGGAATTCAGCACTTGACCGACGTAACCCCGTCGAGTTTGGGCTCGTTAGAATCGTCTCAATGAGTAGTTGATGACGGTATACAGAAAAGTACAGTCGGCAATAAAAGCTTGTACTAAAAATGAATTTTTTGACTGGTTCCCATTTCAACATGACATCCTAGAATAACATGAAACTTAATATAAATCCTAGTTTCTGTTGCTATAAATTGAAATACAAAACAAATTACTTAAAAGGTTTTTTTATATAAAGTCTCTGATCGCTTATTTTTTTTTCTATTATATTTTTATCATAATTTATAGCAACAGAAACTACTTTCCGACCTAGATGTAACGGATCCCATTGAGTATAAAAAGTTTTATGTTATTCCAGTAGGTATGCCGTTTTAAAATGAGAACAAAACCACGTTTGTATGGGGAGTAGACTTAACTCCGTCGACACAACGAATCTTCAAATAAACAAAGGGTCGGAAACGCGCTTGTTATTTTTTTTTTTTTTTGGGGACAATCTTACACAAATCGACCTAGTCCCAAACTAAGCAAAGCTTGTACTATCGGTACTAGACGACGATATAGATACTTATATAGAGAAATAATACTTAAATACATAGAAAACATCCATGACTCAGGAACAAATATTCGTGCTCATCACAGAAATAAATGCCCTTACCGGGATTCGAACCTGGGACCTACAGCTTCGTAGGCAGGGTCACTACCAACTAGGCTACAGAGGTCGTCTTATTCTTGTTATTCTGAAGTCTCATATCGTCCATAGGCTACGGTGTCGGTTTACCACCAGACTGGTCGTATGCTTGTTTGCCAAGTCTTGGTAGGTATAAATAAGAACCGTTAATCTATGAAAATAGTGATTTGATCTATAAAAACCGGTCAAGTGCGAGTCAGACTCGCGCATCGAGGGTTCCGGACCACCCCGTACAATAGAAACAAGTCCACTAATAAACTGACACTCACTAACGTATGTATTCACATATAAATTTTCAGTTATGTAACTAAAAATTTTCGGTTTTCGCAATTTTTCCTACATCTGTGCTATAAGACGTTGCTCCGTACCAAATTTTAAGATTCTGAGTTCACGGGAAGTGCCCTGTAGGTTTTGATTCCCTTGCGAGTTTCGAAAATTTGCGGAAATTTGTGGCATAAACGTCTGTATCTTTTGATTGCGTTGGCTTAAAAGTTAGATTTTTTCATAAATTACGGTTTTTTTGGAAACAATTCAATATCAGGCTAATTATTTGTATACGGCTTTTATATGTAATTATAAACAACTTTTACTATGGACATCAATAATTCTATGGACCGGAAGTTAGGAAAAAAAATGAAACCGCAAGCAAAAATGCTATCAGTATTTTTATAATGAAAACATGTTTGAGTACACAAATTTGGAGACTTACTACCTGAATCCAAAAATATATGCATCAGGAAATAACGGCATTTTAATTAAATATTTTACGACCTTGAGATAATATTGAATTTCATCTGGCCTATAGAAAGGTTTATTCATTAACAAGAATAAGTGGATTATGCGCGTATCCCAAAGAACGTATATAGACGTAGTCAATTATAAAGTAAAGAAAGTTTATACCATTTTTGCCTGATTTTTACGGAATTTATGAAGATTGCTTTTCATTATTTTTTACCGTATCGGTATTAAATTTAGGTGGATTATTAATGAATATTTAGTCAAATTACCCAACCTATTTTTTGGTGTAAAAATATGGCTGATATCGATATATTGTTGTGTTTTCATAGAGCGAAACCGTAAAGTTCTATTGTATGAATATAAGGAGATCAGACATGCCGGCCGATTTGTATAGAGTAGAGTACGCCTGTCGCAAGTTCATTAACCCACACAACGCCCAAGTAATTGACAAGACAAAGCACGCACACATCTTAAACACACACACTTGTATACCTACACGCTTATTTGACAATAAACGCGCATCATATCAGGCATTTTGGGAAAAAAACGTAATATTCTCTGCGATCAGCACGCGTGCACGGTATGGCAGAGTATGCCCATTGAGCTAACAGCTGCGACACGGCCGCCGACGGCTTGTCCTCTCTCTAGTATTCTATGCTCTGAGGTCTTGACAGACGGACGGACGGACAACAAAGTGATCCTATAAGGGTTCCGCTTTTTCCTTTCGAGGTGCGGAACCCTAAAAAAGTGCAGCCTACAATGTGGCACAGCCTTACCTGGCGTGTAAACAAGCCCTTATGAATCACATCGGCATCCCGCGTAAACAAAACTGTTGAGGTCGTTCAACCCAACGGTAACTGCAACCTGCCTCGACCGGTGCCGTGACGTCACGGCGCTACTGGTTCAGCTACATCTGGCGGGGAGTAGTGGAACTAGAGTTATCGAGGTACGTTCATTTGTCAGGTTAGTTATGTAGTTGTAAGTTATGTGACAAGTCGCGCATTTGATGAACCTATTGATAATTTTTTAAATTAATAAAACGTGAAATTTATGTGATGCGACATGGTAAACTAGTAAATTACTCGGGACGTAAATAAATGCCATCTAGGGGCAAATAGTACAATTTAAGTGTTTAGTTTAGTTTCTGCTGTAGAATTTGCCACTTTAAAAAAATGTTAGTTAACTGTTTGGTAATGTGCAATAGAGTTGGTTTATCAATTGCGTGGAATCTAAATTGTAAGTAGGTATTATTATTTGCTTAGTGGTAAGATACAGATTGCAATCACCGATATATTTGTTACTTTCAGAAGTTGAAACTAACTGAAAAACGCATTAAAAGTGTTCTAACATAAAAATAACGCTGAGATTATTTGCATTTCAACTTTTTCTATGATGTTTGGTCACGGTATTTGCTAGCGACCTCTATCGTCGAGTAGCAACATCATTTGTAGCGACATCTATTGGCTAATTTGCATACCACTTACTTACCTGCGTTTGCAGCACGAACTTGTGCTCGTGCAAGACGAAATATTATTATGGTAATCCACGAGATGGCGCTACGGGTAGTAAACAAACCGTGAATAGCGTGAATTCGCCATCATCCATTCATTCATTGTGAGTGTGAGTTGGTCGGGGTCTTGCTTGTTAGAACATTGAAAAACAAAAACATCTTCTGACTCTATTATATGGTTTTCGTGAACAATAAACTGAAATCTAGTGTATTGTGGAACTGTTTATCTAACAATAGACGGTGGTGACAGTTTTCTACTCGTTTTGAGGCGATTCTTTGGATTTTGCATAACGGTAAGTCGGTAGTCTTTATTCGACATTCGCGATGCAATTTGCAATTACTTAATAATCGTGAACGTACATTAGATACGTGCGTTTATCGCTGGCTTAGTAAATAATTATTACTAGCAGTTTTACAGCTTACAACAATGTTCGTTCGCTATTTGTATAAACTAACCTAACATTTTTGAGTACCTAGGACTTTCGGCGTTAAGTTTATTTAGGTTTCTCGTTCTGTGTTTATGGTGTATGATTATTACTCAATATTTAAATACCTAAAACAGTGGTAAGTATATATTATGATCATTGCCAATATAAGACCAAATACTATCACTGAGTCTGAGGATTTTTGCCTTGTGCGAGAACCAAATTAAACGTTTCAATTCCGTCCTATAGAGTTCAACAGAGACGAAAGTATTTATATAGGTTTCCTGTATTTATCTGTTTTAATCCATGATTACAACCTCCAACAAATAAGTCCTACCATTGTACTGTAAGTAGGTACTTCAGTAGGTACTGTTACATGTGATTACTCGTAATAAAGTGTGAATATGTCATAAGGATAACTAACACTAAGTAGGTACTTACCTATCTATTTTGGGCACCTCGCAGTGTCACCGGAAATGTGACGTAATTTAGGCACCTACCTGTCCAAATTTGCCGATAACTATAAATAACTTATACCATATAACATTAGAATTTTAACGAACAAATTCATCAAGTTAGGAAAAAAGATTAACCCGCAAGCAAAAATGCTATCAGTATTTTTATAATGAAAACATGTTTGAGTACTTACATAAATTTGGAGACTTACTAGGTAACTGAATCCAAAAATATATGCAAAAGGAAATAACGGTATTTTATTTAATATTTACGACCTTTAGATAATATTGAATTTCATCTGGCCTATAGAAAGGTTTATTCATTAACAAAAATAAGTGGAGTATGCGCGTATCCCAAAGAACGTATATAGACGTAGTCAATTATAAAGTAAAGAAAGTTTATACCATTTTCGCCTGATTTTTACGGAATTTATGAAGATTACTTTTCATAATTTTTTACCGTATCGGTATTAAATTTAGGTGGATTATGAATGAATATTTAGTCAAATTACCCAACCTATTTTTTGGTGTAAAAATATGGCTGATATTGATATAATTATTGTTGTGTTTTCATAGAGCGAAACAGTTAAGTTCTCAGGGTGTTAGGTATTCAAGGGAAATATTGTACTCTTTTTACTTAATTCGATCATTAAGAGTCCGCAGTAAGCTCGGCCTAATTTCACCTTCCCATACAAACGGAGTTTCGTTCTCATTTTAAAACTACGTGTTGGATTGTAACTTTGTAACGAAACTTTTCATATACAAAATGCCATGACGTATATCTAGTTCTTTAATTAGTTTGTATGGCTCCAGTTTATAAAACAAACGAAATACAGCAAAAACATGTTTTGTATGAAAAACTAAAATTTGGTGTATTTTTACGGTTCCGCACCTCGAAAGTAAAAAGCGGAACCCTTATAGGATCACTTTGTTGTCCGTCTGGCAAGACCCTTTTTCTCAGGAACGCGTGGAGGGATCAAGCTGAAAATTATATCAAATACTCAGGTCTACTGTCCCTTGGAGCTGTGAAAAAATCAAACTTCTAAGCCAACGCAATCAAAAGATACAGCCGTTTATGCCGCAAATTTTCGTAATTCGCAAGGGAATCAAAACCTACAGGGTACCTACTTCCCGTGAACTCAGAATCTTGAAATTTGGTACGAAGCACAGATAAAAAATATAATTTTTTAGTTATTTAATTTATTTAATTTTATTTATTTATTTATTTCATACTCAGGGTCCATATAAATGTTAGTGCTTAGGTAGGTAATTACAATACACATACTTACAAACTAGAGGTTAGTACAAATTATACATTAAAGTTATATCACTGAAAATTTAATGTCCAGTTGACTTGTTTCTATTGTACGGGTGGTCCGGGACCCTCGGTGCGCGAGTCTAACTCGCACTTGACCGGTTTTTTTTTACTACGGTATCTGAAGCTACATAAACTAAGTACAAACCTGGATGGTACTTTATTTAACTTAGGTATTCTAAGTATAAAGTTTCAGAGCAAACTAGCTACTCGTTTTGAAATGAGAGCGTAACTACATTTGTATGGAGAATCGAGCTTACTGCGGACTCTTAACTGCATTTCAGACAATGCTTACTAATTTTTTTACGTTTCAAAATGGTTTTCCTTGAAAACATGATGATAAACGCACGATTTTATATGGAACCCTACCCACGCTGCGCCTTCCGGTACGTGGTCGCCACTCGAGAACCTTTCCGCCCCAACGGCCATCGGTTCTACGTGCAATGTGCCCGTCCCATTGCCACTTAAGTTTAGCGATTCGGAGGGCTATTCGGTTACCTTGGTTCTGCTGCGGATAACCTCATTTCTGAAGGTCGCGGGAGTCCGCTGGATGCGGGTGGCGCGGGACAGGTCATTGTGGCACTCTTTGGGGGAGGCCTATGTTAAGGCGCTGTCAACACCAAAAACGCGCACACTGTCTATTTGTATCGGAATAAGCGAGAGCGAGTGTTACTTGAGCGGCCAGGTTTTAGACGAAAATAATGAATAAATATTGAAATAAAAAAAAGTGTGGATTATTTGTGAAATATGGCTCGTCTACGGTTTAGGTATGAATATGTGGACTTCGTGTTTTTAATTGCAGACCCATACGTCAAAAACATAAGGACATAGAACCGTTTAAGATGATTTTAAGACCAATCTTTGCAATTATTTTCTATCGAGCCGATTTCATCCAATTATGTTTCGAGTCCGTCTACGGTCTTGGAAATATGATGAATATTAACTTATATTTTTTTTGATGTGCTAAAACAAATAGTTTTTCTTATACAACTGCTCAAATAATATCAATTTACACAAATTTGGTCTTGTCAGCCTCTTAAGCAGTGGACGTCTTTCGGCTGATATGATGATGATATGGCACAAGCTTCTGCTCGGGACTCCGTCCGCGTGGAGCTTGTTTAATATCGTAGCTCCATACAAACGTTGACCCCCTTAGGGGATGATTTCCGGGATAAAAGTGTCCTCTATGTCCTTCCTAAACTCTGTACCAAATTTCATCTAAATCGGTTGAAGAGATAACAGACAGACAGACACACTTTTGCATTTATAATACTAGTATGGATAGGGAATAGAAGGCGGTCAAAAATTTGTAAACCATTCTGGCTCTTACGGTTGATTTTTCACTCAGAAAACCAGATATTTCCAGAATTTACACCATTTATACTGTAACCAGTAGGCTGCTAATGACTATAAGGTACAATAAGCATCTTATAGTCATTAGCAGCCTACGTAGCCAAATATATCGTAACACGTCCTTACTCTTACAGTAATAAAGACGTGTTGAGATATATTTGCCTACTTTGGCTGCTAATAACTATATGACGCTGACCTGCTCACTAAGTTGATGGTTGGTTTCTCTTTATGGCATTTATATTTTGACCAATGATACTAAAACCCCTAGTTTAGGCCTCCAGTTACATTATTTTACATTAAACCATTCCGAATACTCCATTAAACCGATCTTAGCTACAAAATGGACCAAATACAACAAAAGCAATGAAATAAAACGGAGGCACCATCTTTAAAAGTGGGAGCGGAGGCTGCGATAGCTATCCTGTTTTAACGTGTGGGGAGAGTATTGCAGTCTCGTTCTCACATCTCATTGCCCTTAGACGTGTGACATCCCTGCGGGCTTAACTCTGCGGTTTAGGGTTGGCGATGATGTTGTTTTAAATTTATTATTTTTGTAGTTAAATACTGATTCAAATTAAATACATGTATTAAGGACAAAACTATTTGAACTCTGTTAAGGTTTTTGCTACAATGCTGAGTTGGGAACATTTCGTGACGTGTATTTTTTTTTAATCCATTTTTGTCGTGTTCAGTGTGTCACTTATAAATGTTTTTCTATTTCTATTTATCGAGATAATGTTTGCTTGGGTGTGACGCTGCATGTCGTTTTCTTCCACACCTCTCCTTTCCTTAATGTCATCTTTCAAATTTGTAGCAATCCAACTGGGGTAGTAACTCCACCACATACTGCCGTCCTAAGCAAATAGGACGCATCTGTCTATGAGTCTCATTCAAAAAGGACGCATTTGTCTATGAGTAATATAGTCAGATGCGTCCTTTTTTAATGAGACAGATGCGTCCTTTTTGCTTACGGCGGCAGTATAATAACACCACTACATGCTCAGTAGGTATGTTTGAGATTATTTAATGAGGCCGAGTTTTTATAAAACTGTCATTGCAATTCGAATCTTATATCTGGAACGGTAGAGTTGCTTTTTGAATGGACTATTTGATGCAATGGGGAACTTGCATGGGACTTTAATTTCGAATAAATTGCACTCAATCGATGCGGATATACGTAGAGATATCATACAAAACAAAAAAAAAGATAAAAAAACGATTGTATTAGTTTTATCTCACGTTAAAATGACGAAAAAATTTTTTTTTTTTTTTTATAAAATAACAACAGACACAGAATATTACATTAGAAATGATATTTTGTATGACAAGTATAGACTTAAACGCAAATTTAGTGGAGATAATTGCAAATGAATGACCTACGTACTCCATAGTAAACGCGCCGAGAATATATGCTGTGACGTCATAGCGTAAGCCCGTTTAATATAGAGCGTTTTCGGGGGGTGCCGGCGCGTGCAGATTTCAAATGCATATAACATCAGAAAAATAAATAATAAGCTGAATCTAAATCTCTATACTTTTGATTTTAGTAATAAAATAAAAAGATGCAAGTTCCCTATTCGGCCAACTTAAATAATCAAGTACTTATAATAATAATAATAATAGTCTTTTCTACGGCACTTTCAGGGGCCCATCTTATAAGTGAGTGGCTAGTCACCGCCTGCCTCGATAACCTTGTAAATTACAATGTTATGGCAGGTGTCCGGACCTCTATGCAATAGCCCAATTTTATTGCCCACCCAAATCTCATCACCATAGACCCAGTTCTCTATCCATTTCACCCACAATAGCCGCAACGCCTGTTGGGACCGGTTCACGGGTATCTACCGATGTACCCGTGAATGGGTTCTAGCAGGTGTACTACATCACATTAAACTTCGTCTCCATAGGGCCTCTACGTGTTGGATCTATATCCCCACGCACGCCTTCCAAATGACCGGGCTTTGTCCCGTGAATTTAAATCGGAGATACATAATAATAGTAAACTGTGGTGTTCTGTTCCTGCTGGTGAGTAAGGTCGCCAGAGCTCTTGAAGGTGCTCTATGTCAAGAGTGAGGGACTGGCTGTCACAAAGAAATTTCGAATCCATAGGTGGGCATAGCTTTGCGACTATCGCGTTCATATACTGCCCGTAAGCAAAAAGGGCGCATCTGACAATGAGTATCATTCAAAAAGGACGCATCTGTATATGAGTTATTATTATTATAGTCAGATGTGTCCCTTTTTTGCTTACGACGGTAGTATATGCGTCCATAGGCTTTAGTGTCTGTATAAAGTATAAAGAACTTCGTTAATAAATTATGATCAGCGCTGAGGGACAGGAGATTTGACATTGTATCTCGTTCCCACTTGTGGTATTGTCTATGCTTACATCCTTGTCACTCACGTGTGTATGTGTGTGGGACTCCCTCTATTTTATTCTTCCTCTATGTTATAAAGTTTATATGTAATCTTCTAATGAAAACCAACTTCCTCTCTGTCCAGGGCTTTAAAACGTTATAAAAAATAGCGATATCATAATGATATAAATTACCTTATGTTGAAAAATATCGTTATAACAAAAGCAGAGTAGTGTCCATAACGATATAAATATCGTAACACAATTAATATCATAACATTATAAAATACGGTCGAATAACGTTATAATATAATATCGTTTTAAAATGCGAGCCGCGCTGACATCGCACGAGTAGGCGAAACTGAATGCGAGAAAGGGTTAGCCGATAACGTTATAATGTTATTATATCGCTTAAACAAATATTGCTTTTATATAATGGTTTAGATTTATAACGTTATAATGGATACCGCTATACAGCGCGTCAGATATCGTTTTGAGTATAACGCTTTAAAAAACCTAAAGGAAATATAACGTTATAAACGATAGCGCTATGCGAAAATAGCGCTACTTAAAGGCCTGTCTATGTCCCACTTGCATTGCTCTCGACAGAGGGAGATACACAATCAAACGTCATTTTCGTTACGCGATAGCTCAGGGGTGCTACCAAGAAAAGAAAACGAAATTCGTTCGTCTATGCTCTGTCTCTTGCTCGAATATGCAAGTGCGAGGTGTCATACTTTCTAGCGGTGACATGGTATCGTACGGGATTCAAACTTACATAAAAAAAATGTACGATAAATGTACGAAATTGTACGCTAATTAAAAAAAAAATACTACACGTACTCACGAGAAAACAATGATCAATCTGTCACCGCTAGGAAGCATACTTCCTGGCGGGCGCTATCTATTACAGCGGTAACATAACATGGTATCGTACGAAATTCAAACTCGCATCAAAAAAATCGTACATTTCTCGTACATTTTTTTGATATGACACTACCGGTCAAAAGTTTAAGTTCACTCTTTGTTTTAGGTACAAATGAGTACTTTTGGACAATGATTTTTTGCAGTTCAGAAGCCGAAATTTGTTTCCAACTGATCCGTTATTGTTTCCAGAGATTTGTTTAATTAGTCAGACACAATTCACGTACATTTCTAAACAACGCATTCCCTAAAATGTTATAGGAATGACGGCAAAGGCTGGGCCATATATGGGCTTGCCACTTAAAACGTACAATGATCATATTACAATGTTGGTTCTTAGGGAATCAGTTGTTTAGAAATCTACGTAAATGGTGTCTGACTAATCAAACACATCTCCGTAAACAATAACGAATCAGTTGGAAACAATAGGCTTGTTGCGTGGTGTTAAAATTGATAACGTCGTGTTGCTAAATGGATAGTAAACCATCAAATTATTGTAATAAAGTATAAATTACAAAATATAATTCAAATCATAAAAAGATATGAACCTTGTAAGTTTAGAAAAAAATGTTTTTTTATTTATTGTCCAACAGTAAATTTGAAGGTGCCAATAGAATCCTTACGTTTTTATAGAAACAAACTTGTATGACAACTATGGACCTAAACGCAGTATTTCGCGACCGAAACAGCAATTTACTTCATTTTCCATGCAACGGTTAGTACAAATTGCACGGTGTGACGTCATACTTTAAAGCCAATCAGTATGAAGCGTTTCGGCTGCTGTCAGCGAGTTCCGTCTTTAACTAGATTTTTTGGGTATTAATGTCCTTTAAATGTAGATGCTTTCATACAAACATTTGTTCATCTACAAAAACTGGTTCGAATGGCATCGTAAACAAATTTAAGGTCACAAGCCCATTTTCGACATCTGAACTGCAAAACATTATCGCACAAAAGTACAATATTTGTACCAAAACAAAAACAAAGGGTGAACTTGAACTTTTGACCGGTACTGTAAGTATGACACAGTGCGAGAAGGAACACGAATGAACTTTTTCGTCGCGTGGCAGCCCGGATGACTTTCAAATATTTGTTGTCCAGTTGTGACAACCCTACAGGGCTGCGCATAAAATCAATATTTATGGCCGACGATACATTTCACCTCAGCTCCACCTAGACGGACAAACGTGCACAGCTATATATATATATGTATTACGTTTGGCCCGGGCCGCCGGGTTGCTAAGTTGGTTTGTACAATAAGTTAGGCAATTGTGTGTCTATAGAACTATAGAAGAATTGAGTAGAAAAATACGTGTTTGGAGATATTGTCAATTACTAATCTAAATAATAGTGGTGTATTTATTAAATTAAATAAAATTTATGTCTAGTATTAAAAAAAAAATTAATGAGTAAAATTGTCGCCATATAAAGAATATTGCCCTGCAAAATATATAAACGCACATGGTAAAAAAAAAAAAATTGAAATATATTTCCGGACAATCTTACATCGACCTAGTCCCAAGATAAGCAAAGCTTGTACTATGGGTACTAGACGAAGATAAAAATACTTATATATGTAGATAAATAAATACTTAGAAAACATCCATGATTCAGGAACAAATATTTGTGCTCATTACACAAATAAATGTCCTTACCGGGATTCGAACCCAGGACCTCTTGCTTCGTAGGCAGGGTCACTACCAACTAGGCTAAAGCTGTCTTCAATATATAACTATACACTTCTATATGTCCATCCATACTATACTATACCATATTTTTTCTAGCTTGATTAGAATGATAGATATGTCACTTCATGATAGCATGTCACTTTGTAAGGCGGTAGGCTAAATTCATAATGTAGCGACGGCACGGTTAGTTCACTTCGCTTACTTTAATAGTATAATTACTTATGGTCTTATTTATGGGGATCAGCGGCAGATATTTAGACTGTCTTTATCTTACAAAAAAGCGGCCAAGTGCGAGTCGGACTCGCACATGAAGGGTTCCGTAAAATAAATTGCGGTTTACGATTTATGACGTATTAAAAAAAAAACTACTTACTAGATCTCGTTCAAACCAATTTTCGGTGGAAGTTTACATGGTAATGTACATCATATATTTTTTTTAGTTTTATCATTCTCTTATTTTAGAAGTTACAGGGGGGGGGGGACACACATTTACCACTTTGGAAGTGTCTCTCGCGGAAACTATTCAGTTTAGAAAAAAATTATATTAGAAACCTCAATATCATTTTTAAAGACCTATCCATTGATACGCCACACGTATGGGTTTGATGAAAAAAAAATTTTTGAGTTTAAGTTCTGTGTATGGGGAACCCTAAAACTTAATGTTTGTTTTAAATTTTTGTGTGAAAATCTTAATGCGGTTCACAGAATACATAGTAGAAAGTTTCTACTGTAGCAGTGTATTTTTATGATGTAATTTTATAATACTCTGATACTGAAATTATATATTGTATACTGTCTTGAAAAAAATATACCTCGCCTTGTTTTTTAGGCCGGTTCTTCTCGAGGCAGAGGTTTTCTTTCCGTACCGGTGGTAGTTTATCGACATTCATAGGTGCATGTATTTTTAACACTTTAACTTTTTCTTTTTAATTTTTTTCCTAGGCACAAATATTGCTTGTAAATATTTAATCACGTCTAATATGCGGATTTTATATAGACTTGATCTCTAATCAGTTAATAAAAGGTCTAGCTACCGTCACAGATTATATAATAGTTGGTAATGTTCGAGCTAATATGAAAAGGTCCGCACAGAATACCGCGCCGCGCCGCGTCCCGCCGCGGTACTCTGTGCGGACCCTTTCATATTAGCTCGAACATTACAACCGGTACCGCCTCCGCGCCGCGCCGCACCGCCACCGCTTTCAGTGCGTTTCAGCCTTAGAGGTAACATGAACACATAAATTAAATTAACCACATTCTGACACTTATGTAATCCACTGCATCAGTAAGTCCACTGCATCCGCACTATCCGCAGCAATCGGAAATATCGGAATGCCGACGCCGCAACTATCAATATAACTATTCAAAAAGTAGTTCTTATCGGCAATCCGTATGACGTCATCGGCATCGGAAAAGATGCCCCCCCGGAGCATCCGCGTCAACATTTTACCGATAAGCCGATGCGTGCGGTCCGTGCGATCCGAATAAGTGGACGCTGTTGTATATGAGTTTCTATACGAAGCGTACCAAAATCCGTTTCGTGCAATGCGTCCGATGCGGACATGTGGACGCTTACCTTAAAGACCTCCACACACCGGTCGCGGGCGCGGGTCGGGCGCGGGCCCGCGCAAGTTGTAAAACATTGAAACTAAAATTCAAACACACATCGAACGCGGGTCCACGGGCCTGCGGCGGGCCCGCGTTCGATGTGTGTTTGAATTTTAGTTTCAATGTTTTACAACTTGCGCGGGCCCGCGCCCGACCCGCGCCCGCGACCGGTGTGAGGAGGCCTTTAGGCGACGTGAACTCAGAAAACGGATATTTAAAAAGTCGTAGCTCTTGTTTGGATTATAATACGGGTGCCCTACATTTAATTAGCAATCTTGAGGCCTTTCTCGAGGGACAACAGCTATTTGAATCCTCGAGTTTTTGACTTTCGCTCGCTAGAAAAAAATCACAAACATAGGTCTAAAATATAATAATACACTTGAAAAATTCGTAACAAATTATGCACAACAGCTAAACATATTAAAATTGGTTCTAAAAATCGGCAATATCATGTTTGAAGGAACTTAGCTATTACTTTTTAGGGTTCCGTAGCCAAATGGCAAAAAACGGAACCCTTATAGATTCGTCATGTCCGTCCGTCTGTCTGTCTGTCCGTCCGTATGTCACAGCCACTTTTTTCCGAAACTATAAGAGCTATACTGTTGAAACTTGGTAAGTAGATGTATTCTGTGAACCGCATTAAGATTTTCACACAAATATCGAAAAAAAAACATTAAGTTTTAGGGGTCCCCATACTCAGAACTGAAACTAAAAAAAAATGTTTTCATCAAACCCATTTTTTTTTTTTTTTTTTTTGTGGGCCTTAATATGCCGCTTCGACCAGCAAGTGATCTATTGTGGCAGCCCTTGTTTTAGAGTTCACCGTTAAGTCCCGTTGCCTCCAGGAAATTCCAGATTCTTTGGGCGGTGATATGTTGTACTTCTTGTGGGTGCATTATGTGCCGCCCTAGGTAGGTACTTCTTTTATGCATGAGTGGTCCGCAGGAGCAGAGAATGTGCATTGCAGTCTCCTCTGTCTCCTGGCAGAACCTGCAAGTTGTGTCCTGCTTCATACCCATTTGAAACAGGTGTTTGTTCAATTTGCAATGTCCTGTCAGGATTCTTGTCACTGCGCAGGTTTTGTGCCTTTTGAATTGTAATAACTCTTTAGACAGCTTACTATTGAACCCTTCGATCAGGGCTTTAGCTTGTTTTTGTCCTTTGGTGAACTTCCACAGCTTGATTGCCTCTGATTTTTCCGCGTTGTTTAGCAGAGAATATGCTTTCCGTTTTGTGATGCCACAGAACGGTTCCGGGCCGACTAGGGCCGTGTCTGCGCCCTGCCTTGCAAGTTCATCTGCTCTTTCGTTTCCTACAATGTCGGAGTGCCCTGGTACCCATCTAAGTATGACTTTGTTGGAGTTCGCCAGGGTGTTTAGATTATTTTTACAATTCTGGACTAGTTTAGAGTAGGACTCTAGTGATTCTAGTGCCAGCAGAGCAGCTTGGCTGTCCGAGTTGATGTAGATATGTTGGTTCCTTAGGTTTCTTTCAAGATTTATCTCCACGCATTTATTTAATGCGAAGAGTTCAGCCTGAAAGATTGAGGCCTCCTTCCCCATGCTGACGCTAGCTTTGAACTTTGGCCTCTCACCGTAGATACCACATCCAACATCATCACCTTTTTTTGATCCATCTGTATACCAAATGTGGCTTCCCTCCTTGAAGTCCATCAAACCCATACGTGTGGGGTATCTATGGATAGGTCTTCAAAAATGATATTGAGGTTTCTAACATCATTTTTTTCTAAACTGAATAGTTTACGCGAGAGACACTTCCAAAGTGGTAAAATGTGTGTCCCCCCCCCCCTGTAACTTCTAAAATAAGAGAATGATAAAACTAAAAAAAATATATGATGTACATTACCATGTAAACTTCCACCAAAAATTGGTTTGAACGAGATCTAATTAGTAGTTTTTTTTTTAATACGTCATAAATCGTAAACCGCAATTTATTTCACGGAACCCTTCATGCGCGAGTCCGACTCGCACTTGGCCGCTTTTATTTATTAAAAAAATACATGATATCCGCGCTTCCGAACACATTCCACTCAGTGACAGGGAGAGAAGACCACGAGCCTAACGTCGACTTAAGTTTTCTTCACAGAAGCAAACTTATACATGTGGGCCATGTGGCCCGTATTGAAAACCGCCTTTTGACAAGTCGGTTAAAGCAATGGCCGCTCCGCGCGTGCGCAGGTAAGAACCTTCGCATGCTAATCTTCGCCCCATTATTCCGAGTTGTCACCATTTGGGATTTCGGAGTGGGATCACCATGGGATTCGTGCCCAGTGAGCCTGTTTATTTTTATTTCTTTATTAGGCTCACACAACAAATTACAGTCATTCTTTCAGTAACAACACCAGCAGCAGCATTTCAGTAGCTTAGTGTCTTAGATCTAATAAATAAAATAAATAAATATTACGGGACAATCTTACACAAATCAACCTAGGCCCACGGTAAGCTCAGTAAGGCTTGTGTTGTGGGTACTAGGCGATGATATATATAATAGATAAATACATATAGATTATTATATACATATATAACATCCATAACTCAGGAACAAATATCTGGACTATAATTATAAAAAGATTCGTAACTTAAAGACAATTCACTAGATATAATTTACATATCAGTATTGCCAAACTTAGAGGGATTGCTGGCAATGTGCATAATATTTTACATTTAATAATTAACATAACATTTACCTAAATATTGCGATAAATATCTACTTACTAACTAAAAACTTAAAACCCCTGTTGCGAGCATGAGCATTTCCAAAGACAAGTTGGTAGATTTTACCGCGGCATCCACTAAGATCACCAGATCAGATCACCCAGGTGATTCGATTCGTATTGGACGAATATGTCTTATGAGATCTACCCAGGTGATCCTATTAATACGCCATATCCAGTAGGATACCCCAGAAAGAGTAATATAACTTCTGGATATAATTCTCTTTTTTTTTAGAGCTACGGCAGCCTAGTGGTTCAGGCATACGGCTGTGAATGCTGTGAATCCCGGCTCGTACCAATGAGTTTTTGGGAACTTATGTACGGAATATTTACCGTTAGCTTTTCGGTGAAGGAAAACATCTTGAGGAAACCGGTCTAATCCCAGTAAGATCTAGTTTTCCCTCTGGGTTGGAAGGTCAGATGGCAGTCGCTTTCGTAAAACTAGTGCCTATGCCAAATTTTGGGATTAGGTGTCAAAGCGGACCCCGGGCTCCTTTAGGGGCACAACCGGGAATAATAACGCTAATAATTCTGTTTTTGCGTCGGGGGTTAAAAAATACAACTCTTCTGCCGCATTCGAGTTAAAACGCGTTCATATTTCTGGGACGGACACGGATAATTTCCAGATTATCCCACACCTTACTAAAACCATATGCACCCTACTGTATGGAACGGCAGCTGCATTCATCTCCGGTTACTGGCAGCTTAGAAAAAAGTAGTCTTAAAAAATGCCAGGCCAAATAGACGGATTTGCCCATATTCAAACCAAATTCAAACAATTGCCATTTGTACGAAGGTAGTAAACAAACGCACTGATGATAGCTTACCGTAGCTTATGGATTGTTAGTAGCAGCCAAAGTAGCCAAATATATCGTGTAACAGATCCTTATTCCTGACTGTACAGTCCTACCTATCTATATATTCGACCCGATTGATCAAGGATGGCAAACAAATAGAAGAAGACGATGCGTATTTTCGACCGGTAAGGGCAAATGGCGTCGGTAGCTACCGTAGCCTATGGACGCCTGTAACGTCAAGAAGATATGCGTATTGCCGACCCAATTGATAATATGAGAATTCGCTAGGTTGATAGCTTATTCAACAATAAAAATTATATAATAATATGTATCTGTATCTTTGGCACTCTTTGGGGGAGGCCTATGTCCAGCAGTGGACGTCTTTCGGCTGATATGATGATGATATATCCACATATGCAGCAAACATTTAATTTTACCTTACCATACATAAAAACGTAATTATACAGGGTGGAAAAAACAAAGTGTACCAATAGGTCAAATACCCAAAATAAGTGAAGTAAAACTGAAATGACATTATTTTTTATTACTTGCCTAAATTGGTATCTAAATAGTAAATACTTAGAATGAAATTAGAAAAATAAATTATTTTTATGCAAGAAGTCAGGATAATATCTTTCTAATAAACATTTCGTCTTAAACTTACGGAAGACAAATATTGACAAACACTTTAACTCAATGTGTCAATTATTATTTCAATTCATTTTATTATCTGTAAAGCGTCGTGACAAGCAGATCACTTCTCTACGCATAAAACAAAAACTGTTAGGTATCCACGTAATGAGAAGAATGGTCTTCGTTGTAAAAATGATTTATAAAAAGGTAATCATAAGAAGGTGAAGTCCAATCATTGACGAGACTTTGTAGTGGAATGGAGGCCTCTTGTCGATTTATATGTAAAGTAAAATCAACAAAAATACTTGCATATGAACTTATAAAGGCAATCCTAAAAATAATCCATAACGTAACAACCGTCGATTCACTAATCGCCTGATGTCAGTCAGTACCACTTCAAAACTACACATAATACCAACTTGTATTTACCGTTCATAATGCCGCTACCTTCAAAGTAAACCTCAAAAATGTAGTAAAATTATTAGTTTCACATTTCCCCCACCCGCAAAGAAATCTTTGCGAACCGAGTACTTCGACTTTAAGCGTAAATGCAGTAAGTTCCAATTCAATACCAATAAGAATGCAGTCTTATTAGTACAGTACTAAAGTGGTTTTTGGAATAGCGAAAACTTTTAAATTAGAACATTCGCGCTTAAAGCTGCGACGTCTCTTTCTATCAAAATCCCACATATTACACAAAACCGTGCAAGGAGGAATTCGAAATTCGAACACCGTTGGACACAGTGTATAGCCATTACCTTGTAAAACGCGTATGTCTTTTCAAAAAGCGACTTTATGTGTGACTATTATGGTTCATTTTTCTAGAGAATGATACAGATGGACATCCTTGTGCTCGCTTGATGGAAAACGTATGTACGCGTAAGGTCATTGCTCCTTGCAACTGGCTAGTTTCCCTTGAGCTCCCATGTGTCTATGTTTTGCACTGCTTTATGGGTTTAGAGGGGGGAAAGTGGTATTAAGGCGTGGGTCTTCGTTGGCTGGTTGCTTCGCTGGTTGACAGGTTGACATAGCTATTGCTTGTTTTGTTTCCATTGCATGTACGTTTGTTAATCAATAAGGTGGGTGTTTTTCAGAATAGTAAGATGGCTGGGCTGACCCATCCAAAGTGTAAATGTAAATTATGTCTTGCGTCCAAGGCCCGAAGGTTACTACTTACTTACACTTACTGATTTAATGATCTATAATTATAAGTCTTTCCCTTCATAAATGTCCGTCGGACCTATTTTAGTAACAATGGAGTTAAGATTAGTTTTGTCTTTATGGCACATGGTTTATTGGTATATTATTACTAGCCATTGCTCGCGACTTCGTCCGTTACAGTACAAAATCTAATAGCACATATGGTATAGACTACCCACAGGCGCAGCGCACCATCAATTATCATGCTCCCATAGAAATCTCTAACTCAACTTCCGGAATGAAAACTGTCCTAAGTCCTTCCTAGGGTCTCAAATTATCATCATCATCATCATATCAGCCGAAAGACGTCCACTGCTGGACATAGGCCTCCCCCAAAGAGGACCATAGGACTCCCGCGACCTTTACCAGGTCATCAGTCCACCTTGTGAGGGGCCTACCCACGCCGCGCCTTCCGGTACGTGGTCGCCACTCGAGAACCTTTCCGCCCCAACGGCCATCGGTTCTACGTGCAATGTGCCCCGCCCACTGCCACTTGAGTTTAGCGATTCGGAGGGCTATATCGGTTACCTTGGTTCTGCTGCGGATAGCCTCATTTCTGATGCGATCGCGCAGAGATCTCAAACTATGTCCATACCAAATTTCATCGATATTGGTTCATCGGTTTAAGCGTGAGAAGGTAACAGACCGACAGAGTTACTTTCGCATTTATAATATTACTAGTTTTTGCCCGCGGCTCCGTGCGTTTATATCGTAGCTCCATAAGAGTTTCACCCCCCATTTCACCCCCTTAGGGGATGATTTCCGGGATAAAACCTATCCTATGTCCTTCCCCGGGATTCAAACTATCAACATGCTAAAAAATCATCTCAATCGGTTCAGCGGTTTAAAAGTAAGAGACAGACAGACAGAGTTGCTTTTGCATTTATAATATTAGTAAGTATCACAGAACAGTAAGTATGGATTATTATAGGGTTTAACGAAATGTATTTCCTTTTAAATGTATTAAATAAAAAAATAAGTATGGATGTCCTACCCCGATCACCCACTCTATATTCTGACGAAATAATTTTTCAAATCAAGCGAGTCTCTTTGGGCCTTCTTTCCTTGTTATTTTCTGACCCCCATATTTCATAAAACTTAAAATGCCTATTTTAAATAAAATTAAAAAAAAAACCGTTAAGATTTTCATTTCAAAGTTCAATACCTCAAAAACGGTTAAACCGATTTTGTTCAAACGCAGCTAAGAAGTAAAGAACCATTTCGATCACGTCAGCTTTCAGACAAAAAAAAAACTGCATTAAAATCGATCCACTCGTTTAGGAGCTACGATGCCATAGACAGACACAAGATACACAGACAGACACAAACCGCCGCCGCTTTGTCCGCTGTACAAATGTTTTCTTTTGTGTTGTTTTTCTATAGTAAACCATAATCATAATCATATTTATTCATAATATTTTATATTACATGTCAATATTTTAATCATAATTGTAAAAATAATAAATAATCATAAAAGTCAAAAAATAAATATAAAGCATAGGTACAACGAATTGTATATACATAATTCAAAAAATTCAAAATTCAAAATTATTTATTATTTAACTTATATAATGGGTTGTAGTACTTTTATTACACAAAACATTAACAAACACAATAATACAGTCAACAGGTAGGTACAGAAATTAAACTATACATGTGAGGGCCATGGAAGCACACGGAATCGAGTTAGCTCGGTACGACGATCTCTATCGAACTACCCGTGACGCGCGGGGGCAGAGCGGGGTGCGGGCCGCGCGGGCGGCGTCTGCGACGCGTACGGGGATTGGAGGAGAGCATCTAACCGGTATAAACTAACGCGGCTGGACGCGCGGCTTTTGGCGCGCGGGCGGCGCGGGGCGCGGGCTATCTGCCATCTGGCTACGATGCCGCTTCTAAGCGGCCTTTGCGCGCGAAACCAAGACGGCTGGAAGCGCGGGCGTTATACCCTCCCCCTCTAACCCAGGCGTTGTGTCCCGGACGCTGGGTTAGCCTTTCTAGGTCTTCCTCTCTTACGTTTCTCCTGGACAGGAGCTTGGATGGGGCCAACGAACGGAGTAAGTAACGAAACGTGATATTTCCCTAACGTAACGCCGTCACTAATGCGCTCTAATGCGTAGGTCGTACAGCCGACAACCCCTCGGACTCTATATGGCCCATCGCGTCGGGGAATGAACTTCGGCGTCTGACCTCTGCTCGTGTCGTTGGACCCCTGGGTTTTTAATAATACAAGGTCTCCTACCTTGTAGTCCGGTGCCGGCCGGCGATGCTCGTCGGCGAACTTCTTCTGTGCTGTCTGGGCCTTCTCGTGCACGTCACGCGCATCAAGTAACACGGTAGACAGCTTCTTGAGGAACGGGGTAATTGAAGCGACAACATTATCGCTCTCTACCACCGCTCGCATATCTGACATTACGTCAGCTGGGGCGCGCATCTCGCGCCCGTAATTCAAATAAGCAGGTGAATAGCCCGTGCTTGTTGTGACTGCGGAGTTCATAGCGAACCGTATCGCGGGGAGATGCACATCCCAGGTGTTGTGATCCTTACCTACCAGAATGGCCAGCTGAGGCTTCAAATCACGATTCTTGCGTTCAACGGGATTTGACTCCGGATGGTAGTATGAGGTGAGAGCCTGTTTGATGCCCATGACGTGACAGGTCTGCTGCATCACCTCGCTTACAAACTGAACGCCATTGTCGCTGATAAGCCTCCTGGGGACTCCATATCGCAGATACACCTCGTTCACCAGAGTCTTAGCGCATTCCTCAGCTGTGGCGGAGGGGAGGGCGAACAGTTCTACCCACCTAGTGCAGGTATCCTCCAGTATCAGTATCCACTTGTTGCCAGAAGACGTCTCCGGCAGCGGCCCGAACAGGTCTACTGCGAGGACTTCGAATCGGCGCGATGTGGCTGGGACTTGTAGCAGACCGGCGGGTTTTCGTGTATCTGCCTTATACCGCTGGCACGCTGTGCAGTCCCTGATATACTGGGTAACGTAGGCCCTCATCCCAGGCCAATAATACTTACTAACGAGACGCTGCAACGTCCGCTCTACGCCGAAATGACCAGCTGTAGGGGCGTCGTGGTACTCGGCCAGCACGTCTTTGCGCTCATGCTCCGGTACCACCAAGCTCGCGTCGTCGTTCTCCTCATTCTCGGGGCCATAACGGTACAATACACCATCGGTCAAAACGTACCCTTTATCGGCCCATGCCCTCCCCCTAAAGGGATCGTCGGATTCCATCGCCTCGATGATCTTCAGCACGTCGGGGTCCTTTAGCTGGTTCTCCCGGACATCCTTGGGGCTACGAGAGGGCAGGTCCACCACGGTCAGGCACAGGTCGCAGTCAGCGTCTGCAGAGCACGTTGGACGTGACAGCGTATCCGCGATCACGTTTGCCTTACCTGGTGTATACTCAATTTTGAGATTGTACTCTTGGAGACTGAGTGCCCATCTGGCTAGGCGACCACTCGGCGACTTCAAACTCATAAGCCATCTGAGTGGTCGGTGGTCTGACTTCACCACCACGTCTGCTCCATCAATGTACCCACGGAACTTCATCACAGCCCACACGACTGCCAGGGCTTCGCGTTCCGAGGTATTGTAATTTTTCTCAGCCGCCGTGAGAAGACGGCTGGCGTACTCGACGGGTCGTTCATCAACCCCCTCCCCCTGAAGCAAGGCTGCTCCTAATGCGTACCCACTACTGTCAGTTCTGAGGACGAACGGCTTCGTCTCGTCAGCCTGACGAAGGATTGGCGCTGACACGAGGAGAGACTTGATCGTATCGAAAGCGCTCTGCTGTTCGGGGCCCCATCTCCAGGTGCTTACCTTCTTCAGCAAAGCGGTCAACGGTGCACTGATCTCAGCATAACCAGGTATGAAGCGTCTGAACCAGCTTGAGGTTTGCAGAAAGCACTTCAGGTGTTTCACGTTCTGAGGAGGCGGCATGTTGTCTATGGCGGACGTCTTGTCTGGGTCCACGTGTATACCACCTGGCACGATGACGTGGCCGAGGAACTTGACGGACTCCCTCGCGAAGTGGCTTTTCTCACGATTCACCCGCAAGTTGAACATTGCTAGGCGATCGAACACAGCCTCCACATCGGCGAGGTGCTTCTCGAATGATTCCTCGGACAACACCAGCAGGTCGTCTAAATATGCAACCAAAGTGATACCTGGTAAGTTGGACTTGAACCGGTCAATTAACCTCTGGAAGGTCGCTCCAGAGTTACGCAGGCCCATGGGCATACGTTTGAACCTGAAGGTGCCCAAAGGTGTCGTGAATGAGGTGAGGTCCCTATGGTCCGGATCAACACCCACCTGAAAGTAGCCAGAACGTAGGTCCAGCGTGGTCATGTACTTGGAGGTCTTTGCGGCATGGAGAACGTCCTCGATCCTGGGAAGAGGGTAGCGGTCAGGTTCCGTGACCGCGTTGAGCTTGCGGTAGTCAACGCAAAGCCTGTAGCTCTCATCCTTCTTCTTCACCAGAACGACGTTTGAGGCCCACGGAGATTCGCATTCCTCGATGACATCGGCGCTGAGTAGCTTTTGCAGCTCTTTCTCCAGAGCTTCCTTTTTCGGCGGTGACAACCTGTACGGAGGCGAGGCGAGAGGCTCCTGATGATCACTTACCTTGATCTTATGGACGGCGAAGTCCGTAGGAGGTCCCTCGGCAGCAAACTGGGCCGCTCTGCTGCGCAAAAACGCGTTGAGTGCGTCCCTGTGCTCAGGCGGCAGCTCCATACCTTCATCGTCACGCAAGGTGACATCGGATATATCCGCTCGCATCAGCTCTGTCTCCTTGAGAATCATAGATCGCACAAATGGAAATGTTTGGTTGGGGCTATTTGCAAAATACCACGACTCCTGCGCTATTTCCACGGTGACCCCAGCATTTCTAATGAAGTCGCGGCCTAATAATGTTCGGGTGTTGTCCCCAGGGAACACCACGAACTCAGTAGCTACTTCCCTACCTTCTAAAAATACGGGTACCGTCGCGGTTAGTACTACCTTTTGTCGGCGGGAGCCGTCCGCAAGCCCTATGGTGCGTTCCGCCTCGTGGAATTGTACTCCGTCCGATTGTAAAATAGAATACAACATAGCACCGGCGACGCTACATGTTGCCCCGGTGTCGAGTATCGCGACGCCTACCCTGTTCGCGATAGTGACGGGTACCGTCGGTTGTGTTGTCTCGTTTGCGCGAGGTACCGTCGTGACGTCATCATCGGTGACCACATTAAAATCGAACGACCTTGCGGGTACGCTTACCCGAGCACAATTCTCACACTTCGACCGTACTACACCGGGTTGGCCGCATCCGTAACATCGTATTGGGTTAGACCCCGCATTAGCCTTTACTCCATCAGAAATGGTATTCACAGTTTGCTGATGTTTGTCTTTCAAATTACGACACTCAGCAACGCTGTGTCCATAAAATTTGCAGAACGAACACCGAACGCGCCTATCACATTTCGGAACTTCGTTCGAGTTAGAGGCGAGTTTCGTGACAGTAGTACCGCTCGAACCAGTGGTAACGCTGCGGTCAGCCGACTCGACTTCGCGCGGCGGCGCGCGTGAGCGAGACGGGTGGGGGCAGGTACTCACAACCGGGGTCGGACCGCCCGATTTCTCGGAATTGGTACTTACTTTTGTTTCGGATATCGCGTCTTCAATGATTCTCACTTTTTCTACAAAACTATCAACATCAACAATGCTATCTCTAGGTAACCGTTTCCTGACACGTCGATGTAACAGTCCGTAAATAATGTCTATTTGCATGCACATGGGTACCGCGTATGGCAATTTGACCATGAAAGACCGCACTTTACATACAAACACTTCAGCTCTTTCGGAGTCTCTTTGTTCCGAAGCATAGATTTCCCGTAAAACCTTATGAGCTGGTTGCTGTACTCCATACATGCCGCGCAGGCGCGCCACGGCGTCGGCCCAGGTGAGGGCAGAGGCGCGCGCACCGCGCCACCACACGGCGGCGTCACCCTCCAGCAGCAGCGGCAGGCCGCGCAGCGCATGCTCGTCGCTGACACCTGCGCACTCCTTGTACACCTGAACGGCGTCAAGGAACGCTTCCAGCACCTCCGCGTCGTGTGACCTCCCGTTGAACCTCGCGGTGCACTTGGAGAAGTTACCTCCGACGACCGCGGACGAGGGCGCGGACGGCGCGCGGGCCTCGAGCGGCGGCGTCGCCGGCTGCGGGACCCAGGGGCCGTTGTTGAAGGGGAGAGTTCGTAGGGTTTCCACCAGGGTCCGATTTGTCTCCGCTTGCATCCTGGCGAAGGACTCCATAACGCCGACAAGATAGGTCTCGGCGTTTAAGTTCGCGGCCGCTCCGGCGGGGCCGAGCGGCGCAGCGGCGGCGGGAGTGGCAGAGGGGGCGCTCGGGGCGCGCAGCTCCTCCGCCTCGTTGTAGGCCTCCGATTCGCTAGCTTGGGGTAAAGCCTCGTGGTTCCCTCCGTTGTCAAGAGTTTTGCTTCGAGTCTGTGGCATGGCTATAATAGTTTCTCACTCTTCTGTTGCACTTTTCATCGAAATATAATCGGGCGTTAGTTGAATACTTCTAACGCGGCACGGCACTCGCGGCGAGAACGCAGGTATCAAATCCTGAATGTAAGATTCAGCGCCACTAGTTGGGCAGCCACTATAATGGGTTGTAGTACTTTTATTACACAAAACATTAACAAACACAATAATACAGTCAACAGGTAGGTACAGAAATTAAACTATACATGTGAGGGCCATGGAAGCACACGGAATCGAGTTAGCTCGGTACGACGATCTCTATCGAACTACCCGTGACGCGCGGGGGCAGAGCGGGGTGCGGGCCGCGCGGGCGGCGTCTGCGACGCGTACGGGGATTGGAGGAGAGCATCTAACCGGTATAAACTAACGCGGCTGGACGCGCGGCTTTTGGCGCGCGGGCGGCGCGGGGCGCGGGCTATCTGCCATCTGGCTACGATGCCGCTTCTAAGCGGCCTTTGCGCGCGAAACCAAGACGGCTGGAAGCGCGGGCGTTATACTTATATTTTAATACAGATTTGTGGAATCCTCCTTTTAAGTTAAAAACTTGTGTTAGGAGGTATTCGCTCTTTCATACAAGGTATTTAAAAAAATAGTTAAAAATAAAATTAAGCTAGGTATATTATATTAGTCCCAATTATCCTAAATATACTCAAGAGCAATGGGAGATGATGATCCTATATCAAGTTTCAGTAACAATTTAAGAAATACTCACTGCTCATGAGTATAGTTAGTCACATAGGTCTGTTGGAAAACTAAGTAGACTTAAATATTATTTAGAAATATTAAATATATACATATATATTAGAAAAGGTACCTAAATAAATGAACCATGTACACTAAAGCTATGATAAAGACTGAATCACTGTAAGAGTGATTCGGTCTCATCATAACTTCTCCCTTTTAACCAAGTTGTAACAGTTTTTTTACACTCTCCATAACTTTTGGTGTATATATTCACCAGTCTGTTTACCTTGTTATATAAATTAATAGATAGTACATAAAATTGTTTTCGAGCAAATTCTGTCCTAATTTTGGTTGGTTGCTTAATTACTATATAGGCATTGCGTTTTTTTAGTAAGGTGTCGTCAAATTTTAGATTTTTGTGCATTTTAAGAATACAATTCAGTATGTAAAGCTGTCTCACAGTGAGTACATCAGTATCCCGGTAAACGCTAATGGTACTGTATCTTATAGTTTTACCTAGAAGGACTTTGAGAATAGATCTTTGCGCTCGTTCGAGAGTCATGAGTTTGAATTTGTGAGTACCTCCCCAGATGGGTAGGCAATAAAGTATAATTGATTGCACAAGGGTTTTATAAATATAAATCAAAAGCTCTTTATCAGTTATGTGTCTTAGATATTTAAATAACCAAATTAGTTTTCTAATTCTATTTGCGGTTGTTTCATTCTGTTGATTCCAAGATAGCAAATTATCTATATGGATACCCAGGTATTTAGTGGAAGTAACATGATTGAGATTGGAACAAGAACAGTTATTGGTGGGGTGGTTTCCGCAGCTGTGGGCAGTTAACTTAAATTTATTTTTATCGGGTTGTGATCTATTTAAAATTGAGAAGGTTATATAATTTGTCTTGTTTATATTTAATGTAAGTAAATTTGTATGTAACCATTTCATTACTTTGCATAGCCCAGCCTCAGCACAAGCAAACACTTCATCCCAGCTATCTCCATGGAATAATAGTGCAGTATCGTCTGCATATGAGATCACTAACCCATTGTCCAGTTGCATGTCGGTAAGATCATTGATATAAGTCAGAAAGAGGGTAGGACCGAGTACACTACCTATACTATAATTGTACACATTACACAAATAAAGTGCGACCTATTGCGTACTAAAGTCGCTAAATCTATAGAAAGTGTGCTCGATAAGCCATAATTTGAGTCGTGATTTGAAGCTGGCCAGTGATGGTGCATCTGTGATATGTGCCGGTAATTGGTTGTAAACAAATGATTTAATAGTACATTACATACCTAGGGCGGTTAAACTAAGAATGTCTCAGGTCGCAGGATATTTGATAAATATGCGCTCTGAGGCTTTCTTTATTACCGCCCGTGGTGAGTACAACATTTTACGTCTCTATCTGGCCAGAAAGTGGGGTTTCCCGCGGTAATTCCTACTTTATGGCCAGGTATGACGTAAAAAAACTTATAACACCCCTCTTTTTGCGTCTGGGGTTAAAAATAGGTTTGTTGAACGTTTATGAATACGGCCGTAATTCTATAATTTTAGGATAGTCTATATCGATAGAGGGAAAGAGGCTTTTTCTTTACGTCATACCTGGACCCTGGTCATAGAGTAGGAATTATAGCGTGCGGAAAATCACACGACCTGGCCAGGTCAGACGTAAAATTTTGTACTCATCGCGCGCTGTAATAAAGAAAGCCTCAGATCAAATATTTATCGCCATTGCCTTCGGCTCGGTCGTGAAATACCTGCGATCTGAGACATTCTTTGTTTTACCATACTAGCTAGGATGTACTCTTAATGAAACGTCATAACAATTTGCCATTTCACCGACAATTTTCGATGTTCAAACACTTCAAACTGCCTTATTTACACGATTCTTAGCCCATTATCAGTTGTTGAATCTAAAGAGGGCGTAGTTGCATGGTCTTCTCTCCCTCTCACTGAGAATACGCGTGAGCGAGATGGAAGTGCGTGCTAAAAGCGCGGATATCATGATCATGCGTACATTTATAAGGAAAATCCTTTTACCAGATTTGAGAACTTATCATTGTACAACTATTAAACCAAAAATCATTGTTACAAACGGGAGGGTCTTTACTTAAGAACGAACCAAAAACATCCAAACGAAGGGTTAGGTTTGAAAAATAAAAGTATCGAGAAAGTTATGCCCAATCGCGTTTTCACTTTTAACAGACTGAAGAAAAACAGTTTAAGATTCATATACTGTAAGGACAGATATGTAATCAATCACTATAGATGTTGATACCTAGGTCGATAAACATTGGCAAATTTGCATATGTGGGCTCTTATTAACATATGATTGCCGTTTGCCGTGAATCAATTTAAAGAAAGTAATAAATTGTTTATTTCGGACATCGGGTATCCATATAAACACAGAATAAACACAAAATTTTGAATTACCTATTTAATGACCGCTCACTGTATTTTTCTTACAATAATCGGACAAGCTTTCAAAAATGCGAATCTAGTTATTCCTATTATGAGAAATAAGAATGTATTCTATGAGTAAAATTTAGTTTTTAGGGCATTTCCCCATAATATGAAGAAACACCCAATTTTTTTCTTTTTAAGTTTTTTTGTATCTGTAATCTTAGCTGAGTTAATTTTAATCGTGGCGTAGTTATAAACAAAATTTGACAATAATTATTATCTATGTTAATTACCATTTACCGGGATTGAATAGTGTGATTTCATCTACATCAGTTCAGCGGTTTAAGTGTGACAAACAGACAGGCAGATTTACTTTCCGTGTCGATTTAGTATGTACATATTACAATAAAAAAATAAAATTGTGGACAAGCAAAGCTGCAGAGAAAATTGACCCCCCCCCCCCCCCCCCCCCGCGCATAAAAATTTTGTATGCAGGAAGGGTGGGGGGGGGGGGGGGGGGGGCTTTTCTCTGCAGCTGACCGTACTATGGGTACTAGACGACGATACACATACTAAAATAGATAAATAAATACTGAAATACATAGAAAACATCCATGACTCAGGAAAAAATATTCGTGCTCATCACACATAAATGCCCCTATCGGGATTCGAACCTGGGACCTCCGGCTTCGTAGCACTACTTCGGGTTCACTATACTACCAACTAGGCTACAGAGGTCGTTAAATCATTGAACTTCAAAGCGTTTTGTCTCTGTTAAGTATGTACCTACTTACTGTAATTTTTTTTTAATAATTATTGACAGATTACACGTTGAATAATAGATACATATTTTAAAACGTTCTTTTATTAACATCTAAAACCGTCATACTAAGCGCGAACAACGATGTAAGTACTCTATTATCATTGAAATAGAGTCGCTGTTAAGATGTTTCTCAAGGCGTTTTTGCGGCTGACTGTACAAGTGTACAATCAATTATAATAATATTTGAAATGACAGCATAAGTATCTCACACGCTCCACTGAATGATTAGATTATTTATTTCATGATAAAAAATAAACAAATACAAAGAAAAAATAAAGATATAATATTAAATTAAGACAATGTCAAAAAATGTACACAATAACGAGAAAATAGAAAAATAAAACAAAATCAAAAGAACAAATATATCAACCACTAGGTATAGTCATTCAATTTACAATTTAAATGTGCATTAGAAAATTCGTGATATAATACATTTAATGTCAAACATTTTACATTAAACGTATTTAATGTAAACTAGTGTTATATATTTTTGACTGCCTTGTCTTTCCACATAATATTGCAGCTGACTGTCCCATGGAGTGCCCTGATTTCTCTGACTATCCCATTCAGGAATGTAGTCGTCAGACTCGTGAGAATTTGCGTACTTAATACGAGTACGCTAAAACCGGCAATCGCTCTGAAAGCATTACTATTGTCGTTATTATTGTAACATGTTGTAAGAACATTAAAATTGCAAACACACATAAGACTTTTCAGAATTGGAAACAGCATTGTTAAAACACGGATAGCTGCGCCGATTCTAAAAGATCGTAAGTACAACCGATATGCAAGCGAATATAACCTCTCTATCAACTGTCAGAGAGCATTTAAAACCGGCCTTTATCTTTCCATCTTCGCTTATAACTGGCCAGGTAGCTACGGAAAGAGACAACTGAACGCCACAACAAGCATTTACACCGGCCACTGCAAAGAAAGCACGCTCAATCGATACAATAACCCAGACGAACCCGTCAAAATCCGCCATTTTGACGAAAACCGCTCCACTTACGCGCCCAGCGTTGTCACCGTTGGAAAGAACGGAAAAAAATAGCCTAAAATAGTGTGCAATACGTTTGTATTAACCGTAGGAACGGCGCGACGGTTGGGCATTTAGGTTTTAAACATCGAACGCGGCTGGTAATCTGCGATCAAAATGGCGGCGTCTTACGAGCGAGAGAGTCCGATTCGAATTTGGAAAATTGGTGTTTTTTTCTGTTGTAAAGAGAGCAGTATAGTATAAGGTTAGGCAGAGAACAGGAGGGGCGATCTCGACTGGCGAAGCGGTGTGAAGGGAAAAGTGTCGTGGGCAGATGAGGCGCGCTGTCGCGGGATATGTCCGGTGACACGCAGACGGGATTCTAGCTGCCGATAGATCCTTTGAAGATTTTTTTTTACTATTTATTTAATAGTAAAAAATATTGTTTTATTTTTTCTTTTTTTGAAATGGATGACGGGACCGATTCACATACACTCGGCGTCAAAAAAAATCGCACATTTCGAAGATTTCGTTTTGAGCGAAAATTGCTCTTACAGAATGTAATGTACCCCATGACTATGGGGTCTTATTTGAAAGGTAATGAAACCTTCTATCGGAAAATGTCAATTGAAAATCAACCCCGTAAGGAAAAAAAATAAAACACAACAATAACAATAAAATAAAGCTTAAAACTAAACTTAAAACCTAGTGTTGCCTCCTCTAGCCCTCCGAAGCTCTTCCATGCGGTCGGTCATGGACCTGATCAGCGTCACGATGTTCTCTTGAGGAATGTTGTTCCACTCCTCAATGACAGCATCATGAAGCTCATCAAGTGTGGCAGGAGGAGGATCACGCGATCGTACCCGCCTTTTCAGCTGGTCCCAGAGGTGCTCGATGGGATTTAAGTCGGGACTCCTTGCTGGCCAGTCCATAACGTTGATACCAGCAGCATGCAGGTAGTCCAGAACGATCAACGCTGTATGGCTGCGGGCGTTATCGTGCATAAATTGGAACCCAGGTCCAATTACATCAGTATATGGGACCACATGTGGATCCAGGATCTCCGCAATGTACCGTTGAGCAGTCAGGGATCCCTGGCCACGGCCACCTCCAGTCCGGGAAACGCAAACAAGTTCGGTTTTCCCGTCGACGGAAATGCCGCCCCAGAACATACAGGATCCACCCCCGTAGCTGACGGTTTCTACGGTGCAGGCTTCTGTATACCGCTCCCCCTGCCTCCTGTACACCCTTCTGCGTCTATCGTTGGTGTAAAGGCACACTCTCGTCTCGTCAGAAAAGAGGACATTCCTCCATTGGGTGAACGTCCAATTCTCATGGCTAGTGCGAAATCCTCTTCTGGCATTCCGGTGCTGCGCAGTCAACTGGGGGCCCGTAGCGGCCCTGCGGGGCATCAAGTTCCTCTCCCGTAGTCTTCGTCTGATCGTGGAGACGCTCACCGACGTTCTGCGAGCTGCTCGAAGCTGTTGCTGGAGCTCAACAGCGTTGAAAAAACGATTCCGCAAGGAAGTCGTCACAATGTACCGGTCGTCTGAACCGGAAGTACAGCGTCGCCTCCCGGATCCATGCCTTCTGATGTAGCCACCAGTCTCCTCGAACCGCTGGAACACTCGACGCACTCGAAAACGGCTGATATTCAGACGCCGAGCAACTTCAACAGTCTGTCGTAGTCCAGTTTCCAGTAGTGCAATCACTTGAGCGGCATCTTCTGGGGTGGTATCCATTTTTTAATGTTTTTTTCTTGCTGTAGCTCTTCAGGTGTGATCTCAGTGACGTCTGGATAGCGAATCACCCTTAATCAGCAGCAGCAATCTGCATCTCTCTTGCTCGCCCCCGCAGGGGGCGAGTGAGGGGAGGCCAGTGAGAGCTCTGCTCTCTATGGCGGTTTTCTTTCGCGGCCTGGCTACTACCAGGCCGGGCTTTTCTTGCAATGGTTGCGGGTTCTTGGTTTGTCACTTGGTTGCTTCTTTTTCTTTTATGGCTTCTTGGGTCCTTTTTGGCGGACTACTGGGTGGTTTCTTCTTCTTTGGGTGCGAGCTCTCTTGGTAGAGCTCGCGAGCGTCGATCCGGGGGGCGCACCTGGTGCGGCGCTATCCCCTGGAGCAGCGGATGGCGCGAGTTGTCGGCACTGTCGAACATTCTGCGCGCGAGTCGGCTTACGAATTCGTCCAGTCCCTTCCAGCTGAGTCCTTGATGGATGTCGATGTTGCGCACGAAGCGTGGGGCGGCTACAATGGTGCGCAGGGATTGGTTCTCCTGCGCTCGGAGTCTTTTCTTGTTGGTTTCCGACGTCAGGGCGAACCACGCTGGCGCTGCGTAGGTGATTCGGGACCTGACGTAGGTTTTGTATATCCCCAGCTTCGTGCGAAGGGGGAGGTGGCTGGCTAGGACTGGTCGTAGTTTGACTCGCGCTGTCCTTGCTCTGGACACGACGTCGTCCACATGCTGCTCCATGGTCAGGTTTCGGTCGATTGTGACCCCCAGGTATCTCGCTTTGGGTCTCCACTCTATGTTTTGACCCAGTAGCTTGAGCGGAGGTGGCAGCTTTTTGGTTCCGGTGATGAGAGCTTGCGTTTTTCCCACGTTCACCGACATTCTCCACTTTGTGAGCCAGTCGGGCAGGGCGTCCAGCAGTCGCTGTAGCTTGCGAGCGGCGTGTGCAGGGTTGATGGATGCTGTGTAGTAGGCGGCGTCGTCTGCAAACAGGCCCAGTTGGACGTCCCCTACAACTGGGATGTCGTCAGTGTACGCCGCGTAGCAGGCCGGGGAGAGGCAGCTTCCTTGTGGCACCCCTGCGCCGATGGGGAGTTCTACTGATGTGGCGTCCTCGACCGCCACCTGGAAGCGTCGGTCGGTCAGGAAGGAGCGCATGGTTGCCACGAGTCTTCTAGGAGCTGGGGAGGTCGACAGTTTGTATAGTAGTCCCTCGTGCCATACCCTGTCGAACGCCTTCTCCATATCCAAGAAGACGGCTGCGGTGTGTTCCTTCCTGTTCATGGTGTTGGCCATGAAGTGGAGGACCCGCGTGAGCTGCAATGTTGTGGAGTGGCCTTCGCGGAACCCGAACTGTTCCGGCCTAGGTTCCAGGTGTGGTTTCAGGTGTCCAAGCAGCAGTCTTTCGAACACCTTGGAGAGTGTGCAAAGGAGGGTGATGGGACGGTAGCTTTCCGGTTTTCTTCGGTCTTTCCCTGGTTTGGGCAGCATTATGACCCGACCAAGTTTCCAGGGAGTCGGGTAGTGGGCCGAGCGCATGATCCCATTGAATAGGCGTGTCACCGCTACCACTGTGCGTTGTGGCAGGTGACGAAGCGCCATATTCGGGATCTGGTCTGCGCCCGAGGCTTTCCTTGGGTTGCAGCGTCTGAGTGCCCGCTGCACTTGGCCGGGTGAGAAGAAGACCGGGTCCTCTTCGTTCTCCAGGGGTTCTTGGAAGTAGTCCTCAAGGTGTTGGGCTACTGTTTGGACGTGGTTGGCGTCGGCTGCTGGGTTCGGCTGGAATTGCCTGCTGAGGCACTCTGCGAAGATCTCCGCCCTGTCTTCTGCTTTGTACTTCAGCTGGTTGCTTTGGTCTAGCAGTGGCCTGGTTGCTTTCTGCTCTGTGCCGAGTTGTCGGCATAGACGGTGGATGGAGGGGACATCTCCGTCTATCGTGGCTATGTGGGTGTCCCAGGCTAGTGCTGCGTGGTTTGTCAGCTCTTGTTTGACGGTTTCCACTAGTTTATTGAGTTGCGCCTTCATTGTTGGACATTTGGTTTGGTTCCATCTTCGTCGCAGTTGGCGCTTTTGTTTAATTAGGTCCCTGATCCTCGCCGGGAGAGGAGATTTCCTCTCTGTGGCGGGGATGGTGTGAGCTGCGGTGTTGAGCGCCTCCTGTATGTCCGTGTTGATGGTGGCTGTGGCAGCTTCCACTTCCTCCGCTGTGGAAACTGGGGCTGTGTATGGCTTCTCCTCCAGAGTCTCCGAGAAGGTCGCCCAGTTGACTCTTCTCTTCGGTACCCATGTGATGGTGGCGGGGGTTGTGTCCAGCGTCATCAGCACTGGACGGTGGTCCGAGGGGAGGTCTGGCAGCGCTTCTTGGCGAATAGTGGCATTCACGTTTAGGTGGATCGCGAAGTCTATGACGTCTGCATTCCCGTCTCCATCGGGGTAGTGCGTCGGCTCCTCGGGGCCGGAGACGTCATAGTTGAGATCCACCGCTGTTTGGTATATTGCTCTGCCGGCTGTGTTGATTCTGGAGGAGTGCCACGCCGTGTGTTTTGCGTTGAAGTCCCCTGCCAGGATGGTCGGCGAGGGGGAGGACTTCAGCAGCTCCGAGATGTCTCTTCTTAGGCTTGGTTCTGGTAGTTTGCAGGGTCTGTAGATGGCGTATAGCCGGAGGTCCGCGCCCGCGACTCGGATGTCGACTCCCAGCGCCTGCAGGGAGTCGAGGGGCTGGTACTCGACCGGTTGGTGAATTATGGTTCTCCGGACTATGACGACCAGACCACGGTAGGCTGCTCCGATGTCGTTTACCTCGTCCCTCCTGTAGACGAGGTACCCGCTCAGTTTTAGGGTGTCCCTGGCGCGCAGATGTGATTCGCTGATCAGCATTATGTCCACGTCCTGCTCCTTGAGGAAGTGACGGAGCAGGGTGAGCTTGCGGGTCAGCGACTGCGCGTTCCAGTAGACCACTCTCAATTTAGAGAGTGATAGGCCGGGCTGGTAGGGCTGCTGAGAGGGCTTGTGCGACTGCTGCCGGGCCCTGGAGTGCTGCTGCGGTGAGGAGTTGTGTGATGAGCGCTCCTAGGTCTGGCGTGGCTTCTTTCGCGGCGGTCTCGGTCGCGAAGGCGCTCTGGGGCGCCCCGGGTCCGCTCGTGGGTGGGTTCTTCTGTTTGTTGGTTTTCTTCGTTTTGTTTTTTGAGCCGGCTGGCCTTGGAGCGCCCCTTGGTATGGGGGCGTTTGCCGGCGCCATCAAGCTTGATGGCGCCGACTCTTCCACTGTGGGTTTTTCCACTGAGGCTCTGGTCTCGGGGCCGCGTCGGTTGGGGTTTGTGCGGGCGGCCGTTCCCGCCCTTTGGTTTCTTGTTTCCTTCTGGTACACTGGGCATCCGGAGTGGTTTGCCGGGTGGGGTCCTTCGCAGTTGGCGCAGGTCGCTGGTTCCGTTCTTGGTCGCTTGCAGTCGCTTGCTGCGTGTGGCCCTGCGCAGCGCACGCACTTTATTTGTCGGTGGCATCCATGGGATGAGTGGCGGAAGCCCTGGCAGCGATGGCATTGCGCGGGCCCCTGCCTCCCGCGCCATGCTTCGAACTTGATGTCTCGCTTGAAGAGCAGTTCGGTTATCCCGTAGATTGCTGTGTGTTCTTTTGCGGGGCCGGCAAGCTGTATGAAGTATATACAGCCTTCGCGCCCGCCCTTGAGTCAATCTGCTTGATGTACTCAACGGGATGACCTTGCTCCTCACAGGCTGCTTTTATTTTCTCGGTGCATGTTCCCGCTGGCAGGCCGCGCACCACCACTTTGAGATTCTTTTCGGAGTCTAGTGCATACACATGGTATTGGAGTTTGACTCCTTTCTTTTCCAGTGCAGTAAGGTGTCGAATCACACATCGGTATTCTTCCTCCGAGTGTGGTGTGAATCGGATTCCGCTCCCAGCCGGGGCTGTGAACGGTGTTGCTCCTAGCTCGGCTGCTATTTGCTGTAGTACCCCAGGCCAGTCCGGGAGGATCGGTGCGACGATGGGGGGGTAGCGTGGTGATGACTGCTGTGGTGTGCCTGGTTTTGATGCAGGTGCTTTTGTGGGCGCGGGCGCAGCCGCACGAGCGGGCGCGGGCGCACACGCGGGTGCGGGCGTGGTCACAGGTGCCGCCGCGCGAGCGGTCGCGGGCGCGGGCGCACTCGCGGGTGCGGGCGCACACGCGGGTGCGGGCGCGGGCGCGGGCACTCTCTTGGGTGCGGGCGCACACGCGGGTGCGGTCACGGCTGCCGTCGCGCGAGTGGTCGCGGGCGCGGGCGCGGGCGCGGGCGCGGGCGCACACGCGGGTGCGGGCGCGGTCACTGGTGCTGCCGTGGGAGCGGTCGCGGGCGCGGTCGCACTCGCGGGTGCGGGCGCACACGCGGGTGCGGGCGCGGTCACTGGCGCTGCCGCGCGAGCGGTCGCGGGCGCGGACACACTCGCGGGTGTGGGCGCGGTCTCGCGAGCGGTCGCGGTCGCGGGTGCTCCTTCTGTAGCTGCGGCGTAGGTAGGGGCCTTCTTGGCTGGTGGCTGCTGAGGTGATTTAGTCGGCTGCACTTTCTCCCTCTGTCTGGATTGGCGTTGGGGGGGGGTGGCCGGTTCCTCGGGAGTGGTAGCGGCGGGTTCTTCGGGTGGCGGCGACTCGTCTCTGCACGCCCGTTTTTCCCCTTTGTTGGCGGGCGGCGAGGTTGGCTCTTCCATTTTCTTCCTCTTCTGGTTGACTATGGTGGGCATCTTTGTTGAGATGAGGCTCTTCGCGTACCCCAGGAGGTTGTGGTCCTCCGGCAGTAGCTGTTCGTCCTTTCCCTCGTGGAGGTGGGACGCCAGCCTCATGTAGGTCACCATCCAGGTTGTTAGCCCTGGTGATAGTGACCCCATCTCCACCATCCGGCTCACCATGATCCTGTCGTGATCAAGGAGATCCTTCTGCGTGCGGCTTCCTATTGGCGGGCAGATGCGGCCGGGTGCCGCGCTCAGGCTCCGCCAGTGGCTTTTGGCTTCTTGATGTTGGTCCGCTCTGGGCGGCTCGCTGGTTTCACTGTTGACGCTGGCTTTCTTGGCGGCGTCTGGGGTGGCTGTGTCCTTGTTTTCGCAGGTCGCTGTTGTGCCGACATTTACGATGTCAGCAGTTTCCGTGGCTTTCGGTCCGTCCTCCATGGCGCTGGGAGCTCCACTGGAGGTGCGGCGTGGCCACGCGACGCGACGCTCAGGCGATCGCGGTCGCGGGGTGGGGGCGGGTGCACAGGGCAGCGCGGGTAAGAGCAGGTAGCGGACGACCGAGGAGCGCGTGCGCTCGACTCGACGGCAGTGGCTCGACTTTTTTTTTTTTTTTTTCACCCTTAATCGATCTTTACCCCCCCTTTTATACCCGTCCATGGGTGCCCAATTAGTGACCCACTAAACGCGTACTTCGGGACTTTTGACTTTTTTTATGGTCATTGTTTTTACAAAAACAAACACCCACTCATTTAAAAGGTTGTTGATTGAGCTTTAAAATGATATACATATTAATGGGGTACAGTACATTCCGTAAGAGCTATATTCGCTCGAAACGAAATTTTAGAAATGTGCGATTTTTTTGACGCCGAGTGTATTTAACGGTGATTTAAAGGTTAAACTGTCAAGCTAAAACAACAAAAGGTGAACGTTACAGTAGATTCTGATTTTCTTCTTCCTTCTATACTTTGGGTAAATACCCTCAGGTATGGCATGTTCGTTTTCCACCCTGTATATAAAAATATATTTTGGGCTACGTACAGTCATAACATTCTACGGTTTAATTCACCGATGGACGAATAGTCTTTAACAAATCTCGTTTCTGTTAAGCCGGCCCCTCACGCTAGGTTATAATCGATGGTTATGCCTGCACAGTACTCGTGCAGGCATAACCGTGCAGACACACGTTCAGTTTTGTCATACACACGTTCAGTTATGCCTGCACAAATGAACTGTGCAGGCATAACCGTCGGTTATAACCTAGCGTGGGAGGCCGGCTTAACATACCTAGTCAAGGTTGTTAAAAATAATTAACACGCTCCTTGAATACGGTCAAGTTAGATATTTGTGAACACTTGGTTTACTATAGAATAGAGTATAGGCTCACAACTATTTTTTTGGAGATGTAACCGAAATTATGTGTATAATGAGGGGGATTAATTAATCCTAGTAATAGAATTGTATGTAGAACTTATTCCACATTATTTCTGCTTGGACACTGCGTTTCAAAGGTGATGGCCTGTTGTGACGAACCCAATGAAACGATCGGAATGACGTGATCATGATAGCCATTGTCCCGCGCCGCGATATATCTCGCGACGTATCCCCGTCCCGCCTCACCCGTGCGTACCGACTACCTATCTTTCATTGCACGTACGAGCGGGGCGCGGGGGCCCCCGGCCATCTTGCCGCTAACCGCCGAGCCGAGCGCGTCTCGCGTACACCCGCTCAAAATACCACTAATTAACCACTAAAACCAGTGAAAAACGGTAAAAAAACAAGTGCTACAGTGTACTAGTGTGTTGTGTAGTGCAGTGCACTGGATTGTATCAAAGGTGAGTGGATTCAATTATCATTGGCATCGATTCGGCGCGGGGGGACGGCGTCCTTTATCTTTTGTTGTTTTGTAACTAAATCAATAATTTTAGTTGCCGGACCGCTCTTAATTCGAATTACGGATTCCATTTTCGAACGCTGCGCGAATTTTTTGATAGTGCCGCAATAACCGATAATGTCGTATTGAGTATTTTGAAAATGGAATGTTTTCTTTAGCTATAAATAGTTTGAATGCATTTCATTCATAAGCATTGTTGAATCATTGATAATGTTACACTTATTCTCTTATCTTGGCATGTTGTGATGTCATAATCGTCGTTTATGCTTTATCTAAAAGCTAATTCGAAAACCCGTATTAAACCGGTTATTATAAAATAGAAAGTTTAAATTAGATTTTAACTTGTTTTGGTTACTTAGTAAACTTACTTAACTAGGTACTGTGAATATGTATATACTAATAACATTGTCATTCTTGTAACCTGCATGCCGTTTTGCATAAGTTAGACGCCTAAATACATAACTTGTTCTAGACAAAGGAAACGCTGTCTGTATTTATCTACCTCAGCAGTGCATGACCTTAAAATTACAATTTACAACACGTTTTTATTCCGATAAAACCCATTATATATAGATATACGCGTAAGTAAACAATTATATTATCTTTCATTCATAATGAGTAAACCGATAAATTAAAGTTACATCACTACGCACTGGCAACAAAGGCCATTTATTTAAAAACAAAAACAATTGAATTCGCGATTCGAACGTACCTATTCGAATTTGGAACATCGTCGTTGGAAATGGCGGATCGGGCAGAATAATTGCACTCGCACCGCGCCTTGGACGTTTGTTTAATATTACCCTGATGCGTGGAATAGCGAGATCGGGATCGGAAACCGCGTACTGACGCGATCATCTCAAATTTGTCGCATTGCATTCCACAGACAAGACGGGTCATCTTTTTTGAAGTGTTACCCTGTCGGTTGTAAAAGTACGTCGGTATACGTACTTGGGTGTGTTTGGTGACCTTTTTAAATGATGTGTGTTTTGCTGATTCACCGGTCATTATCGTACCGCATAGCATTTTAAAAGGTTTGTTGTACTTGGACTGAGATGATGTCCGATGGGTTATTTTTAACGGCTTCGCTTGGGTGAAATGATTGGTCATGATTCGGACATTGCCAAACGCATAGTCACCTTTATGTGAATTCAATTATACCGGTTTTCACATGATTGATTCTGCTCATAGCATGTTATGAAGATTTCTCATTCCCAAATTGGAGGAATTACTTTTCGAATTTAACGAATAATAATAACAGCAGGCATTTCTCGATATCTAGTAAAAATCACCTTGGTCAATGAAACACATCAGAATGTCCTACTACTCAATCGCAAATTATACTTCCTTTGTCGTCTGCAATCAGGTAAAAACGTAGAAAAACCTATTCTAACGAGCTTCTATTTGTTTTATACTTGCCTTGGGTTTACCCTGAAACTTAAATCCCTGCTGATGCAGAAGGCCTAACTGAATTCCTGGACCAACAATTTTTAATAATTTATAATGCTAATTATTACACGGTTAAACTCTTCGGGAGTTCGTCTTCAGGATGAGTGATTATAATTTTTCACTTCTCATGCTCGAAAAGTGTGTCATATTAGGCTTAGCATTAGCAAGCGGGGCTAAAGTAGTACATTTAGCCCCTAGAGAAAATATGTAATACAATACATATTGATGGTTTTAAAGCATTTTAATTTGATCAATCAAAACATTCCACCGTATTGAATCCACCAATCACAACCCTTTAAAAAAACAATTTGTATTTGCTATCGACTAATCAGGAAACATAATTAATTTCGAACATCAAGCGTTTTTTATTCCCTAACTCACGATCATGCCGTTTTGAACGCGCCCATAAACAGTCAGAGGCGTTTATTCTTGATGTCAATATTTTGTATCTGTGCCAAAGCAGTTTACTAAAAAAATCATGGCGCCAAATTCGACAATCTTTTCGCCGTGGAATTTATTATTGATTGTGGATGAGTAATCTTTGATTTTACTATTTTCTCGCAGTAGAAGTGAAAAGTAGAGTGTATTGTATAATTCTGGTCTAAAAGCCATATTACCACTCGAACAATTTCCTCTCGTGGTAATATGGCTTATTTTAGACCCTTGTCATACAATCTACTATAACCGAGTGACATTTAACCGTGTAATTATAAGCATTATTTCAACATATCTCACGAAAATTTAAATTCGATAGGTTTAATTAGGTACCTATCTAAAACATATAGGTAATAACTTTGGTTGTCTTGTATATTATGTGCCTGTTGACATTGTTTTAATAATGTTATTGTGATACTTTTAATGTACCTAATGAATGACAATGTATGACTAAACACGAAATAAATTAATATTTCAATATACGACCCCACAAGCTAACAAGCATATGCTTGTTAGCTTGTGGTGTCCATATCCATACTTGATATTATAAATGCGAAAGTGTGTCTGTCTGTCTTTCTGTCTGTCTGTATGTCTGTTTATTTACCTCTTCACGCTTAAAGCGCTGAACCGATTTAGATGAAATTTGGTATACCTACTTAGAGATAGTTTGAGTCCTGCTCCTGGGGAAGAACATAGGATAGTTTTTATCCCGGAAATCATCCCCTAAAGGTATGATGTGGGGGCTGAAATTTTGTATGAAGCTACGAGCGACCACGTACCGGAAGGCGCGGCGTGGGTAGGCCGCCCACAAGTTGGACTGATGACCTGGTAAAGGTTGCGGGAGTCCGCTGGATGCGGGTGGCGCAGGACCGGCCATTGTGACACTCTTTGGGGGAGGCCTATGTCCAGCAGTGGACGTCTTTCGGCTGATATAATGATGATGAAGGCTTAGAATGAAAACAAGACAAATCAAAAAGAGAAAAAAAGACAATAATAAACTAACAATTAATATGTGCATAAATGTTGATGTATGTGTAGTGTATGTATGTAATGTATGTGAGTGTGTACGTATGTTATGATATTACATTAATGATTGTTTCCGATTGCTCGTAGTAGTAAGTAGAGTTTGGATTTGCATTTTTGCCTCTAGGACACTGCTTCTTAGGTCGATACGTTTAACAAATGTGTTATACTTATATGTGCAAATGTACATCGTATTAGTATTATCTTCGTCTTCTTCGTGTCGAGATTCCTCAAATAAGAGATGCCCAATGGCCAGCGGTGTGGACAGCTCTCATCTGGCAGTCGCGTCTCTCAGGTGTTCTGAGCAGGAGTGTGGGCATGTGGGGCACGCCATCAGATGCACCATGGTTTGCGGTGCTGTACCGATAACACATTGGGTTGATTGGCCACGATGCAGTCCCCATCTGGCCATGTCTTCCTTACAGCGCCCAACTTGCGATCTGAGTATATTCTCGTGCTATGATATGGCATCCAGCAGTGGACGTTTTTCGGCTGATATGATGATGATGCTGATGCTATGGCATGTCTGATGGCAAGCAGACCGATGGGCGCTTCCGACTCCAGAGACGTCACGCGTTGCCAACCCTATGTTGATTTGAGAATTTGCTGTGACAGCTAGATACAAATGTAGGACATGACAGGTTGGAATTAAATTTTGGGTCAGTGAGGGCAGCTACCAGATCCCGTGTTGCTAGGCGAAAATGATCTTAGGAGACCTTCCTTCGATTTCAAATTAATGAAGATTGGCGTGTACAGATTTTAGAAAAAACATACAGGGTGCCAATCGATGTATGGGACCAAAAATAAATTTCCGGCTAGAAAAGCCATAAATCGAGAAAAACTTTCCCCATACAATTTTTATGAAAATGAAAAGTTTTTTTACATGTATTTTTTTAATGTCAATCGATTCCATTTCTATCCAGTATCAATAGTTTCCTTGGGGTCAACTTTCGGTAATGTACAAAAAAGCCAGAAATTAAAGAACTTTTTCTCCTTAGTAAATGTATGAAAACAGTTTTCTTTAATTTCTGTATAAATCATAAGTTAACTCAATGAATGCATCGATATCAAACAAGACAACACAATTGGAAAGCCACGAACCTTGTCCCAGTTTCGTTGAACAGTGAAGACGAGCCTGTATTGTGTACAAGTATTCACTATATGTTCATAAACAGGACGACTGACAAACTTCATTATTCTGTATATGGGTTAAATTGGTTGAATTATGGGGATAAACCCATTAATCTTGGACTTAAGTCAATTGGGTACTTTCCTGGGTAAAAAAAATATTAAGTATTCTATTTAGTCCGTCAGTTAGGTAAATTATCAAAAAATATTGGACACGTATTTTTTTATTCGTCAATCAAACAAAACTATGAAGGTATATGTATATATCCCGTTAAAGTTCGGCGTGACGTCACATTAAGCTAAAAAGTGTACCATAATGTGACGTCACACGGAACTTGAACGGGGCCTATATCTTCATAATTTTTTGTTTGATTGATAAATTAAAAAAAATGTGTCCAATATTTTTTGATAATCTAGCTGACGGAGTGAATAGTTTTCATTAGAAAAGTAGTCAATTCTTGTTTGCACGAATTGACTTTATTTACAATGCAGAATTTACGATGATACTTTGCGAGTTTCAAGTCTCTCGCAGACTGGCACGTCCTGCGGTGGCGGTCAAAAGTAAACTGACCGCCACCGCAGACCGCGTCAGTGTTATTCAGGCCTAACAGTTATATAATCCCGCCATGATGTTGCTGACAATTCTATTGGATACTTACATTAAATTAACTGGTTACTGGTTAATTAACCAGTCAATGACGTTGTGACAAGGTTATATCAATTAAATTTCCCAAAGTGCTCCGAATTCACGGTCAACATAAATTGTCCACGTTATACTTATCATTAAATCATTTATTTTCAAAAGTATATACAAGATGATAATTATATGTTAAATCTAATGAAAAGGCCCTCGCGGATCTATACTGAGGATGCTGGCGGCATTATGTCTTTGTTTACTTATTTAAATCGGGCAACAATATTATAAATACCTTAAAGACTAACATGCATATCAATATAAACTTATTAAAAACTACAATAACACACTATTACTGTGACGTGTTACGCAATTTCGTGGTGTCAGGTAAGCGACCACGAAAACGCCAGAACTTGTCTCGCTTCGGCTAAAATTCTTCCTTAGTGAAGGTCGATAGATGGTCTGTTGGAAGTGTTGGAACTCTCACCACAAAGGAATTAAAATTCACGTTATGGCCTTTGTTTAGTGTGACTTGTGTTCGTTACTTTCCCCAGTTCGTCCGATTAAAACCGCTGTAAGTGTGCCATACTGAGGTCATCGAGCATAGTACTTAAGTCCTCCATGGTGTCAGTCAGCCAATACTACTATATCGTCAGCAAACCGAAGGTGAGTGATGTACTCGCCGTTGATGTTGATGCCTAGCCTTCTCCAGTCCAGAGTCTTGAAAACATCTTCCAGTGCAGCGGTGAACAGTTTTGGAGAAATAACATCTCCTTGCCTGACTCCCTGCTGATTTTTTTTCATTTATTTATCTCACAAAACTTAAACGCTAGTTTTATACAAAATATGTTCCGCCTAACTGAGGACAGTTTGAAGAGTTCCCTCGATTCCTCCAGGATCCCATCATCAGAACTGGATTTAGGTGACAACGACGGGACCAATCTGGAAGATATATGCTTCCAAACAAAGAAATATTTTTTCATATCGGTTCATATATTACCGAGTTATCGCGTAACAAATACACAAAAAAAATACAGTCAAATTGAGAACCTCCTCCTTTTTTGAAGTCGGTTAAAAAGTAGCGTGGCTTACCGCTCGGCTACCTGGGTATACATGGGCTATACCTATATTCTCGATGCCATTAAACATGCACTGCCTGTATCTAGTTCAAACGTAGTCCGATCTAGTAAATATGTAATGTGTCATTGACGTGGGGCGAGTAGAAAGCGGCAAATTACATGCCTATCGATTATGATTCAGACCTTTAAATATGCACTTAGTCCGTTTCCCGATCGCATTGGTTTTTTTTATTTAATCGTATGGCATACATTATTTGGCCTTTGAGTTTGTCACTCTTTAGTACCACCCAGGGGACACGTGTAATAGGGTTGTTGTAGGTAGCTCCTGCGGTTCCACGGGTCTGAAACGCCTCGAAATTGTCCCGGGGCGCTCTCCCTGGCCAAGCCTGTAAAGCGGGCTAGTCGCGAGGGTCAAAGTTGCATGCGTAAGCGAACCTTCGACCCTCCTTGTAAGCGAAATGGCTGGACAATCGTTGGGGGTTTAGTGGGTAGTCTGGGCCTTCTGCCCTGGAGTCCCACACACCCGTCCGGTCCCCCTCCGACTGGGCGGACGGTGCATCAACGCATTCCCCCAACGTAAAAAAAAGGTAGCTCCTGCGGACGCAAGTGACAGTTGTCCCCCCTTTGTCAAGTGAGTGGGCAACTCGACTTTTACAGGTTCTTAACCGCCCGAAGGCCTCTAACTCGGCTTAACGACTACTGTCATAGACAGCAGCCGGGATCGACTGTTAAGCGTGCGTTCCAAAGCACGGAAACGCTCATTTATAGTAACCACTCAAACAGGCGGTCACCCATCCAAAGACTGACCGCTGCAATCTTTGCTTAACCTGCGTTATCGTTTCCGATTCGCTGGCGCCGCTAGGCTATGAACGCTATAGCATTGGTATATTTCTAGTAAGGTAAACGTATTATTCGCCGACGGTGTATTCAATAGTATGTCATGGGCACTTTATGTCAAAGTGACGTGGCTTAAATCGGATGAAGATTTTTTTTCGAATTTAACCCACACACTAGTGCACCGTCGAGCACAGGGACGTTCAGCTTAATCCAATCGAATAACTTTACTGATAATAGCTGCGTGTGGCTTCGCTCACGTATTGCATTGAATGCAGGTAAACCCGCAGGATAAAATATAGCTTAGGGTCGTTTCGCCGGTAACGCGACCACCTTCGGTTAGCGACCACTTGACGGACTAGGCTGCTTCAATTAAAGATATTAACATTTCTACAAACCCAACAGAAAAATAATTAGTTATCAACTATTCTTGAATAGTGTCAGAATAAGAATAAATACACTTTAAAACCCAAAGCTTAATCCAAAGCAAGAAAAAATAACCTCAATTCACACATTTCACACATTGCTTCCGAAAAGTGTTGACGTGCAGTGAATCTGTAAAAAAAATAACGCGACAGTTGGCGCGAAAACTTTAGTTACGTCACTTAATTTTATTATTATGCTGAAATTAGTTAATTGATCGTTTAAATGATTAAGCTGTTGTAATAATTTCGTTGAAATTCGGCATATTTAAAAATAGATTTAAATAAAATGGGGTGGTCGCGTACCCAAATACATAATTACCAAAGAAGTCGGATAGCGACCACATCGTTTTCTTTTTCTTTCCTTATGGATTCTTATGCGGCACCCGCGATATTTAGCTTGGCTAGCAAATTGAGTCGGTATTTAAGCCGCGCCAATCCATGTTATGTCCATAGTATATATAATATAATAATAATATATAATTATATATTATATTATATAATAATAAATAATTTATATGAGATAATTATATTATAAATTCGAAAGTGTCTATGTCTGTCTGTCTGTTATCTCTTCACGCTTAAACCAATGGACCGATTTTGATGAAATTTGGTATGGAGATAGTTTGAGTCCCGGGAAGAGACATACCTAGGATAGTTTTTATCCCCGAAATAATCCCCTAAGGGGGTGAAAGTTTGTATAAAGCTACGATATAAACGATTTCCACGCGGACGGAGTCGTGGGCAGACGCTAGTGTAAGTAGAATATAATCTAAAAGTTAAATAAAAGCTTATAAAAAGGTGGCATTTAGATACCTACTATGAATGACATGTGTGACTGTAATATCAATATATATAAAAGCACTATGGTGTGAGCGAGAAGTCGCGCTTTTTTCGATTCTATTCTTCATTGACACAGCAATGTAAAGTAGATTTAGAAGAGTAACAATTTAGGGGTGTAGACACTAAATAAAATGACCTATAATGATGAATTTTCTCGAAAAAGGATTAAATGTAACGTCAAATGGAGAAAAAAAAGAGCAGGGGATTAAGTAATCACAAAGTTATAGTATCCAAAGTTTTTAGAGGGTGTATTCTATCCATTTTCCGCAAAACGCACCTTCATATGAAATGATTGTCATTTACTATGATGCTCGGGGATTGTGACGTCACGATCCACTAGCGTTTTCTCTCTCTAACAAGCAATATTAAAACGGTTGTAGCTTCGTAATTTTTGGAGATATATGAATGGGATTTTCGTCACTTAGGCTTATCATTTTGCCTTCTTTTTTTGGATTAATAATAAATGGTTAGTCTACACTCCTATTTGTAGTGGTATAAGGGCAGTTTGGTAGGTCAAACTTTGAGAGAAAGAGGTCAATCGTCGAATCCGACTCGCCTGGGTAGCGTTCGGGAAGCTACGCTATGGCACATATTTTCGTCCAATAAGTATTTCGCAGTGTCTCATGGCGAGTCTTTGACCAGTGTGTGTTGCCAGTGATGACGTATGGCACTGGAACGTGGTCGCTTACTATGGGCCTCATAAGAAGGCTAAAAGTCACCCAAAGGGCAATGGAGAGGGCTATGCTGGGAGTTTTTATGCGTGATCGCATCAGAAATGAGGCTATCCGCAACATAACCAAGGTAAGTAACCGATATAGCCATCCGAATCGCTAAAGTTAAGTGGCGGTGGGCGGGGCATATTGCACGTAGAATCGATAGCCGTTGGGGCGGAAAGGTTCTCGAATGGCGACCACGTACCGGGAGGCGCAGAGTGGATATACCCCCACAAGGTGGACTGATGACCTAGTAAAGATCGCAGGAATCCGCTGGATGCGGGTGGCGCAAAACCGGTCATTGTGGCACTCTTTGGGGGAGGCCTATGTCTAGCAGTGGACGTCTTTCGACTGATATGATGATGATGATGATTAATCGTTTTATTAACTACTTAAACACTATTTGCAAGAGTGGTCGCCAACTAGCTAACAGGTGGTCGCAAACCGACTAAAGCGGTCGCTATCTAGCGAATTCGCTATTTTGTAACCTTTTCTATATTTTTTCCTAATCTATGGATGAAAGTGCTATATTTTATTGTAGGTTTCAAAACTTGACTATACTTAGAGCCTTTACGAATACCATCTATTATGTGTGTATATTGAATAGGTATATTTTTACTAATCTAAAGTGAGCAACTCGGCTAAGTGGTCGCTAACCGGCGAAACGACCCTATATCCTATCGCAAAAGCCCGCCAAATCCACGATGATACCTGGTTCCAAGATCTAGCCCACAAACGCGCTATGAGGCATAATCGTCAAGAGGTTGCGGTCCCTCAATTTGAGTGCCCCAAATGTGGACGCAAATGTCGATCCCGGATTGGCCTATATAGTCACGAGAGGCGTTGTCCCTCGCACACAGACGCTGCTTAAATCATCTGTCAAGATGCATAAGGCCTTATGATGATGATATCCATCCAGAAAGTCGATTATACACAGGGATGTTATTTGGAACACGCTACGCCGCGCCGTCACCTCATACGTCACGCCTAAAGAAATAAGACCTCTACCTACGCTTAGTTACTACGGATAGCAGCGTCAAGATATATTTGTGGGTTAGCTTAAGACAAGTTACAGGATAACGGGGCAGGTGTCAAAATAAATAAGTTTCTGTCAAAAGTCCTTCTGAGGATGCCCTGTGTTAAAAGTGAGTGATTCGTCTGTACCTTGTTATCAACACAATGAATCCTTAAATAAATAATTATTTATTTAAGGATTCATTGTGTTGATAAGTAAGTAACTTAAGTTACTTGCAAACATTTGATTTTTGTTACAAGCTTTGTACTTTTCTGTATACCGTCATCAACTCATTGAGACGATTCTAACGAGCCCAAATTCAACGGTAAGTCGGTTAAGTACTGAATTCCCTTTGCCACCTTCTGTATACATCATCAGATCAGCTCGATGGTACCATAATATTTAATTGTCATCCAAACTATACTTATACCCTAACTTTCAGCTCAATCGGTTAAAGATATCTGTTTCAAAATTGAGTTGCAAGATTCCACCCGAACAAACATATTTACTTACATAGGTACATACATTGCAAGTTAATAGAAAGCTAGTATATTTAGTAAAATCGGACGAGTGGTTCCGAAGATACTCGTAAACTCCTAGATACAAAGTTACAGGGGAAAAGGAAAGTTATCTTTGAAACTATATGTACTTATAATATCAATGTATCTAATCAGTTTTCAAAAAAAAACTGACTGAAGTTGCAAAGCTGTCACACCGCTGACGCTGCCCAAAAAAACCGTCTGTGGATGTCCTAATCCTTACATTCTTAACTGTGTTTGCCCTTGCCAAAGTTAAGCTTACCACTAAAGGGTAAATTTAGGACAAGCCTGCCTAAAAGGCCGGACTAAGAATGCAGGTCGGCGAGCTAAATTACTTTTTGCCCCCAACACATCGCCTTGTCGCCACGATGGCTTTTTGTATGGGATACCATTTGGGGAATTTTTATACAAGTTTCGTTAGTATACGAGAATTCGGAGGCATGTATTTAAGTGCGGCACATGCTTAAGGCGCTGTCAACACCAAAAACGCGCACACTGTCTATTTGTATCAGAGTAAACGAGAGCGAGTGTTACTTGGGCGGCCAGGTTTTAGACGAAAATAATGAATGAATATTGAAATAAAAAAAAGTGTGGATTATTTGTGAAATATGGCTCTTTAGCGGTTTAGGTATGACTATGTGGACTTCATGTTTTTAATAGGCTTGTTGCGTGGTGTTAAAATTGGTAACGTCGTGTTGCTAAATGGATAGTAAACCATCAAATGATTGTAATAAAGTATAAATTACAAAATATAATTCAAATCATAAAAAGATATGAATCTTGAAAGTTTAGAAAAAAAAGTTTTTTTATTTATTGTCCAAGAGTAAATTTAAAGGTACAAATAGAATCCATACGCTTTCATAGAAACAAATTTGTATGACAACTATGGGCCTAAACGCAGTATTTCGCGACCGAAACAGCAATTTACTTCATATTCCATGCAACGGTTAGTACAAATTGCACGGTGTGACGTCATACTTTAAAGCCAATCAGTATGAAGCGTTTCGGCTGCTGTCAGCGAGGTCCATCTTTAACTCGATTTTTCGGGTATTAATGTCCTTTAAATGTAGTTGCTTCCATACAAACATTTGTTCATCTATAAAAACTGGTTCGAATGGCATCGTAAACAAATTTAAGGTCACAAGCCCATTGCAGACCCATACGTCAAAAAAATAAGGACATACTCGTAGAACCGTTTAAGATGATTTTAAAACCAATTTTTGCAATTATTTTCTATCGAGCCGATTTCATCCAATTATGTTTCGAGTCCGTCTACGGTCTTGGAAATATGATGATATGATGAATACCTATCAACTTTTTTTTGATGTGCTAGAATAAATAGTTTTTCTTAAAGAACTGCTTAAATAATATCAATTTCAACAAATTTGGACTTGTCAGCCTCTTAAGCTACAAAGAAGTATAGTTATATGTAGAAGAGATAAAAACCTGACTTACATACTTAAATTCCGGGCGACATTTTATTTGGTATTGATATGGAGATAGTGTGAGTCCTAACGCACATTTGATAATTATTAGTCCGGAATCATTTCCCATTTGCCCATGGGCGTTTCGGACTCTAGAGAAGTCACTTAGTTCTGCGTTTTCCGTATGATATGGTAATACATAGACAGTGTTTGTTTCTACATACTCGTACATACGTATGCATAAACTCACGCCTCAATTCCTAAAAAGGTCAGATAGAGCACATGGCATGTTATTTTCAGCGCCACTCAGCAATTATAGGTATAGGTAAAGCTTTAGTTCAAAGACGGAGAAAACATTATATTACAGTAAACTAAACCCTAAACTCGTTCGCTAAACTTAAGTGGCAGCGGGCGGGGCACATTGCACGTAGAGCCGATGGCCGTTGGGGCGGAAAGGATCTCGAGTGGCGACCACGTACCCGAAGGCGCAGCGTGGGTAGAGGTGGACTGATTACCTGGTAAAGGTCGCGGCAGTCCGCTGGATGCGGGCGGCGCAGTACCGGTCGTTGTGGCACTATTTGGGGGAGGCCGATGTCCAGCAGTGGACGTGTTTAGACTGATATGATGAATGGGTTGCTAGCTAGCCCACAGGCCACAACATTCTTTAATTCTTTATTCATATGTAAAGCCATGTACATTGCAATTAAATTAGGTGTTACATTCAGTATTCTGGTCAGACCATGACGCCCTGTAAGGACACACAGAACTTAATACTAACATGCATACGATACGACATTAATAACATTTTTGCATTAAATATATGTATTTAATTTCATTTATTTTAATTACAATTAGTTTGACTTTAATTTCATATTATTTTTACATTATTTCTACAATATTTTTGTATGTCAATTTAGATATGTCATTCATAAAATTTATAAACACATACATATTTCAACCATAATCAAATAATCGACTTATACGACACCTCACGGGTAATTTGAGTACCTAATAGTCATTTAAGAATATAGTTTGGCTACAGTGTTTCTAGCCTTGCACCCAGACCCTCGGTCTCCCAGACTCAGTAATTTCAACAATTAACGTACCTTTAAGTATCCGCAGCGTAAATCTCAATTGTTCTCAGAAGTTGGAGTTATTGAATCAATTTGAGGATGCAGCGTTGGACGCGGGCCAGGTTAGTTTGGCGACGTGAGCGGGCAGCGGCGCCAACGCCTTATATGTAGGAATCAGGTTAAATAGGGTGGATACGAGAATAATATTGGGGCGCAGACAAATCAGCGGGCTTAGCATGATTGTCATTTTATCACTTACCGTCAAACAAAAAAAAAATAAAAAAAACATGCCTACTATGTCCGCTTTTCTCGGAAAAACTCGAATATCTCATATTTTTTATATGATACGATGATTTTTTTAACGAATCAGTCGTAGTAATACGCATGTGCTCATGTGGAGAAATATTTTTTTACGGGTAAATGTGATCGCGACTTTTGTCAACATTGCCCATGTCGAATTATTGATACAACTATAGCTCTTGTGATGTTGAGACAAGGCTCAGTCCCAAATTTTGGGCAAACATGGCGTCCGTTTGAATATCTTGGTTTTACACAATACGGATGGGTAATGTTACCTAAGTTGTTTCAATCTTTGCCCTACGGACATGTAGACCTCACATTCCACAATTTGCTGCAAGCTCCTGGCTGAAGTGGCATGTATGACTCAAAGTAAAGTCTTAAATATAATCTAGTCTCTACAAAAAAAAATAAGGTTTGCCCTAATATGCTGTGTTTTCGTTCATTACCAGATTTGGTTAAAATCTGCTTTTTGGGCAAAGTTCCCCCTGGTGGCAAAGTATAGGTATCGTTGGGAATAAGACATCCGTCACTCTCGCACTCACCTTGTCAGAACGTGAGAAATGCCTTATCCACAGCGATAAGTCGTAAAATATAAATAAATAAATAAATATTTTGGGGACAATCTTACACAAATCGACCTAGTCCCAAACTAAGCAAAGCTTGTACTATGGGTACTATTTAGACGATGATATACATCTTATATAGATAAATAAATACTTAAATACATAGAAAACATCCATGACTCAGGAACAAATATTCGTGCTTATCACACAAATAAATGCCCTTACCGGGATTCGAACCCGGGACCTCCGGCTTCGTAGGCAGGGTCACTACCAACTAGGCTTCAGAGGTCGTCAAAACTGGCAACCATTGCTACGCCCGAAGCCTTCGCTGAAGTTGTGAGTTCGAAGTCTGTGGTTAGAAGCCTGGCTCATACCATAAGTTTCTCGGTGCCATGGCCATGGTTTGTTAGTTGGTTTCCCTTTTGCAAGTAACCCTGTAGAAAACACGGCAATAGAGAGCTCTCAGATACCGAAGTCCAATGAGAGTTGTGTTGATGTTATATGTATGCAACTGATTTAAGAAACTTCGCTAGCGCGATACAGAACACGTCAGATTTGACAGGAGTGACGCCACATCAGCCCCCCTTGGAGACGGTGGGGTCAGCGACGACATATGAAGAGCTTACCAGCGCTCAGAGCCAGCGTGGCGATCGAGTGCTCAGAGCCATCAGGGTGGCGAGCGGGTAGGGAGCAGTGGCGGAGCGCCCATACAAGCCGATTCCCACCGGCTTGCCTAAAATGTCTTGATATATATTAGCAAACTCGTAAATCATCAAATTACACAGTGAAAATTCTCAAGCGCCGCCACTGAGAGAGTCTGACTTGCTGAGAGTCGGGCGTCAGTCAGGATCTTCAGAGTTGCGCTTATATCAGAGAGGAATGGCGGCGTGTGAAGCCTGCTGCCAACACCTGAAATGATGATCACGACCACTCCGTCAAGAGTGACAACGCAGAAGAAGAGGAGTCTTGTCCCTAACCTGTATACGTCCCTACACTCATTTGCCACCATCTTGATATAATAAAACATGTCTAACATTCTGACACACGTTAAAAGGTGTGCTTAGCAGCGCAACTAAAAAGGCGGGGAGCCTAATCTGTCAGACTGGTATTTATGGACGACTTAAAAGGTCTGCAGCTATTGCCTTATATAAGTGACACTTTATTTGAGCGATGAATACATTAATATTGGAGTCACCTTTAGTACGCATCGTGACGCATCAAACGTATGTATTTGTATGTAGTCGGAGGAACCTTGAATATTCTGTAGAGAGGTACAGATACTCATGAACCGCCCGCAAAGATCTGTCTAATAAACTACAGGGCCATGCGAAATTCCATCGCGCGTATTTGGAGTAGCCCAACTGGGGAACCTCCACCTTTTTTTTTTTTTTCGTGTAGGAAACCTGCGTACCAGGTACCATCGGGGGATGACTGGGTTATCTGGTATTTCTATCCACTAAAAACTCCACGGCGGCGTCTGCGCTCTCATGCGGAGGACTCCAGGATCTCATACTGAACGCACTGGAGCCCTCCTCGCGCCTCGCCACATTTGGCTCGTCCTAGGATGATGATGGTCGCCTTCCCTGGGGTTTTTAGGTGAGTGCCCCGGCCCCCGCCAGGAACACCGCGACCCCGATGACCCCCTTCAGTCGCCTTCTACGACAGGCGGGGGAGACCGTAGACCTATTCTTGTCCGAGCCTACACGGTTGGGGAAACTCCACCTAACAGAAGACCGAGATAATATTACCACTACTTGTTCTGTAGATTAGTTAAATGGTGTTGTGTCCCTGGTGAGTACGGTCGCTAAAGCTGCCGAGGACTGTGGTAAAGGACCTGTATTTTGTTGACTGTTGTCTCAAGTTGTCGACACGACGCGACGAATCCTATGAAGTCAATAATGCACCGGTGACTGGATTGACAAAGGTCAACAGGGTATGGAGTTGGCGTCTGCTTACCAGGCAGGCAGAAGTTACAGCCGTGGTAAAAATAAACAAGGTTACGTTATGTTACGTCACAGTCAGATCACAAGATTGGCGTATCTCGAGCTGTTAAAAGTGTCGAATTGCCACAGGATAAATAATAGTACTACCTACAGAAGATTCTCTGTTAACAAATCCCCTGTTTAAGTATGCCGAACGAGCCTAAACGTGGCCATTGCATGCAACGCGCTGCGATAGAACGCGTGCGTGCCGTAGCGGCGCTAACTTACCCCCTGGGGCCGGTAGGCCGGCACAATCGAGGAAATTTAATGTTTAGCACTTTTAACCTTAATGCCAATACATAGAGTCCAAAAGTGCTAAACATTTAAATTTCCTCGACCGTACTTGTAGCGGCGCGACCAAATCACGGAGTGAGCCGTCCCAGTCCAGATTCTGTAACTTGTTTAAAGCTCACCTCAACGCTCACCCACAAATATATCTTGACGCCGCGATTCGTAGTAACTATGCGTAGGTAGAGGTCAAGTTTCGTTATGGGTGACGGGTGGGGTGAGGCGCATGAGCGCGTAAAGAATAACAGAAATGGAATTGCTTCAATGATAGTTGAGTCACCTCATAAATCGCGTCTACAAGGTGCATATGCGTTGAAGCACTAAGCGAACGGTCAGATGACCTAGATAGACTTAGGCTATATCATATCGTTTCTCTTTAGAAATCCCTTGCTAGGTTCGATAGGTCATGTTCATGCTAAACTAAACGGAGAACTGTAAAGGTAAACTTATCTTTTAGCCGGCCACCATTGCCAAAATTGCCAATGAAATTTAAATGAACTATCATCATCATATCAGCCGAAAGACGTCCACTGCTGGACATAGGCCTCCCCCAAAGAGTGCCAAAGTGACCGGTCCTGCGCCACCCACATCCAACGGACTCCCGCGACCTTTTAGCAGCGGATCGATCACGTAACGCATTGTACCTTAGGTAGATCTAAACGTCAATGTTAACCCCCGACGCAGAAAGAGGGGCGTTATAAGTTTGACGTGTCTGTCTGTCTGTGGCATCGTAGCTCCTAAACAAATGGACCGATTTGAGTGCGGTTTTTTTACCCGAAAGCTGACGTGATCGAGATGGTTCTTAGCAACGTTTCAACAAAATCTGTTTAGCCGTTTTTCAGATATTCAACTTTGAAATGAAAATTTTAGGGGTTTTTCAAGTTTTTTATGTTGTTACTTATTAACTTATTATTGTGGAAAATCACATTTGAATTGTCCTAACGCGCGTTCGAAACGTCACGTGATTACCCCCCCTCAGAGAGGTAATCACGTAACGTTCCGAACGCGCGTCGGTACAATTTAACTGTCAATTTTCCTTATAAAATGTGACATTTAGACCCACCCGACGTTTGTACAATGCATTGCGTGATCGACTTGCGGGTCATCAGTCCATCTTGTAGAATATAATACTATTATGGTTCAGTAATGTTTCCCAAGTCCCAACCTAACGTTTGGCAACCTGATTAATTTCGCATCTTTTTATTGCCCAACCTCTTAATATTTCTGAAACTGTTAAATATTTCAGGATTTTTATAAACTAACCTAACCTATAGGATTATACACGAAGGCACTGAAATAAATCCTGAAATATTTACAGTTTTAGAGTTTGGGAAATGAAAAGTTGCGAAATGAATCAGTTTGCCAAACGTTAGTTGCGAAAAGAAGGTGTTCCATATGTATTATATAAATAGGGTAGTAGGTACAACGCCCTGCCTCTCCACTTCAACTAACTACACCTAAAACAGACCAACACCAACAAAACCACACTATATAATATGAAAGTCTCCAATTTCACCCGTTAAAAGCCTTTGACGGGAATCTAGGTCACCGTTGAATGCCTAGATCACATCGCTTTATACACTTAGTCCTTTCCACTCTGTAGGTTTAATTACTTTAGCCTGTTAACTAGAGCTAGGTTTTAGATTAGATAGGTTTTTGGAATTGACTTGACGGTCGATGATTGAGTTTCCTTTGGGTTGATATGTTTGTTATTTCACTATTTTTTCTTGCCCCCGACGCAAACGCCCTTCGTTGTTATTTTAACTTGTGTATCTGTATGTATGTCTGCATCGTAGCTCCCGAACGGAAAAACAGATTTTGAATGCAGTTTTTTATAAATCAAAAGTCTTTGAAGACATATATGTTTCTTAGCTATATTTGTTGGGACGACGATGTTTTATTACTTGACGCTAATTCTGACTCCACCCTATATTATTCCGCTGCCAAGTTCTCGCAGACGTAGGTCCGTTTCGTCTAAAAGAGCGAGTACTGATATCAAACGAAAGTGATCGACGTTGGTAACTCTGTTTCGCAATTAAGCTGCGGAAGCCGCAGTCACATAACGTCACGAATCATCGATATAAATCGTTATGGCTGCCTTAAGTACGTGGTAGCAATTAAAATAATCGATTGTACGTTGTTATGTTACTAGAGATGTTTCCTAGAAGACAAGACGAACATGGATACACAAACGATTACTGCACCGCTATTCTGTAACTTGTTTTAACCTCACACAGAATAAATAATAGTACTTCGTAAAGGTTATTTGTTAACAAATCCCCTGTTTAGGTATGCCTAAACGTGGCCATCCCTTTCTATCGCATGCAACGCGCTGCGATAGAACGCGTGCGTGCCGTAGCAGCGCTAACATACCGGCCGGGGCTAGCGTTGCCATATGGAAAAATCAATTGTCCTGATAAAAATCCTGACATCACCCTAACATTTATTGTAACAGAGTTGTATCATTTCATTCATTAAAACTGTGTAAAATTTGTAATAAATGTATCATAAAAAACATTTTGTATTTTATGAGGTCATTTCTAAAATCCTGACACTTGATAAGTCCGGCCGGACGCAATCCTGACATAGGGTCAAAAATCCTGACATGTCAGGACAAATCCTGAAGTATGGCAACCCTAGCCGGGGCCGGTAGACATGTAGGTACTTGTAGCGGCGCAACCAAATCACGGAGTGAGTCGCCCCTCCCTCACTTCACCGTTCACCCAAAAATATATCTTGACGCCGCGATTCGTAGTAACTATGCGTAGGTAGAGGTCAAGTTTCGTTAGGCGTGACGGGTGGGGTGAGGCGCATGACCGCGTAAAGAATATCAAGAGTGAAATTCTCTAAAACAATTATGTCTTTCGTGACGGCGTCGTAAGACAACAACTCACTGTGTCACCTCACCTCACATGTCACCTCACGCCTAATGTGCAGCCAAGATAATCTTACCCCGAGGGGTAATCACGTAACGTTCCGAATTCGCGTCGGTACAATTTAACTGTCAATTTTCCATATTAAAAGTGACATTTAGACCTACCCGATTTCATTCATACAATGCGTTACGTGATCGACCTGCTGAGCCCAGAGGGCCTACCGCGAAAGGCATTCGAAGTTTCCCCTCTCTGTCATACTTACGAATTCGTACGTATAAAGTGCGACAGAGAGGGAAAACTTCGAATGCCGTTCGCGGTAGGCCCTCAGGGGTGTTATTCGCTACGCATTAATGCGGCTCACCCCCGCCGGTCACCTGTTACGAAACTAGAACTCTACCTTATATACGCTTAATTACTACGCATCGCGGTGTCAAGGTATATTTGTGGGTGAGCTAAAAACAAGTTACAGAATAGGAATACTCAAAATTTCTGCTGCCCAGCCATAGTATAAAGACGGCAAAGTATGTTATCTATCGTCCAAAAAACGCACCGCGCGCGGCTTGTATGTGTGCGCTATACTATCTATACGTCGCCGCACGCACACTCAAACAAAATCTTGACTTTGAAGATTTTGTTTGAAGATAATATACTTAGCCGTCTTTATACTCCGTGGGCCTAGGTTGATGAAATGTGTGGCCGGTAACTATAGGCGTCTTTACCGGAAGCCCCATTAGTCCCACAAAATAACATCACACGAGTATCTTAATGCCTAATTATGTATAGTTACATACACTACTTTATCTATCCACATATCATAAGCCTCCATGAATGATGCATTCAGGAGCCGCATATTATGACCGGCATCGCGGCGTTGTTTTCTGGCAGCTGTCATAGTTCTTTTTTAATTCAGAGACAAACTAGAGTTGGATCCAACTGTCATATCGTTCGATATCTTACTTACGTGCGACATTTGTCAAATTTGTATGCAAATTGACAATTCATTTCGAACTAAACGTCATCTCGACTGATAACTATTAGAATAGAGGTTAAATCAAATTTCTTTGTTTTTGAGACGTTCGAAATTTGAATGAAATAATATTATCGAAATCGATGTTATTATTTAGCAATAATAACATTTACACAGATAAGAAATTTGTTCTAACAAAACAGTCTATTTTTATGGTGGTCATAATGTGCGGTTCTTGAACGCATCATGGAGGGTTTATGATATTTGGATAGATAAACGACATAAAAGCTAGTTGTACTGCGAATATAGCAGTAATTTAAAATGTAACACTTGTCGACACGTTACTACAGTTTATTTCCAGCTAAACTGTAATCAATACTACCTCGAACCACCGTTTCTGATTATTCCATCGATCTTGTAATCATCGACCGTCCTTATCTCAATGATATAAGGTCTAGATTAGCGTTTACTCACTGGGGTATCCAATAGTATGCCTTGTCGATCTTGTGCATATCATCCACCGTCCTTATCTCAATGACATAAGATCTAGTTTAGGACTTGATCTCGTTCAGAAACACTAGAGTATCCAATTATAGGCCTTATGTAGAGGCATTAAGGTAATAGCTTTGTCGTTGGATGGGACGTTAACTGACCGCCCTTATTATAACGAGATAAGGTTTAATTTAGAATAGTTTATTATGTCCGAGCATGCTGATTCTGGGCAGTTGCTAACAAGTTGTTATTCTGTTCACAAGGGTCTTCCTTTACACACCGTGTTTTTTTAACTTTGCAAGAACCATAGCGAACCTAAGAATGTCGGATGCGTTCATAGCCCATAGCGGCGCCTGCGAATCGGAAGCGATAACGCAGCTTAAGCAAAGATGGCAGCGGTCAGTATTTGGATGGGTGACCGCCTGTTTGAGTGGTTACTATAAATGAGCGCTTCCGTGCTTTGGAAGGCACGCTAAGCAGTTGATCCCGGCTGATGTCTATGACAGTAGTCGTTAAGCCGAGTTAGAGGCATTGGGGCGGCTTAAGAACCTCTAACAGTCGAGTTGCCCACTCACTTGACAAAGGGGGGACATCTGTCACTTGCGTCCGCAGGAGCTGCCTACCACAAACCTGCACGTGTCCCCTGGTTGGTACTAAAGAGTGACAAACTCAAAGGCCAAAATAATGTATGCCATACTATTAAATAAATGTCGGTCGAATCAGACCAGCTTGACAGTACTGGCTTCCCACGAGGCAGCTTGTCCCAATTTTGCAAGAAAAGTTAACCGAAGTAGTAAATTGTTCAAGCCCTACCATCTGACGATAAAGAACGTGCTATATGGTAGAGCCGACCCCATTTTAATTTTCTCGTTAGGTATATGGTGATGTGTTCGTGGTCAGAGTTCCCGAGGACGCCCTGTGTTGACAGGGATCCGCATTCGTCTATACATTGCTATCAACATCAACACAAAGAATAAATAAGCCTTAAATAAATAAGTTTCTGTCAAAAATTTGATTTTCGGTACAAGATTTTATTGCCGACTGTACTTTTCTGTATACTGTTATCAACTACTAATTGAGACGATTCTAACGAGCCCAAACTCAACGGGGTTACGTCGGTTAATTCCTGAATTCCCATGGCCACCTTCTGTCTCGATCATCAGATCAGCTCGATGATACCATATTGAATTGTCATCCAAACTATACCTGTACCCAAAATGTCAGCTCAATCAATTGAAGATGTTTGCTTTAAAATTGAGTTACAAGATTCCACCCGAACAAAAAACCCGAGCTTGTAAAAATTGAGTCAATTGCACTAACTTGCCTCAGTTTCGCGTTGTCAATGGAAACGTAAACGTGTCTCAGCTGTCAGATGTGTCTGGCCATTTTTAAACAGGGAATTTATCTACCTCTTTTTTAGGGTTCCGTACTCAAAGAGTAAGACGGGACCGCTACTAAGACTCCGCTGTCCGTCCGTCCGTCTGTCTGTCACCAGGCTGTATCACACTGATACCGTGATAGTTCCAGCTGAAATTTTCACAGATGATGTATTTCTGTTGCCGCTATAACAACAAATACTAAAAACACAGAATAAATTAGTTTTTTATAGATAGTGCTACGGAACCCTTCGTGCGCGAGTCCGACTCCCACATAGCCGGTTTTTTTTTAAATATTACATCACTGGTTTGTCTTGTAAGAATAGTCACTGTGCGATATTGCATTAGCCCTTCCACAGTTTCCAGAATACGCGCTCAAACAAGCTCTGCGATGGGAATACTTTTTCTTGACCTGACAATGTCTCCCTTGGACCCAAAAGGCATTACCTACCTACCTACTCTCACACAATTATTTCGGCTGTCACAACACTTACTGGGATGCCTTTGAATAAAGAAAGGGGTAAGACTGGTAAGAGACACGTTTATGTCTTCCGTGTATGGGGAAACGAGAGGCAACACTCTTCGGGCAGGGTTTATTTGGACAAATGTCGATAGTATCAATATTTGTGAAGTTTTACTCATACTCATAGGAAAGGTCTTCGAGTGGCGACCACGTGCCGAAAGCCGTGGCGTGGGTAGACCCCCCACAAGGTGGACTGATGACCTGGTAAAAGTCGCGGGAGTCCGCTGAGGGGTAATCACGTAACGTTCCGAACGCGCGTCGGTACAATTTAACTGTCAATTTTCCATATAAAAAGTGACATTTAGACCTACCCGACGTTCGTACAATGCGTTACGTGATCGACCTACTGGATGCGGGCGGCGCAGGATTGGTCACTTTGGCACTCTTTGGAGGCCTCCCGTGTCCAGCAGTGGATATCTTTGATGATGAGGTGATGCGCCAAAATAGCGTAATTTTTGGCCAGTCGTGTTTTGGTTTCTGTTAATGGTCTCTGTCTTGTCTTAATTCAGCTAGTTTGAAAAATATAATGTTCTCATTCACGCCCTTAAAGAGTCATCAAAGTTTTTATTTGACGCCATTATTCTGCAAATTGATAAGACTATAATTATGGTCTAGAATGGTGTACACTGCTGTCTTACAAGAATCACCCAAGTTTTGTTTTGACGCGACTATACAGCGTATTACTAAGAGTACACGATTTATAATTGTGTACAAAGCATGAAGTATAAGGTGGGAAAGTCATCGCCATACGAGTCATTGACATGATTTGCATGTTAATGTATGTATCGAGGGTTTGCATCAGTTCCCTTCATTATATGTTTGATTGGCCACGTTAATTAATATTTTTTTTATAAAAATTATAAGCTTATGTTAAATCAACATTTTATGAGGTTCAAGCTTTTTTACACAGTCTTTAACTACTCGTTGAAAGGGTTCCATCCAATACCCTTTATAGCAGTAGAACAACTTTTATAGCTTTCTATTAACTTGCAATGTATGTACCTAACTAAGTATGTAACTACTTATGTTTGTTCGGGTGGAATCTTGCCACTAAATTTTGAAGCAAACATCTTCAACCGATTGAGCTGAAATTTTGGGTAAAGGTATAGTTTGGATGACAATTCAATATTATGGTACCATCGAGCCGATCTGATGATGGAGACAGAAGGTGGCCATTATTATTATTTATCGTATGGCTTGTTTTTTATATCTCTACTTCAAAGATTTACGGTTTTCAAGTACGCTACCGCGTCTTTAGTTAAAGTTTTAAAATCCTCCACTTGCCCGTGGTATTTGGTTAGAGGGCAGTCAAATACCGTGTGGTGAACAGTCTGCTCGGGAGCTCCACACCGGCACACTGCTGATTCGCACCAGTTCCATTTGTGCCATAAGTAAGCACAGTTCCCAACTCCTGTCCTTATCCGATTCAGCATGCACCAAACGCGTCGGGGCTCTTCAAATCCAGTAGGTCGTGCCTTGGGATTAGGCTTGAAGATATCATCAGGAAGAGATCTTGACTCCCATTCAGATGCCCAGGATTCCTGTAGGTTGGAAGTTGGTTCAGGATCATGGAATCTCAGCGCTGGAGGGTGGCGTGACTTTAGTCTTGTCTTTTTAAAGTCGGCTAGGTCTTCATGGACGGGTAGTGTTGGAGATGCCCGAATTTTTTGTATTTCGAGTCCAAGGCATCTTTCTCTTCGCATATGAGGAGGCAGTATATGGGATAGGGCTGGTAGCCAGTAAGTTGGAGTAGGCTTAAGGCATCCCGTGATGAGGCGCATCGTGTGGTGGAGTTGGACGTCCACCAGGGAACTGTGGGCGCTGTTCAGCCAGACCGCAGAGCTGTATTCAGCCGTCGAATATACCAGCGACAATGCTGAGGTCCGGAGAGTAGCTGCATTGGCACCCCAGGTAGTTCCGGTGAGTTTTTGGATGATACTATTGCGAGTTTTCAGCTTTGCAGACACTTTCTCAAGGTGATGTTTGAAGTTCAGGCTTCTATCAAGGGTAACTCCCAGGTATTTGGGGGAGGAATTATGTTTAACCCTGGTGTTTCTGAACTTCACATTGAGTTCTTTGTTGGCCATTTTGTTGTTCAGGTGGAAGCAAGCTACTTCGGTTTTAGTAGGGTTTGGACACAGGCGCCACTTAGTAAAGAAGTTGTCCATGGTAGATAGATCCCTTGTTAGCGTTAATTCGGTAGCCTCCATGCTAGCATCCTGTGTTACCAAGGCCAAATCGTCTGCGTATCCAAACTTACGACTGGTTGTTTCGGGCATATCGTGGATGTACACATTGAAGAGCACAGGTGCGAGGACTGACCCTTGGGGAAGGCCATTATTGAGCACTCTTACTCGACTAACACAGTCACCAAGGTGTACGCGGTACGGTCTGTTACTAAGCGCGTTTTCGAGCAGCCTGTATATTTTCATGCAAGGCACTATTTGCAACAGCTTAAATAGCAGACCTTGGCGCCAAACAGTGTCATATGCTGCAGTGAGGTCGATGAATGCTGCAGATGCCTTCTTGTTGTGGTTGAATCCCTTCTCAATGTGGGTTGTTAGTGCCAGAACCTGGTCAGTACAATTTCTTTGGGGACGGAAACCAGCTTGCTCCTGCGGGATGGAATTATTAATGACGCCGGAGATGCGGTTATATATAATGCGTTCCAAAAGCTTATAAATGACACTAAGAAGTGCTATTGGCCGATAGCTATCTGCTTTATTGTCCTCTTTCCCGGGTTTTAAGATAGCCACGATTTTAGCTCTTTTTAGGAGCGGTGGGATTGTGCCCGAGTCTATTATGGCGGTATAAAACTTGGCGATCCAGCCCCGTGTGCGAGGGCCACAGTGTTTAATAAACTCTGGAAATATTTCGTCCTCCCCACAAGCTATACCTGTCGAGGTTTCTCTTATAGCCAGCATCACTTCGTCAGCAGAAACTGGGCGCCCGAAGTCCTCATGCGGCTTTGTTTCAGTCTTGAGATTTTGGAGCTCTTTACGAACTGAGCGGGTGTGAGCTTTGTCACTGGGTGCCTTTGACAGTTTGTGGATCCTGTGGGCGATTTCATTGGGGTCCACTTTAGGCTTTCGTTTCTGCGAAGTGACCCCGGAAGATAGTCTATTCAAAGTATGCCAGGCTTTACGGCTGGAATGCTTGAAGCTCATGGTTTCTACTATTTGTTCCCACTTCACTCTGCGAGCATCATCCAGGGACCACATTAGTTCGTGGGCCACCCCCCTGTCTCCAGTTTCTGAGAATTCATTCCACAGCGTTTCGGTTTCATGGGAATTCAGTACCTAACCGACGTAACCCCGTTGAGTTTGGGCTCGTTAGAATCGCCCAATGAGTAGTTGATGACGGTATACAGAAAATTAGAGTCAGCAATAAAAGCTTGTACCAAAAAAAATATTTTTGACTGAAACTTATTTATTTTTAAATCCACACCATGGTTACTCAGGAAAAGCTGTAGTATTTAATAATACCACGACTGGGCGAGATGGCAGTATACAAATCTCAAAGTGTGACAGAAAGCGATATATCATTCGTTGTCCTTGTCTTAGTTTAACTTTTTGTATTTGCCGCAACTTGAGGTTGCGGCAAATAAACCATTACCCGCCCAAGTTAAGTAGGTTGTTTATGTTAGCCGTCAGCCTTTAAGACCAGTCCTTAATTAAGCTGCATAGGAGCATTTCCATCCCTTATGTTGGCAACGCATGTAGCTCCTCTGTGAAAATCTATAAGATTGACACAGACCAAATTGCACGTGGGCGGAGCAGTGAGCACAGCTGTTAAAAGAATAACTATAGCTCCAGTGGGAAATCCGCGCGCAGTCTGCTTCTATTAATATCAACAGATCGATGTGGAGTGGAGACTAATTCGGACTGTTGAATAAACAGGGCGGATACGTTTTTTTTTAATATTGATACGGTTGCTAGCACTGACTGGGCCCTATGTGACCGATTTGTCATCTGAAAATTACAACTCGATGTCAATAGGGAACTTGCATCTTTTTATTTTATTACGAAAATCTCTCCACAAAATTTGCGTTTAAGGCGACGTGAGCTCCGAAAACGGATTTAAAAAAAATCGTAGCTCTTGTTTGGATTATAATACGGCTGCCCTAAATTTAATTAGCAATCTTGAGGCCTTTCTCGAGGGAAATCAGCTATTCGAATCCTGAGTTTTTGACTTTCGCTCGATAGAAAAAAATCACGAACATAGGTCTAAAATACACTTAAAAAAATTCTAACAAATTATGCACAACAGCTAAACATATTACAATTGGTTCTTAAAATCGGCAATGTCATGTTTGAGGGAAATCAGCTATTACTTTTTTATTTATTAAAACGCACAAAGAAATACAATTAAAAAACATGATATTCGCGCTTCCAAACACGCACTTCCATCTCGCTCACGCTTATGCTCAGTGAGAGGGAGAGAAGACCACGAACCTACGTCCCTTTAAGTCTATACTTGTTATACAAAATATCATTTCTAATTTAATGTTCTGCGTAACTGTTGATACTAAAAAAAAATTGTTCGTTATTTTAACGTGAGATAAAACTAATACAATCGGTTATTTTTCTTTTGTATGATATCTTACGTATATCCGCATCGATTGAGTGCAATTTATTCGAAATTGAAGTCCCTTGCAAGTTCCCCATTGATGGGTCTTCACGTCCAATATTCCGCAGTGTCTCAAGACGAGAGTCTTTCACCAGTGTGTGTTGCCAGTGATGACATATGGCACTGAAACATGGTCGCTTACAATGGGCCTCATAAGAAGGCTCAAAGTCACCCAAAGGGCAATGGAGAGGGCTATGTTGGGAGTTTTTCTGCGGGAATTTTGTAAATCGGTCCACAATTGACGGAGAAATCGGTGAACATACAAAAATAATACTGTGGAACATATAATCTCCTCTTTTTTTGAAGTCTGTTAATGCGATGTTCATTACGTTTGACATGTTGACCCTCGAGGATTGTGACTTTGACAGTTTAGGACTCGAAGAATATTGAGCAACGTGCTACCTTAAAATCGCATGAATGACTAATAGCTCTAAGCTCTGCCAAAAGGACTCTTGAAGTAAATTGAGTAAGTAAGGTCGCCAGAGCTCCCTAGGATGCGCTGTGTTGGGAGTGAGGGACATGCATGTCTCTATCTGCCAACACAGCAAGTGAATAAAGGGTCGGCAACGCACTTGTGATTCTTCTGGAGTCACAAGTGTCCATAGGCGACGGTACCAGCTTAACATCAGGCAGGCCGTAAGCTTGTTTGCCACCGTCGTTGTATAAAATAAAAAATATAGGTACGTATTAAAATCAAGTTCCCAATCTGCCCTAGGTCAGCTAAAGGGTTTTATTAGTCGCTAGCGACCCGCCCCGGCTTCGCACGGGTTTAATACATGCATGTATAATACATATAAACCTTCCTCTTGGATAACTCTACCTATTAAAAAGCGGCCAAGTGCGAGTCGGACTCGCACATGAAGGGTTCCGTGAAATAAATTGCGGTTTACGATTTATGACGTATTAAAAAAAACTACTTATTAGATCACGTTCAAACCAATTTTCGGTGGAAGTTTACATGGTAATGTACATCATATATTTTTTTTAGTTTTATCATTCTCTTATTTTAGAAGTTACAGGGGGGGGGACACACATTTTACCACTTTGGAAGTGTCTCCCGCGCAAACTATTCAGTTTAGAAAAAAATTATGTTAGAAACCTCAATATCATTTTTGAAGACCTATCCATAGATACCCCACACGTATGGGTTTGATGAAAAAAATTTTTTGAGTTTCAGTTCTGAGTATGGGGACCCCTAAAACTTAATGTTTTTTTTTCGATTTTTGTGTGAAAATCTTAATGCGGTTCACAGAATACATCTACTTACCAAGTTTCAACAGTATAGCTCTTATAGTTTCAGAAAAAAGTGGCTGTGACATACGGACGGACGGACAGACAGACGGACATGACGAATCTATAAGGGTTCCGTTTTTTGCCATTTGGCTACGGAACCCTAAAAAACCGCATCAAAATCCGTTGCGTAGTTTTAAAGTTCTAAGCATACATAGGGACAGACATACAGAAAGCGGAAAGCGACTTTGTTAACCGACTTCAAAAAAGTAGGAGGTTCTCAATTCGTCTGTGCTTATATATTTTTTTATGTATGTATGTTACGCGATATCTCGGTAATTTATAAACCGATTTGAAATTTTTTTACTTTGTTTGAAAGCATATACTTCCAAATTGGTCCCGTTGTCACCAAAATCCAGTTCTGATGATGGGATCCTGGAGAAATCGAGGGAACTCTTCAAATGTTATAGACAAACTTGAAGCAATTTGGCAACTGATTAGAAGTCGGTTAAAACTTTGTTTTGAAAGTACAATTATTTTATACTATGTAGTGATTTCCGTTTCGTCTATAGGCACATCAGTGGATTGGATAAAAGGCGAACGAACTACAGTCCCTGTGTGTGTGTAAGTGACTTAGCTAATACAATCACGCCATCTGCCATTATATTTGATCAGCCTTTCCCATTGGATTGCAACCGTTCATAGGCCGTTGGACGCGGTTTGGACGCCAGCGGGCAGCGGGCCGACGAGCGGCAGCTCATTACATTTGTTTGAGTTCATTTTATGAGCCCCGCTGCCCGCTGGCGTCCAAGCCGCAGCCTTACTTACCAAGCGGGTCACCTGTGTGGCGTCACTCCTGTCAAATCTGACGAGTTCTGCATCGCGCATTTCTTAAATCAGTTGCATAAATATAACATCCAAACAACTCTCATTGGACTTCGGTCCCTGAGAGATCTCTCTATTGCCGTATCTTCTACATTGGTGACCCCGACAATGGACATAAGCGCATCTCTGAAGATCCTGACTGACGCCCGACTCTTCTCAGCAAGCCAGACTCTCTCTCTCTCTCTCTCTCTCTCTCCGCTCGCCACGCTGGCTCTGAGCACTGGTAAGCTGTACTCTACTCTTCATACGTCGCTGGCACCTCCGTCTCACAGAGGGGCTGATTTGTCGTCACTCCTGTCAAATCTGACGAGTTCTGCATCGCGCTATTGAAGTTTCTTAAATCAGTTGCATAAATATAACATCCAAACAACTCTCATTGGACTTCGGTCCCTGAGAGATCTGTCTATTGCCGTATCTTCTACACCTGCTTATTTACTACCATCGCTATAAAAAATAGATTTAACGATACACCCAAGCATGGGAAGTAGCATCGCATGCTATTATTACGTGAAGTGAAAGTGTCCAGTACCTTTGAAGTGTTGCGTGTGCGCAGCAAAATTAACATGGCATCGCTAATTCGCGATCACTTCGATTATACGTATACATGATACGATTGCAAATTAATTTAATCTGAGGTCGGTTCCCGTATAGCTTGAGGACAAACTGCCGAGTTGTCAAATATTTATATGAAAACACATGCTTCTGCCCGTGACTCCGTCCGCGTAGAACTCGTCTATATCGTAGCTTCATACAAATTTTCCGAGATGAAAACTATCCTATACTATCTCTATACCAAATTTCATCTCAATCGGTTCAGCGGTTTAACCGTGAAGAGGTGACAGACAGACAGACAGACACTAGGTACACTTTCGCATTTATAATATTAAGTATCTTCACGCATATCTGGTGGTTATACACCCTCGAGTAGAGTAACAGCTGAGCTGAATTTTTGGGGATTTCTACTCCACTCTCCAGAAAGAAAAAAAATGCTTCGTCTTGTCTTTATCACGCGATAATTGCTTCCAATTCCACGGTCTATTCCCACTAGTTATATTGATGGAACAAGATGGAATTGTATGTAACTATTGGGATGAAAATATGCTAGTTCCATCAATAGAGCAGATAATAGAACTGAATGAACGACATCTTATCTTACGTGCACGAATTTATTTGTATTCATGGCGAGCAGCGACTAAAATTAGGATGATAAGTTATAGTTTTAATGTAATGAATGACAATGTATGATCAATACGAAATAAATGAATATGAATATGAATATGAATATCCTAAACAAAAACTTGTCAAGTCTTACTATCGTACAGTCAGCGTCATATAGTTAGTAGCAGCCAAAGTAGCCAAATATATCGTCGACATCCTTACTCTTACAGTAAAAATATATAGTCCTCCTTGTCGTATCCGACGACGGCGACCCTTACTCGTACAATTTCCTCTGGTGAGCACGAATATGGCTCGCAAAGCCGAACTTAGTTTTAAATGTCCGGTCACATTGTGTGCAGTATAGCTGGCCCGGTATAAGTATATATGCTCAAATTACTTTGGGCAGTTCAGTGCTGAAGGAAGTGACTAGCTTTAAGTACCTGGGCAGCCAAATTCGAAGTGACAGTGACAATAGCCTTGCCTCAGAGATCCCACTACGCATAGCCAAAGCTGCCGCCACCGTTGGCAAATTCAACCAACGTGTTTGGAAATCGCACGATCTGAAACACCAAACCAAGCTTTCTGTCTACAAGGCTATGGTGCTCCCAATACTCACATATGCTGCTGAGTGCTGGTGCTTGTACAAGGGAGATATTAGAAAGCTTGACACCTTCCACATGCGTTATTTACGATGCATTCTCCGCATTCGGTGGCAGGATCGTGTGACCAACATGGACGTTTTACAGTAATAAAATACGTGTACAGAAATATTTGGCTAGTTTGGGTACTACTAACTATATGATGCTGACTGTACGATTGTAAGACGCGCGTTTCAATATTAAATGTTTACTAAGCATAAACACTGCTAACGAAATTGTAAATATGTATTTCTAAATTCTTTTTCAATTTCTCTCTTTGATGTTCGTTTCAATTGTATGTCCAGTGAAGCGTAACATCATTCAGGCTTAGAATAATAACGCCTAGAAACGCAGTTCACGCGCAACGGTGAGGCCACCAAAACTCAGCCATAAATGGCGTAGTACGCCGATCGTTGGAACACTATTGGTGCGTTTGTGTGCGTATTGGCGCGTGTGAATACGAGTTGATCACAACTACATGAATCCATTTTATGCCTCACGCTTGGCGCGTCGGCCGTATGAAACTATCATTCTAGGCGTTATTATTCTAAGCACCCAGGCTTACCAAAAATAACAAATTATTACCAAAACGGCATTGCTTCGTCGAGCGGAGATGGACGATCACTATCGATTCGTCTAGGGTAACTTATGCACCCCAAACAGTACACAGCGTTAACAAAGGGTAAATTAATCTCCGAATAATGTCCCCCACATCGGCTAGCTGTATCGCGTATACGCGTAGACATAACCGTAGTAACAGGGCGCGCGACACAGTATAATTAAGGAATAATGTGACTTAAGCGGTTGTGTTAAGGTGCTTTTTGATTATGTCTAATTAGGAAAGGGTAGAGAAAGTAAGACGCAGACTGAATCTAATAAGACTTTAAGTGGCTATTTTAGACCTTACTGCAATTATAATAAGGTTCATAATACACTTGAGTGTTTGAATAGTCAACAGAGTTTGTTATAAAAACGAAACGCTTTTGGAATTTTTACGATTCCATAGTCTATTTCGTCTGTTTTACCCATGAACCCATGATGCAAGCGAGGGGTGTTATAAGTTTAACATATGTATCTGTGTGTCTGTCTGGGGCAGCGTAGCTTCAAAACAGATGAACCGATTTGCGTGCGGTTTTTGTTCATAATTTTTAGTACAAGCTTTTATTGCTGACTGTACTTTTCTGTATACCGTCATCAACTACTAACTGAGATGATTCTAACGAGCCCAAACTCAACGGGGTTACGTCGGTTAAGTACGAATTCGATGGTACACCTATCTACTAAAATATTGAATTGTCACCCAAACTATAACTTTACCCAAAATTTCAGCTCAATCGGTTGAAGATATTATCTGCTTCAAAAGTTGATTTGCAAGATTCATACATAGGTAGTACGTACTCGTACATACATTGCAAGTTAATAGAAAGCTTGTAAAATACAGTAAATTGTCTATTGGTGTTGTGTTACTGGTGCTAAGTAAAGTTGCCAGAGCTTCCAATAATGCGCTGTGTTGCGAGAAAGGCATCTGAATTCGTCTCTAGCAGTCAACAACGAACCCTCAAATCAATAGAGTCGTTAAGGCACTTGTATCTCCTCTAAACTAATATTTCAGAAAATTAACAAATCCCCACGATTCTATATCGGTGAAAGTTTTGAGTTTACCACCTGCATACAGACGTAAAGCCTCACATACTCTTCTTCATCATAATATTAGTAAGAATAGTATCATCTAGAATAGTATGTTAAAACAGCATATTCATTTATCTACGTTACAAGCACTTCGCTTCGTTCCAAAACTAAACTCAATACCGATCTATCTCACACCAACCGCCTCAAACTGGATTACACACACACACACACAGCTGTCCCCGGCAAAATAAAACACTGTCATATATATTGATTCTACCCTTCAACCGCTGTCCCTCTCTCGGCCGGTCAAGGTGGGTAGGTGTGAGCGGGACGGGTCGGGATTAATGGGTGACGCCCATTCGCATTGTTTTATGGAAGATTGCGAGTTGTAATTTGGTAAGGTGTTCGTTTAAAGTTTGAAATTTGCAAATGGCGGAATTACTTAGATCCACAGATGGACTTAATAATAATAAATTCTTATTCTTTTTAGTGTTCCATACCGAAATTGGTCCAAAGAAACACTAGATACGATCAGTACGGAGTAGGTCTGTCTTTTTCACCCATAGGGTCGTTTCGCCGGTTAGCGACCACTTAGCCGAGTTGCACACTTTAGATTAGTAAATGTATACCTATTCAATGTACACACATAATAGATGGTATTCGTATAGGTTCTGAGTATAGTCAAGTTTTGAAACCTACAATAAAATATAGCACTTTCATCCATAGATTAGGAAAAAATATGGAAAAGGTTTCAAAATAGCGAATTCGCTGGATAGCGACCGCTTTAGTCGGTTTGCGACCACCTGTTAGCTAGTTGGCGACCACTCTTGCAAATAGTGTTTAAATAGTTAATAAAACGATGCATCATCATCATCATCATATCAGTCGAAAGACGTCCATTGCTGGACATAGGCCTCCCCCAAAGAGTGCCATAATGACCGGTTCTGCGCCACCCGCATCCATCGGATTCCTGCGATCGTTACCAGGCCATCAGTCAACTTGTGGGGGGCCTACCCACGCCGCGCCTTCCGGTACGTGGTCGCCACTCGAGAACCTTTCCGCCTCAACGGCCATCGGTTCTACGTGCAATGTGCCCCGCCCACTGCCACTTAACTTTAGCGGCTTAGGGCTATATCGATTACCTTGGTTATGCTGCGGATAGCCTCATTTCTGATGCAATCACGCAGAGAAACGCCGAGCATAGCCCTCTCTCCATTGCCCTTTGGGTGACTTTGAGCCTTCTTATGATGCTTGTTATGACTTCTGAAGCGACCACGTTTCGGTGCCACACGTGATCACTGGCAACACGCACTGGTCAAAGACTCTCGTCTTCAGACACTGCGGAATATTAGACGAAAAGATGTGCCATAGCGTAGCTTCCCGAACGCTGCCCAGCCGAGTCAGAATCGACGATTGACCTCTTTCTCAAAGTTGACCTTGACCTGACTGCCCTTATACAACACAAACAAACAACACAACAAACCAAATTGTTACTCTTCTAAATCTACTTTACATTGCTTGTCAATGCAAAATAGAATCGAAAACGGCGCGCCATCTCGCTCACACCATAGTGCTATTATAAATATTGCTATTACAGTCACACATGTCGTTCATAGTAGGTATCTAAATGCCACCATTTTATAAGCTTTTATGTAACTTTTAGATTAAATTCTACTTACCTACACTAGCTTCTGCCCACGACTCCGTCCGTGTGTCTCGTTTATATCGTAGCTCCATACAAAATTTCAACCCCTATTTCAGCCTCTTAGGGGATTATTTCGGGGATAAAAACTATCCTACGTCTTTTCCCGGGACTCAAACTATCTCCATACCAAATTTCATCAAAATCGGTCCATCGGTTTAAGCGTGAAGAGGTAACAGACAGACAGACACACTTTCGCATTTGTAATATAACCATATCATATAATCATATGAATTATTCATTTTATAATTATATATTATTATTATATTACATATACCTACTAAAGAAAGGCTTAAATACCTACCGACACAATTGGCTTGCCAAGCTAAATATCGCGGGTGCCGCAAGAATCCATAAGGAAAGAAAAAGAAAAACGATGTGGTCGCTATCCGACTTCTTTGGTAATAATTTTTTTGGGTACGCGACCACCTCATTTTATTTAAATCTATTTTTATAATATGCCGAATTTCAACGAAATTATTACAATAGCTAAATCATTTAAGCAATCAAGTAACTAATTTCAGCATAATAATAAAATTAAGTGACGTAACTAAAGTTTTCGCGCCAACTGTCGCGTTATTTTTTTTACAGATTCACTGCACGTCAACACTTTTCGGAAGCAATGTGTGAAATGTGTGAATTGAGGTTATTTTTTCTTGCTTTGGATTAAGCTTTGGGTTTTAAAGTGTATTTATTCTTATTCTGACACTATTCAAGAATAGTTAATAACTAATTAGTTTTCTGTTGGATTTGTAGAAATGTTAATATCTTTAATTGAAGCAGCCTAGTCCGTCAAGTGGTCGCCAACCGAAGGTGGTCGCGTTACCGGCGAAACGACCCTACCCTGAGAAAATTACGGTATTTTTGGAAATAATTCCATATCAGGCTAATTATTGGTATAAGTATGTTATTTTAAACAACTTTTACTATTGAAATGAATAATTCTATGGATCGGAAGTTAGGCAAAAAAATTAACTCGCAAGCAAAAATGCTATCTGTATTTTTATAATGAAAACATATTTGAGTACACAAATTTGGAGACTTACTACCTGAATCCAAAAATATATGCATCAGGACATAACGGCATTTTAATTAAAATATTGACGACCTTGAGATAATATTGAATTTCATCTGGCCTATAGAAAGGTTTATTCATTAACAAAAATAAGTGGATTATGCGCGTATCCCAAAGAACGTATATACTTAGACGTAGGTAGTCAATTATAAAGTAAAGAAAGTATACCATTTTCGCCTGATTTTTACGGAATTTATGAAGATTACTTTTCATTATTTTTTACCGTATCGGTATTAAATTTAGGTGGATTATCAATGAATATTTAGTCAAATTACCCAACCTATTTTTTGGTGCAAAAATATGGCTGATATCGATATATTGTTATGTTTTCATATTTAGATCGAAACCGTAAAGTTCTCAGGGTACCAGTTTTATGCTAATAAGAGAAATAAACATGTTGGAAGAGTTTTGACGAAATTAATTCTGTTAACAACAGTCTTATCGCTTTAAAGCGATCTCTTCTAGACAACCTTTGGGTACGGTAAGAAAACATTACGTAGTTTTTAAGTGCGAAAATATCTTCACATCGCCGACTCACACAGTCGAGTTTGAAAATACGCGCACGGACAAATAGGTCATAAATATGTGTACACGACTTTATTGTAAACGGCATGAGATTGATCAGATATTTTTGAACCTTTAGCAATTCTTTATTTACTTTAAATATAATAAACTAACTACCCGCTTACTAAGAATGCAGGCAGACCCGCGTGATAACTCTACTTATATCCTTTAGGTTTACACATCACATCAACTAACGACTTGACAGTTGTTGGCATAACTGCCAACCTGTAGTACTCGAAACTCAATCTCATTAGCATCGAATCAAGCAAAACTAACCCCTATTACAGGGGCATACGGTCTCCGTTATTCAGTTATGACTATTTCACCAAAAGTCTTATGTCAGTCACATGTTTATGTGAGTTACGACGTTTTGATAATTACCTGCTCCCTAATTTGATGGATTGCAGACAAGAGCCAATCGACGGCGTATTAGGAATCCGTGATCGATCTGTTTGTACGTCCGTCCTTGTCACACGTTTTGGGATAGAAAGAGCTAGATGCTAGACTAGAACTTGAGTGCTATTAAAGCTTAATTAACGTTAGGGCCAATATCGGACCATCTTAAGAGGATAACTAAACTTGAGATTTGAGTTGGCTGACTTGTATCAAAGTAGTGCATTGAAAAATCAACTCTACCGTCCATGGTAGAAGGTTCCAATTGCAATGGCAGTTTTATAAAAACTCGGCCACATTAAATAATCTCAACGATAAACGACGTTCATACATCATCAACATATCAGCTGAAAGACGTCCACTGTTCGACATAGGCATCCCCCAAAGAGTGCCACAATGACATATACGTGTATATACAAAATCTCGGTTTCATCCGATATCAAAAAAGCTTACTGCGACAATTGTTGTTAATAACTTTAAATCGTTGTAAATCCTAAACGGTTATATTAAAGAAACTTAATTATGTTATAGATGATTTTAAAATACCTATATAATACAACGATACCCCACATGACTAGTTCGTCGACTTTACATTTTTGCTTTTATACAATGTTGCGTCTGGTGGCCGCCATTTTGAACTTTGATTACTGTCTTGTCTTCAGTGAAACTCGCAAGATTATAACGAATCGATTGACGTATGATTCATTTAGTTACATACATCGCTTGTATAACGGGTTGTGCTCCGAAGAACTGTTCGACATGATGCCTACGGCTGCTTTTCATGACCGCACCGCCCGCCATCGGCAGGGTATTCATCCTCACACCCTGGAACCTAAATGGTCGTGGTCGCCAACCGTACGGTTTCAGAGAAATTTCCTCCCTCGGACGCTCAGCTTGTGGAATGACTGCCGAGGTTTTCCCAAGGGACTACAGTATGGGGTTCTTCAAAAAAGGAGTGTATACATTCTTAAAGGGTCGGCAATTTTTTTTTTTTTTTTTCTTTTTTTTATGAGCTTTTTCGCTATTGCGAATATATCGCTCGATTAGTGCCTCTTATCTTAATTAACAAAGCGTCTATAGGCTACGGTAATTACTTTACCATCAGGTGGGCCGTAAGCTTGTTTGCCACCGACGTGGTATAAAAGAAAAAAACATGTTCGGCCCGCCTGTTGATAGGAAGCGGTCGCCTCAGCCTATGGACGCTTGCCCCTTAGCCCTGGGTGTACATGCGCGTTGCTGACCCTTAAACCATTTGGCACGGAAGAGTGTCTATGCCTGTCTGTATTTTGCTTTTTTGAATGTTTGCCATCGTTGTTGTATAAAAAAAGAATATTTGTTTTCAGCTATAATTTCCATAATATCTACAGACGTTAATCATAATAAAATCATAGCATTTGGCGTAATTTGCCACTACGTTCACACAATACTATTGCATTCAGAGACCTTTCAAAATTCAACTCTATTTCTATAGGAATAAATGCCAACTAGAAATGCAACGTTTTTCCAGAGGGTGCTCCCCTACTACTGTTATTATTTGGCGATAAAACCATTAAGTACTTTACTTGGAAAAGGTTCTAACTGACGGTAATTTCTTACGCCAATCGTCCCTTTTCGTTTAAAAATAGGGGCATTATTGTAATCTACCCTATTGTGTAGCGGTTAGGGTCCATTTTTAATTGATACATTGTAAGTAGCTTAACGAAACGAATTTATGGGGATCGTGTTCGCATAATGGCAACTAAATTAATTTTAGTGCACTATAGTTCTCTTAAAAAGGAAACAAACCTTTTTAAAAGCACATAATTGGTTCAAGGATGTTTCTAATCTATATTTTTTGCCTCAATGAAGTAAATCTGCATTTATTTAATGTCAAAGTTCAAAGTTTTTTTTATTTGTCAGTACTTATATAGAATTAATTATATATTATATAACACCCTGCCTGATGGCGTACAAATTCTTGATTATAGCAATGTTTATGTTTCTACATACTAATATGCAAAATAAATTTACATATCTCTATTAATAATGTCAGAAATCATGTGTCATATTGAATTATTACAGCAAATAGAATAAATGTGTCAACACAAAAAAAAAAACTAAACGACAAAAACATTTTAAATATCTGACCCTGGCAATGACAAATATAGCTGCTGTAGCTCTCAATATCATTGCCAGTGTCAGTTTACTACGGATTATTAAGATTTTTTTTGTTATATGAGACGGATCAAGCAAAGTGTCTTATTTGCCGTCCTAAACCCAAAACGTAAGTGAGGAAACTGTTTATATTTTTCAAAAATAATTGACGCTGCTGAAAAGTCTGTAACTTTTTTCTGGTGCTATAGAAGGTTATTCCTATTCCTACCACCAAAAAAGAATATCAGGCACTTCTAAAATTTTCATGCATTCCCAATTGCCCAATCAAATAAATAACTAAATATTAGGTTACAATCTTACAAAAATCGAACCAGTCCCTTAAACTCTTATCTTTTAAGTCGAAATTAAATTCTTATTTAAGATACAATAAAAAAATTATATTTTTTGAATGCAAATCAAATGTTTTTTTAAGGCTTCTGTTATGGGTACTACACGACGATATATTTAATAGATATAAATAAATACATAGAAAGCATCCGAGACTCAGAAACAAATATTCATGCTCATCACACACTAATATTTGACCTTACCGGGATTCGAACCCAGGACCTTCAGCTTCAGTGTCACTACCCACTAGGCTAACCGGTCGTCAAAATACCAATTACCTACCTACTTATTGAGATACGAGTATATCTACTCAATGTTCTTTTCTTTTTTTTTTTTCTTTTTTTTGCGGTCAATCTTACACAAATCAACCTAGTCCCAAACTAAGCAAAGCTTGTACTATGGGTACTAGATGACGATATAGATACTTATATAGAGAAATAAATACTTAAATACATAGAAAACATCCATGACTAAGGAACAAATATTCGTGCTCATCACACAAATAAATACCCTTACCGGGATTCGAACCCAGGACCAGCAACAAAATCCTTAAATTTTCACCTAAATTATAAGCACTTACTCACAAAACTGATTCATAATTCACTACAAAATAAAAACTGGTAACAGCTAAAACAAAATCACACCAGCATAAAACAAATAAACCAACAGTCACCCTTAATGTAACTGCCCCTATTACCCCAACGTGCCAAAACGTCCAAACGACAAAAAACTCTAAAGCCTCATACGCCGTTCATCCTCTAAAGCGCCTCCCCTCACCCTAGTACAGTTGGTAGTAATTTGATGATGTAAAAAGCAACGTTTCCTGGACATGACGTACAATTACCGGCGTTAAATATTATTTTTATTTGCTAAAAAAATGTTAGGCTTTATTTTATTACTTACTTAATAAATGTTTGTTTATTCAGATGCTTCAAAAAAAGGTCGCGGGAGTCCGCTGGATGCGGGTGGCGCAGGACCGTCGTTGATTGTGGCACGCTTTGGGAGAGACCTATGTCCAGCAGTGGTCGTCTTTCGGCTGATATGATGATGATGGTCATTCGGAAACCTGATGGCAACCACTCTTTTAATATTGCACCTTATTCCATTGCAACAAGGCGAAAAATGTATAGGCATACGGGCAGTAGTAAAGAAAGCCTCAGATCCCCTATTTATCGCCTTTGCCTTCGGCTCGGGCTCTAATTCAATTCATTATTTATTGATAACATGGTTACAGGTCAATATTTACATAATATTCATTTGAACATTTCTTATAGCTACACAACATTAAACATTATACATTATTATTATATTAAGTATTATCATTAGGTACATTTATCATTATTATATTAGGTATTATCATTACACATCATTGGATGATTGGCAAAGGAATTCGTCTAGAGAATAGTAGGCTTTGTTAGTCAAATATTCTTTAAGCCTAGGTACATATAAACAAGCATTCTGATATTTCCGGTCGCTTAATGTCACTAGGCAAACGATTATAAAGTTTGGGACCTATGTAACACACACACTGTTCCGATTTGTTGAGTTTGTGTCTTATTGGTAAGAGATTATTTTTATTGCGCTTATTAGGCCTGAATTTTCGGAACTCACGAATGTTTTTACGGACCATCTTTGAAATTTCTAAAATGTAAAGGCTTGTAAACGTTAAGATTTTTTGATTACGAAATAAGTTGCGGGCAGCCATGTATGCCTGTGGTCGCCGGTTCAAATCCGGCTCGGAACCTAAATTTTTCAATTTTTCCTTTAATAAGAAGTTTATAAATATCGTTAGCAGCGTAACTGCGTTATACAAAAAAGTAAAGAAAAAAATTTTCAAATCGGTTCAATTTACCGAGTTATTGCAACAAACACACAAAAAAAATACAGACGAATTGAAGATCCTTTATTCGGTCGGTTAAAAAGATAATACGAATTATGTTATTAACGTATCGTCTCTTTTGTTGCAGAAACCGGATGCGGGATGTGTCAGTGACTAGTGGTGGTGTGTGTGTGAAAATGTATTGTGTGTGCGTGCCGGGCTGGCAGAGGTCTGAATGATCGCTCCTATAGAAGGTGAGTTTAGTAGCGCAATACAGACGGACAAGACAGAAGGACCGAAAAGCCTAATTCATATTTCTTATTTTTTTTATACTACTGATGATATGTCTTTATTTGTATATACAGTCATAGTCATTCATTAACATTACAAATTAATTTAAATAAAGTAGACAAGTCAGTAATGAGGCTATCCGCAGCAGAACCAAGGTAACCAATATAGCCCTCCGAATCGCTAAACTTAAGTGGCAGAGGACTGGGCACATTGCACGTAGAACCGATGGCCGTTGGGGCGGAAAGGTTCTCGAGAGGCGACCACGTACCGGAAGGCGCGGCGTGGGTAGAGGCTCCCCACATGGTGGACTGATGACCAGATAACGGTCGCGGGAGTCCGCTGGATGCGTATGGCGCAGGACCGGCCATTGTGGCACTCTTTGGGGGAGGCCTACGTCCAGCAGTGGACGTCTTTCGGCTGATATGATGATGATAAGACACCGTGGCCTGCGATACAAGCATCACAAGCGTGTTGCCTACCCTTTATTTATTTGAGGGTTCGTTGTGTTGACAGAGATACAAATGCAGGTGCACTCTCAAGACAGTCACCACCAGGAACACATAATATTATAGCTGCGGTCTTCTGTTGAAGACAGAGGTCTAATTTCGTTATGGGTGACGGGTGGAGTGAGGCGCATGAGCGCGTAGACAATAACAGCGTTAATTAAATAACGTTATATACGTGGATACCACTCCTTCTATGAAGAGCTTAGAGTGCCTTAAGGCGACCTAGGCTCACGGTCTTCTCTCCCTCTCACTGAGCATAAAAAGCGTGAGCGGGATAAAAAAAATAAAAAATAAAATTTGAACTGTTTATTTCAATACAAAAAATACTTAAGGGTTATTACAATCTTAACCACTAATCTTAAATTTAAAAGATTTTTTTGAGTTAAGGAGCCTGCCTTATAACTAGTTAGTCTCAATTAAATAGGTAGCTATATTATGTTATTCTTGGTATTTTATACAATAGGTAAATTTATTGTTTAAGGCCTACTTTTAACATATGTCCTTTGACTATTGAACGTGTTTTACTACACGTTTTACCATCAATTTTACGTATCAGCTCATCCGGAAATCTATTTAATATTGCAGGTAGGATACAACTCCATACCCTCTGCCCATATCCATTATTGCTATTTTTCACCTCAAAGGTAGGTTGATTAGGTAAGTTACGAAGATGGCTGGGTCTTATTTTTTTCTTTAAGTTGGTTATATTGTTATTGTACTGTGTTATAATAGCTAGTTCCACCTTGTCGAATACGTTTAACACCTAACAATGATTGAATAAATTCTCGTAATTATTCCTATATTTATATTTAATTTTAGCTGGTACAATTGTTTTCAGTAGACGTATCTGGAGGTTGTATATTTGATTAATATATGTTTTATAGGTTCTTCCATAGCTTTCTAGACCATAACCTATTACTGAGTCAGCCAGCGACATGTATAGAAGTCTAAGTGTGTTGTAAGGGACTTTATGTTTAATGATACATAGTTTTGACAATATGGACCTTAGTTTCTTACATACTTGGTCTACATGTGGACCCCAATTAAACTTGTAGTCAATTTTTAGTCCAAGGTAAGTATGCTCCTTTACAATTTCAAGCTGAGTACAGTTACATGAAGCCTTAGATAAGTGCAGACACTTGTGCTCGTGGGCCCCGATCTTAGGCGTAACGTATTTTTTATTATATGGCGAGTGTTTATGCATTAGTTTTGTTTTAGAGTAATTTAATGACAAACCCAGATCGTGGATGGAAATGCGTGTTCGGAAGCGCGGATATCATGTTTTTAATGTTACTTTTTGTGCGTCTAAATAAATAAAAAAGTAATAGCTAAGTTCCCTCAAACATGATATTGCCGATTTTTAGAACCAATTTTAATCTGTTTAGCGTTTGTGCATAATTTGTTACGAATTTTTGAAGTTTATGTTCGTGATTTTTTTCCATCGAGCGAAAGTCAAAAACTCAGGATTCGAATAGTCCCTCGAGAAGGGCCTCAAGATTGCTAATAAAATTTAGGGCAGCCGTATTATCCAAACAAGCGCTAGCTAGGACTTTTTTTAAATCCGTTTTCTGAGCTCACGTCGCCTTAAATTACGTTACGTACAATACGTGGAGTCCATCGGTAGCAACGTCTCTATCAAAAGAGCTTAATGCACTTTAGTAATCATAAGAAATAGTTTACATGAACATGACAATATCTTCAAAACTAAGCAGGATTTTGAGTGGGGTTCATATAATTTTTTTTGCTCCTAATGACCTAAGGAATGCGTGGTTCAAATTTTTCGGGTTATTAAAGCCCACGGTGTATAGAGCTTAGGGCTCAAAAATGGTCCGCAAAGTGAACATAACTCGCTACATATTGGAATGTGTATAGTTTAAGGCCTGATCAAAATTAAAAAATTAAAAACATTGCAGGCCGCCTGGAATGTACCGGAAGTACCAAACTTTTAGAAACTGGCATATAAAAGACGGCACAGGTCGTATTCAGCCAAATCGAGTCGTATTTTTCTGTTGCAAACGCGACATTTTTGTATGTGTCATAAAAAGATTGCGTTTTTCGGTGGAAAAATACACTTGCGATTCTGTTTAAAAAACATATTATGACGTTTAATTTTATGTAATTTGTAGATTCAGATTCATTTATTCACAATAAAAGATTACATTATAAATTACATCTCAATTTACAAGAATCCCTATTGTGGTCGTCAAGAACATTCAAAAAAATAAAAATTAAAGAATAATAACAATTTAAATATATAACTATGTCCACTTAAATAATTTAAATTTATAATGTCATAGATATCAGAGTTCACCTAGAAGGATCGTCATTACATATAACCACAATTTAATAATAACAAAAACAATAAATCAGAATTATGCGGTTATGTCAAAAAATTCACTTATAGAATACAATGGATTTACCAATAGAAAGTTTGTAGTATCCTCAATTTGTATTTAATAATAACGCTTGATTTCAATTAAGTCTTTTTTGTTCCCCCATTTTTGAGAAAAGCACTATATTAGCCTCAGCCGGAATGGCAATTGCAGGCTTCGTATTATAATTAAACGGACTCGCAAGCTCGTTCGTTTAAATAGAATACTCAGCCTGCAATTGCCTCCTTCCCGGCCACGGCAATAATGTACTATTACCGTCCAACATTCAGTACAAAAAATATCGGACCGTAAAAAATCGGACTGCCGGACAGTAAAATTCATTGTAGTGCACAATCGGCCTTAGAGTGCCTTAAGCCAGCCTCATTCCTCCACTTGTGTTGGTATTCGGCTTTGGCGAAGTCTGTTTAAGGGCGATGTTATGTTATGGCTCCCTGCGCGAGTCCATAAATGGTTCTGGACCTACAATAGTTATTTGTTATACAAGGGGGGAAAGTTGTATTTTACCTGCGAGTGTTCATTTGAAACACGAGCCAGCGAAAGGATTCTATGATGGTTCAAAAATAGAATCCTGAGCGTAGCGAGTGTTTCAACACACGAGACGTAAAATTACTTTTCACCCGTGTATAACAAAAAAATTTTCACCTCACTACAGCGAGAAAAATAAAAAAAAGGGTAAAAAAAAAGTTTAAAAAAAAGTTATAAAACAATATGACACACTGCAGTGCATCAGGTATGTTTTCGGAGGCCAGGACTGATGGTTTTCACGCCATTTTGCATAAACGTGCGGCATCCCTGATGCGACGCGTGCGCGCCAGCTCCAACAGCCTCCTACCCGTTGTGGCCGGAAGGCTGGATTGCCCGTTCTAGCACCACTGGATGCAACAGCATGTGAATGGGATGCGGGCAATCTAGGCTGCGCAAGTTTTAGTCCTAAGTTAATATTTTAGTTATCATTGTAATTTGTGTCCACTAACATTAGTTTAATAATAAGTGTTTTTATTGTTACTAACCAAAAATATGGATGTACATGTCCGAAATAAATTGAATTGAATTGAATTAAAAATTCAAAAAAACAAAAATAAACATTTAACGTTCCACGTCATAGTACTTTTAACGTTCTACGTCTACTTTCTTCACATGTGGATAAAAAGCGATTTTCTCAATAGATATCAAACATACAAAAAGGCCTTTCCGAGCTAGTGAGGTGAAAAATGCTTTGCAGATCCCTTCTTGCAAGCTCATCTGCTCTTTCGTTGCCGATGAAGCCCTCGTGCCCTGTTGCATTGCTTTGCAGGGCTCATGTTTGGTCGGCCGATCGTCTAACCAGAAAACTCTAGGCGAGCCACCGACCGACGACGAAGGTCTCGCCATTGGAGGCTTGTAGGCGACTGTCAGGCCTTTAAAACGTTATGAAAATATGTGATATTATAACGTTATAAATAACGATATATTTAAAATTTCTATACAAATCTCGGCAAATAACGGAATTATAGCGTTATAATAGCGCTATATTTTTTTATAACGTTTTAAAGGACTGGCTACTGTCTCGCAGACGCTTTACTTAATGTGACAATTGACAACATTAATTTTTTTCAAGTGGGCCATTTTATGATTTATTTCGGTAGAAAATGTTTTTTTAAGCGGCATGTGTTTTTTTATTTCTTCCTAAATTGTAATTTTCATTCAGAAATATCAAATTGAAAAGTAGCGAATTCCAGAATGTCGTGACGTCAAAGTTACGGCTGGCAGATTCCACACCTTTCATATCAAAGAGAATATAAACACTACGTGTTTCATATGACAGTCGTAGTATCGTCACACACGGCTAAAACAACATTTATACAATTTCGTGATTTTCTTAAAAACGGGTGAGAAATGAAATCTTAAAACTACTTTATTACGTTCAGGTAACATAATTACTGAAATGGTTTTCGAATTAGGCATCATTACATAGTTTGAAATGTTGTCAATTGTCACCTATCTATGTAAAAACATGAGTGCAATAAATTACATGATTAAGTACATGTCTAACTGCGGTGACAAACGTACAAATAGCTTTGACCCACTTTACTGCGGAGAAAAATAAAATACGGTATTACTGATAACATAACTAGAAGTACTTGTCTGAATTATGGTATGACTTAATACTTGCAATGTATGTACAGTCGCCATCACATACATATGTATATACACTATAGGTGTTCAAAAATATCGGCACATGCACCCTAATGCCTTGAAAATAGAGGTGTGTTCCGATGTTTGTGACGTGCTTGTTTGCTCCGATGTATGTGATGGCGACTGTACGTTTGTTCGGGTCAAATCTTGCAAGTCTAATTTGATCAACTTCCAGTAGAGTTGAGATTTTGGACAACTAGAAAGAAAGAAAGAAAGAAGACATTTATTTACTACACAAAAGACACACAGAGATAAAGGGAGTAGGCATACATTACAATTTAACACATATTGTGTGTGTCTTCGCGGCAGTGAATAGGTTGCTGTCTCAGCATTATGCCGAGGTGTCAGACAGACACCTACAGCGCTGATTTTCAGACAGCACCGTACGTGACCCACGGAACGCAACACAACATAAGACCATAATTATTGTATACATATAATAAATAATAAATGTAATAAATTTGTAAAATATGTACCAGTAGCCAAATGGGATGGAAAGAAAAACACAAAGCAAAAAACGCGACACGGTTGGGATAGGAAAGTGCTGGATGGATTGGGTTTGGGATTTCTGGAGCGTCAACAAATAGCCCTTAAGCTGACGCTTAAAGGTATACTTGCTAGACGCTCCTTGAATAGGTGGAGGGAGATCATTCCAACTGTGAAATTTGGTAGGTAACAACGACGTAAATAGGTAATATAGGCTTGTGTCCTAAGATTTTTTTTCGATGTCATTCGAACCACTTTTTGTACTAGGAACAAATGTTTGTATAGGGGCCACTAAAATCAAAGAACATAAATACCCAAAAAAATTTGTTAATGACGGACCTCGCTTAACACGTTCCCTGTCCGGGTGCCCCCAATGTGGGGCCACGAACCTTTTTTTCAGGAGTCCGTGTCCCCACTATGGGTCAACGGGTTGTTCACGGCTCCGAACTACAACTGTCACTTGGACTTGTGACATTGACGGACAATTTTGTATGGGACAGGGAACGTGTTAAAACGATTCGTACCTACTAATTGACATAGAAGTATGACGTCACAGTTTGCTATTTGTACTAATCGTTGTATGAAACATCAAGTAAATTGCTGTTTCGGTCGCGAAATAGGTACTGCGTTTAGGTCTATAGTTGTCTTACAATTTTGTTTCTGTAAAAGCGTAAGGGTTCTATTGGTAGCATTAAATTTACTCATGGGCGATTAAAAAAATGCATAAGTATTATGTTTTTATGATTTTAACTATATTTTGTAATTTATACTTTATTACAATAATTTGATGGTTTACTATCCATTTAGCAACATCAATTTTAACATGAGGAACTACCCTATTGAAGGGTATATTTAATACATACCTACTCTTCTTCGTCGTTTCACTTTTAACAGAGTAGTCGTCATTTCAGGCCCCGTAGCATGGTTGGCCTTATCACGCGATAAGTGACAAGATAAGAGCGTCGTCTCGTTCTATCGAACGGTGTCAGCCAGTGACGGATACTCTATCTTGTCACTTATCGCGTGATCCATGCTAACGGGGCAGGTGTCGGTAGCAAGCCACAACACGCCATTTCTCTCCGACAGTCGCCTTCCTTATGGTTGCGTGTAGTGATGCATCTCATCATCATCATCATCATATCAGCGGAAAGACGTCCACTGCTGGACTTAGGCCTCTCCAAAGAGTTCCAAAGTGACCGGTCCTGCGCCACCCGCATCCAGCGGACTCCCGCGACCTTTACCAGGTCATCAGTCCACCTTGTGGGGGGCCTAGGTACCCACGCCGCGCCTTCCGGTACGTGGCCGCCACTCGATACACCGCCCCAACGGCCATCGGTTCTACGTGCAATGTGCCCCGCCCACTGCCACTTAAGTTTAGCGATTCGGAGTGATATATTCTACTGCAGGTTTAATCTGGTCTGTCTCATTGATGACCTGCCTCGCGGTCCGGTGCCCTCGACCTTTCCCTGGATCACAAGTCGCTCGATAGCTACGTCTCTTCGACAACATACGTGCCCAAAAAACGTTAGGATGCTAGACTGCACTATGGATGACAGACGCTGCTTGATGCCGAGTTCCTTCAGTATGGACTCATTGATACGAAATTCAGTCCAAGATACTCCAAGCATTTTCCTCCAGCACTCAGAGTGTCTATCTTCTTTCGCTCTACCTCACGTAGCGTTCACGTCTCTGCGGTGTAAAGAAAAATGGGGAACACAAGCGCTCGAACAAGCCGGATTTTCGTTGCTTTATTAATGTTGCGGTTCTTCCAAATTTTCTTTAGCCTATCCATCGCTGATTTAGCAATCGCCATACGTCTCTTCACTTCGTCGACGCACCCGCGACTATTCGTGATTAAGGCTCCCAGATTAATGTAGGATTGGACCACATCACAATTTGCAAATCGTACTAGGTATTTCTGGTGAATTGTTTATTCATGCGATCTACTACCATTATTTTCGTCTTAGTCCGGTTAATTTTAAAGGCCGAAACGCACTGAAAGCGGTGGCGGTGCGGCGCGGTGCGGTGCGGAGGGTACCGGTTGTAATGTTCGAGCTAATATGAAAGGGTCCGCACAGAATACCGCGGCGGGAGGCGGCGCGGCGCGGTATTCTGTGCGGACCTTTTCATATTAGCTCGAATATTACGACCGGTACCGCCTCCGCACCGTACCGCACCGCACCGCCACCGCTTTCAGTGCGTTTCGGCCTATAAATGTAGGATTGGACCCTCAGAGCTTAGAATACTAGAGAGAGGACAAGCCGCCGGCGGCCGCGTCGCAGCTGTTAGCTCAATGGGCATACTCTGCCCTATTGTGCACGCGTGCTGATCGCAAATCACGTTTCTTCCCAAAATGCCTGATATGATGCGCGTGTATTGTCCAATTAGAGCGTAGGTATACAAGTGTGTGTGTTTTAGATGTGTGCGTGCTTTGTCTTGTCAATACTTGGGGCTTTGTGTGGGTTAATAAACTTGCGACAGGCGTACTCAATACAAATCGGCCGGCATGTCCGATCTCCTTATATTTATACATCTGTGATTGGACCACATCACAATTCGCAAATCGTACTATCTCTGGTGAATTGTTATTCTTGCGATGTACTGTACTATACCCGAAACTGGAATTCAAGACCAAAAAAACTACTACAGATACGTCACTTTTCAGGTTTCGCCAACCTTTTTATTATATGCTTCTTTGTATTGGCTGGCACGATTCATTCATTAAGATTTTCTCAAAAAAAGGAACTTAATTGGAATGAAAAATTAATAAAAAAGGAACAAACTTTATTTTCGACTCAACTCAACTAACATTGACAAAATTTTATTGAAAAGAACTTAAACAAGTTGAATTACCAATGAACACACACGACAGTGAGCCATATTATTAAGACAGTATGGAAAAGTTAAATGAAACCATTTTAATGAATTGCTTTTATTTATCTTCACCATCACTAATGTCAGAATCACTAACTTCGGAATTTGAGTTGGTCACTTTGTATAATAAATAAAGTTTTCCACCACTCCAGTAATTAATCCGTCCAGTTTGCACATCTCGTCCTCTACTTTCATGACATGACTTATACATGACTGCCACTTCTACGGTGTCACCTCCCGGAGGCCTTCATGAAATAGGTCTTTGACTCAGAGCATAGAATACTAGAGAGAGGACAAGCCGCCGGCGGCCGTGTCGCAGCTGTATGCTCAATGGGCATACACTGCCATACTGTGCACGCGTGCTGATCGCAGAGAATATTACGTTTTTTTCCCAAGATGCATGCCTGATATGATGCGCGTTTGTTGTCAAATAAGCGGGTAGGTATACAAGTGTGTGTGTTTTAGATGTGTGCGTGCTTTGTCTTGTCAATTACTTGGGCGTTGTGTGGGTTAATGTACTTGCGACAGGCTCACTCTATACAAATCGGCCGCCATGTCCGATCTCCTTATATTCATACATCTGTGGTCTTTGACCTCTGCCATTTTAAATGTTTTATTATTCCTGGCTACATGCCCTTTTACCTGATTCCATACCAAATCAATTGAGTTCAATTCGCAGTGGTAAGGAGGCAATCTTAATATTTTGACATTATGTGCCGCTGCTACCTCATCCACTGCGTATTTGTTGTGAGCAGGCTTCTCCTTTGCGATAATTGTCATCAATTTCTCTTTGGTAAAATTTTCTGGAAATGTGACATTCTTTTCCTTCAGCCACAAAGTACTTTGTTATATACTGAAATAGAGAACAATTTCTGGGCCTAAAAACGGTAACCCTGTAATTGATGCGCCATCTAGAATCGTGAGTTGAAATACTCCACTTCAATGTTAAAACATACAAAAAGTGCGTCGGTCGCAGGGTTTGAACCCCGGCTCATCGACTCCAAATACCTCCGTCTGCACCCCTAGGCTACTGATGTCTTATGACAACACGGCGAATTTTGAAATACCTTAACAGCCTCTAGTTGACTTATTATGCTGTCATTACCGCGCAACTAGTACTAAGATTGGCCGCCCTGCCTTCAGCCAATCAATCATCAAATCTATGGTGTCATACCGGCCATAACAACCATAAAGCACGCTACACACTATTATTCTGCAATTAGCTAAAGGAATGCAAAAATAAAGTAAAGGTCGCGGGAGTCCGCTGGATGCGGGTGGCGCAGGACCGGCCATTGTGGCACTCTTTGGGAGAGGCCTATATCCAGCAGTGGACGTCTTTCGACTGATATGATGATGAAGATGCAAAAATAGGTTATTGATAACTTACATGTAGTTAATATGTTGTACCAAATGTTATTAACACCTGAAGTGATACAAGCGAGTAAGTATAAAGATTTTCTTGTCAATTCAGTTTTTCGAAATTAAAAAAAAGGTATGGGTCCGGTTAATTTACATGAGTGTGGGTTTATGAAACGAGCTGCAGGCGAGTTTCATAATAACATCACACGAGTGTTTTAATGCCTAATTATGTACAGTTACATACACTAGTTTATCTACTCACATATGCCTCCACGATGCATTCGGAGCCGCATATTATGACCGGCATCGCGGCGTTGTTTTCTGGCAGCTGTCATAGTTTTTTTTATTCAGAGACAAACTTACGTGCAACATTTGTCAAATTTGTATGCAATTTGACAATTCATTTCGAATTAAACGACACCTCGACTGATATTAGAATAGAGGTCAAATCAAATTTCTTTGTTTTTCAGAGATGATCGAAATTTGAATGAAATAATATTATCGAAATCTATGTTATTATTATTTAGCAATAAACATTTTTACAGATAAGAAATTTGTTCTAACATTACAGTCATTTTTATGGTGGTCATAATGTGGGGTTTATGATATTTGGATAGATAAATAGAGGGAAAGATACGTGGACGCGGATTATTGGGCAGCTGCTATCATTAAATTAACTACACACGTTGAATTAGAAGGCTCATCCATAAAACCCAATCTGTTCGTAAAGGCTTGTTATAGCCGATCGAAGTGTTAACAAGTAAATACTTACTACGATCGGGTAATAGAGACAATGCGGGTCGTTGACCTCACGGATGTATTTGGTCACGATCACGACACGGTTCTAATAGGGAACTTGCATCTTTTTATTTTATTACGAAAATCAAAAGTATAATCCAGCATTAAAACAACTGTAGCACTAAAACTTTCTTATGATTTATTTACTGATGTTATATACATTTGAAATCTGCACGCGCCGGTATCCCCCGAAAACGCTCTATATAAGGCGTAAACCAAACAGAGACGGCATACGGCGAGGGCGAGGCGCAGGCAGGCATAAGGCGCAGCGCGCTTCAACCTATTGTAGACCTTTAATGCAATGAAATAAGGTCCATTGGTGAATTGAACCGCGGTGCCTGCGCCGCGCCGCTTCTGTGTAATTTAAAATACGTCTCCTTAGTACATTTTGTATACAAATGTTTTGAAGCGGCATCCAAGCGGCATCCTCGCCAAGCCGTCTCTGTGTGGTTCACGCCTTAAACTGGCTTATGCTATGACGTCACACCATATATTCTCGGCGTTTTTACTATGGAGTAAGTCATTAATTTGCAATTATCTCAACAACATTTGCGTTTAAGTCTATACTTGTCGTACAAAATATCATTTCTAATTCAATATTCTGTGTAACTGTTGTTATTTTATCATAAAAAAATATTTTTTTTGTCATTTTAAATTGAGATAAAACTAATACAATCTTTTTTTTTTCTTCTTTATGTTATTGCTACGTATATCCGCTTCAATTGAGTGCAATTTATTCGAAATTGAAGTCCCATGCAAGTTCCCCATTACTATACAGGGTGACTTCGAAGATGGACCTATTCATAAATCGATTAATTTTGAAGAATGGGTAAAAGTAGAGACAGCGGGTCGTTGACCTCACTCCTGTATCTGGACATGTGCGCTTGCGCATGGTCACGACACGTTTCTAATTACTTTACAGGGTGTGACGGAGATGGACCTATGTTAGCCGTAGCATATTTCCTGGAATTGGTCTGTTTCCATTTGTCTTACTCCCTCAAAGAGTGGATTTAAAAATAAGTGGCGTATGTCCATCTCTTTTGCCGTGGGTGCTTTGGTTTACCGTGAATAGGTACAGACAAACAGAGTTACATTCGCATTTATAATATTAGTAGGTATCAAAGGTCAAGGATATCAAAGGGAAATACTTAATGTGCTAGTTTTACTTATTTCGATCATTAAGTCCTTTTCAAACGTACGGTCAACCAATTTGATTCCTAGGCCATCACAGAACCTTGCCGTTGTAAATGCTATGTCAATATGGGTTACTAGGATTATTGCGTCGCTAATATGTAGCAGTTAAAATGACAGGGTTCTACAGTGGCCTAGGAATCAAATTGGTTGACTGTAGGTACCTATATATATATAATGTTACAGTCAGATTTTCAACACCGTCAGTTTATAATCTTACTCGCGCTATTATAAACTATCGAAAAATTGTGAACTGTCGAAATCGTTCACAATTTAACGCATTATTTTTCGTTAGTTTATAAACTATCAATGACGGATCGTCAAATTGTGAACTGAATCAAATTGGTATGATTCGTAACGCACCATGTGCGCTGATTGGTTGAACGAATTATTGCTCTTGCATCAGCTTCCACGTTTTTTTTTCATCCAGACATTTTATTCCACTTTTTTCGTCTTCCAGCAATGTCGACGGGCTCCTATTTCTGGGTGGTTTGCCCTTCGGGCAAGTGAAGCGACCTAACTGACCTAACCTACCTAGTCTTTGTGTATGCGGTCCGTAGCATGCCGATTTGATCTCAGTTGCCAATTTGACGATTAAATAAATAAATAAATATTACGGGACAATCTTACACAAATCAACCTAGGCCCACGGTAAGCTCAGTAAGGCTTGTGTTGTGGGTACTAGGCAATGATATATATAATAGATACATACATATAGATACTTATATACATATATAACATCCATAACTCCGGAACAAATATTCGTGATAAATACACAAATAAATGCCCTGACCGGGATTCGAACCCGGGACCTCCAGCTTCGTAGGCAGAGTCACTACCCACTGGGCTACGGAAGCCGTTAAATTCAGATTCGTCATTGATAGTTTATAAACTTTCGAAAAGTAATGCGTGAACGGTTTTGACAGTTCACAATTTTCCGTCAGTTTATGATATCTCGAGTTAGATTATAAACTGACGGTGTTCACAATCCAACGGTGACATAAATATACATATATATACTGAAGTTTTTGCGTTTTTAAATAGTTTTCCTTAAAATGGCATGACATTTCTAATCTTATCTGGAATATGGTATAATAAATATTACAAGGATGCCAAAAAATTTTACACTTTTGAAACTTTGACGAAAATAAAATCATAGAAGTTAATTTCCTGAGCATTAAATTTTTGTAACTAACATCTAATGGAATTTATTTTTTGCAAATAACATCGTTGAGATGACCCCCATATCGTCGCTGGCACTCCTGCAAACGACTACGCAAATTTTGGAAAACTCGCTGACACATGCTGCGAGGGATCTCGGCTACCTCATCGCGGATGTTTTGCTTGATTTCGGATATTGTCTTCGGTTTTTAACGTATGGAGAACTCGACTTTTTAAATATCCCTAGCACGAAAGTATCGGCGGGAGTGAGATCCGGGCTTCCTCCTAAATTCAAGACAAGCTTTTGCCATTCGCAAATATGTATGGCCCAACCTGTATAAAGAGCTAAACTCTGTTGTAAGTAGGGTACATACTTTACCCGGGTACATAATTATTTCATTAGATTTCAAATGACTATAAGGATTTTTTTTTAAATTTAGGCTCCGAGCCGGATTCGAACCGGTGACCACAGGCATACATGGCCCGTCGCTACTAACCAACTGAGCTATCGTAACAATCTGTCTCGGCCACTAAATCTTTCAATCAGTTCCTTCTTTCTTTCACTAGTATATAGACTCGATCTTCGGGATGGATATAGGTTATATTTTATCTCGCGTCTCCACCTGCGTTCGTTGTAAAAACCGGGGAAAGCCGCGTAACTAGTGTAATGACTAATGTGCTTGTGGCCTTAAATTTGTTTACGATGCCATTCGAACCAGTTTTTGTAGATGAACAAATGTTTGTATGGAAGCAACTTCATTTAAAGGACATTAATACCCAAAAAATCGAGTTAAAGACGGACCTTAATTTGTACTAACCGTTGCATGGAAAATGCAGTAAATTGCCGTTTCGGTCGCGAAATACTGCGTTTAGGTCCATAGTTGTCATACAAATTTGTTTCTTTAAAAGCGTAAGGATTATATTGGTACCTTTCAATTTACTCTTGGACAATAAATAAATAAACTTTTTTTTCTAAACTTTCAAGGTTCATATCTTTTTATGATTTGAATTATATTTTGTAATTTATACTTTATTACAATCATTTGATGGTTTACTATCAATTTAGCAACACGATTATCAATTTTAACACCACGCAACAAGCCTATACGCGTATGTAGTGAGTAAACTCAAGGATTGGGTAAAAGTTGAGACAATGCGGGTCATTGAACCTGCGAATTATTTAGAAATGCTTCTGCGCACGATCTTGACGGCACTAGTTTCTATACTGATTCACTAGGTTTTAACATACAGGGTGGGAAGGAATACAATCCATACTAATATTATAAATGAGAAAGTAAGTCTGTCTGTATGTCTGTTACCTTTTCATGCTTACACCGTTGATCCGATCAGGGATCGGAAACCGGTATTGTTTGTATGGGAACGAAAACGGTTCTTTTTCGTTCTTTTGATAATAATTTCATTTCTAATTGGGCAATCTAATAATACGCACTCGTTACCTCAAAACACAACTGAGTCCTACATGTGAAGTATAAAATAGTTCGAGATTTGTGGTAAACTGAGGTTTTAGCAATTAACCGGTTCCGATCCCTGGATCCGATTGAGAGCAAATTTGGTATGGAGATACATAGTTTGAATCCCGGGGAAGGACATATGGGATAGTTCTTATCCCGGAAATCATTCCCTAAGGGGAGAAATAGGGGGCGGAAGTTTGTATGTAGGTGCAGTCAGCATCAAAAGTAGCAACGCAAACGAAGACGTCAAAAGTCTTTCATCATCATCATCATCACATCAGCCGAAAGACGTCCACTGCTGGACATAGGCCTCCCCCAAAGAGTGCCACAAAAGTCTTTATTAAAAGGGAATAAGAACTTTCGACGTCTTCGTTTGCGTAGCTACTTTTGATGCTGACTGTACCATCCATACGATATAATATAATATTAGTTCCACGTAGATGAAGTCACGGGCAAAAGCTTCTAATGGATTAATAATACTTCTAGGCAAAATCTAATAGCAAATATGCTATTAGACTTCCTACATCGATTATAGCACTCCCACTCTCCACTCCCCTTTTCACCCCTTTTAGGGATGGCTTCTCGAATATAATCTATCCAATGTCCTTCCCGGAGTCTCAAACTCCGTACCAAATATTATCATCTAAATCGGTTCAGCGCTTTAACCGTAATAAAATAACAGACAGACACTTAGGTCATTTCGCCGGTTACGCGACCACCTTCGGTTAGCGACCACTTGAAGAACATGGTTTTTTCAATTGAAGATAACATCAATTCTACAGAGCCTATTGAAACAGTCAGACGTATGCCTTATTGTTTGTAGTTATGGAATAGGAATTTACAAAAAAAACGAGAAAATATGCTTTCAGTTCACCAAGTCAGCTAAGTGGTCGCTAACCGGCACATGAAATTAGGTGGTCGCCAACCGGCGAAATGACCCTACGGATTCACAGATGTTTTTGTGAATAGTCAAACATAGTGGTTTGTGGGATGCAACTTTTCGCTCTTGTTCATACTTTCCTTTTTTTGTATTTCTATTATTAAGTGTGTATTTTAGTTTCATAATATTTAGTTCATTTTTATACTTTTTTTTATGATATTGCATGTGTATCTGTTGTTGTTGCCCACCGTGCTCTCACCGAATGGACCCTGCGGAAGACCAGCGCTGGCTGCAAAGCTAGCAACATGCTGAGCAGGGTCCATTTCGTGACAAAATTGTGTTTTATGTTATTTCTTTTGTATGTGTCTTTGTTGTCACGAATAAATGTTTGTTCCATTCGGCGTCGAAACCCTAGGTCCGTGGGGCCCTGGCGCTCTGAGCCTCTTTAAGGATATGTCGAAGAGGCTCAGAGACGCCACGGGAGACCAAAGAGCTGGCAGTTTCCTCGCTCAACGCATCGGCCTGGCGATCCAGCGAGGAAATGCTGCCAGCGTCTTCGGTACCATGCCGCAGGGGCCATTTTTAGATATATTTTAGTTTTATTTAGATGTATTTTAGTTTTAGTTAAGTTTAATTATAGTGGTGTATTTATTAAATTAAATAAAACTTAGATAGTTTCAAATAAAGTACCTACACTATATAATTGGAAAATAAATTTGAAAAAACATTCATTATCATAATACAAAACACACTAGTATTTGTATGACAAATATCAGCCTAATCTTCATTGCCGATCGTTGCCTAACGGCGAACAACCAAATTTAGTGCGAAGAGAAACTCCGCGTGGGTGGGGGCGTAATGACCACTGGTTTCTATTATGTACTAGCTGCACTGTTTAAGGTACTGTGCACGTCAAATGCGGCTTTGGACATTTGAACATGACTACTTAGCGTAACGGCTATAGACATCGATTGACTTAATTGGCACGAGTCGGTCAGGATAAGAACTAAAAGGAATGAAATCCCGTCACGGACAGATTTGAAGTAGTTCCACATCACTACATAGTATAAAACAAAGTCGCTTCCCGCTGTCCCTATGTATGTTTAGATCTTTAAAACTAAGCAACGGATTTTGATGCGGTTTTTTTTAATAGATAGAGTGATTCAAGGAAAAAGTTTAAGGATGACTCACGCTAGAACGGGCCGTGTCCGGCCCGGGCCGTTTTCTATGGAAAACGACGGCGTTTTTGCGCGGCCGAGCCATGCCCGAGCCCGGCCGAGCGACACCGAGCCGCTTCCGAGCCTCAGCCGTGGCTCGGCCGGGCTTGGGTATGGCTCGGCCGCGCAAAAACGCCGTCGTTTTCCATAGAAAACGGCCCGGGCCGGACACGGCCCGTTCTAGCGTGAGTCATCCTTAAACTTTTTCCTTGAATCACTCTATCTATTAAAAAAAACCGCATCAAAATCCGTTGCTTAGTTTTAAAGATGATAAAGATAAAGAAAGACCCGTTCTAGCGTGAGTCATCCATAATTCGCGCCTAAGGGAATCAAAATAAAATTGCCTAAAAATAACAATGCCATCTTAGACATAATAATATGGCTAGTATCGCGATGCAGTCTCGCTTTCGTGACACGCGCATTTACATCGCTGCAAAAAGTCGCCGTGTGTATTAATTAACCATTCTTAGACTATAAATATGTAATATATTTCAGACGGGTCAGTTAATGTGTCCAATCGATGTGACAATCACAAGAGCAAACTATCCAAGATGCACTCCACCATTTTAATATCCCCTTTATACATAATTCCCACAACATTTCCGAATACTCCAGGCAAAATACGGTTTTGAAAAACATTAATTTATAATAACGTTTTTTTTCTTATATAATTTTTAAACATTGATCTATGATGCTTTTATTTAAGAATCCAACAAACTTTTCATCCGGAAGTATTTATATAGATTAAAAAAAAGAATGAATTGTTTTTTTTTAAATTATTTATCTTGAATATTATAGAGCAAATGTAAATGCACCAAAATAAAGATAAAACCATTTATAAATATTTTTTCTGACTTTTCAGAAGCTAGTTAAGTTATAATTTTTTGATGTCTGAAATTTTGTTGGATTTTGTCACTAAGTAACTATTTAATTGATAATATATCAATTACATAAAAAAAATCTGCTATTATAAATTATTTCCAAATTTGACATATTTTCCATACAAGCTGTCAGTTCATTGCCTGGACTAGAAGCCCAAATCTAAGGCGTCGCTGACGAAATGATGACGTCACGCGCCCGACCTAGGCCACCTCCACATGCGAAGGGGCCGCCCTGTCAGCTGTTTAGGGGGGGTGGGGGGGGGGGGGTGGGGGGGGGGGGGGCTATATTTTATATGGATATGGGTTTAGTGTCAGTGGGTAAGTAGAAATGTGCACGGATAATATTTTTGTCCATATTTACAAGCTTTATATTAACTTGCACTGTTCGTATGTACATAAGTATGTGAGTTGCAATCTATTTTTCAGTCACTTACGGTTATCCAATTGAGCTTAAATTTTGCAAGCATAGTTATGTATATCGCATGACAATACAATATTATGATGACATGGAGCTGATCTGATGCTGGAGCTGGAAGGTGGCCATAGGAACTCCGCAATAAAACGACACAACCCCATCGAGTTTGGGCTCGTTAGAATCGTCTCAATGAGTAGTTGATGATGGTTTACAGAAAAGTACAGTCGGCAATAAAAGCTTGTACCAATGATGAATTTTTTGACAGAAAATTCAAGAGGAAGGTTTAGGTATTATATATGTATTATACATATAAACCCGTGCGAAGCCGGGGTGGGTCGCTAGTCTATGGATAATCCATTGTAGGTTTTGATGTTAACATAGAAGATGCGTTATTTCAGTTTTTTTAACCCTTGACGCAAAAAGAGGGGTGTTATAAGTTTGACGTGTCTGTGTATCTGTCTGTCTGTGGCATCGTAGCTCCCTAAACGAGTACCGATTTTAATGCGGATTTTTATCCGAAAGTTGACGTGATCGAGATGGTTCTTAGCTACGTTTCAACAAAATCGGGTCAGCCGTTTTTGATATATTAACCTTTGAAATTAAAATGTCGGGGGTTTTTTCAACTTTTCTAAGTTGTTAATTATTTACTGGGTGTAGTGGGTTCTTGCATTATCTACTAAGTTTGTTTTATTTTATATGGATATGGGTGTTGGTGTCAGTACCTACTTGTACTATCGCCCAAGGGTACGGGTTCACACTTTCTCAACAAAATCGTTTGCACACACATACAGTGCGTTCGAAAAATGACCCGTACCCTTGGGCGATAGTACCTACTACTTATACAATGTAATTAAATTAAATTAAATATATTTTTATTTCAGATTTCCAATATCCATATAATGTTAGTATAAATCTTAATCTAGGTTAGTTATGCTCATATAAATGTAGGTACTTATTTCTACTTAACTATAAATTGAGCCACTGCTTTCACTTGGCTGACCCAGTATATTAAAATAGGTAGGTAATGTGCAAGGTTATTTGTAACCCCCGACGCAAAAAGAGGAATGTTATAATATATACTTATATAGAGAAAAAAATAAATAGAAGCTACGGTAGCCTAGTGGGAAGCTACGGTAGCCTAGTGGTTTAGGCATGCGGCTGTCAAGCGGCGGTCGTGGGTTCGAATCTCGGCTCGTACCAATGAGTTTTTCGGAACTTATGTACGGAATTACCGTTAGCTTTTCGCTGAAGGAAAACATCGTGAGGAAACCGGTCTAATCCCAATAAGGTCTAGTTTACCCTCTGGGTTGGAAGGTCAGATGGCAGTAGCTTTCGTAAAACTAGTGCCTATGCCAAATCTTGGGATTAGGTGTCAAAGCGGACCCCGGGCTCCTTTAGGGGCACAACCGGGAATAATAACGCTAGGAGGATGATGATGATGATAGAGAAATAAATACTTAAATACATAGAAAACATCCATGACACAGGAACAAATATTCGTGCTCATCACACAAATAAATGCCCTTACCGGGATTCGAACCCAGGACCTCTTGCTTCGTAGGCAGGGTCTTGGAAAAAAAATATTGACTGTTGAGTTGGATTCGGCGTTTCTTCTTGACAGTGGTATTCTTTTTCAGAAACGCTGGTAGAATTAGAATTTGCCTTGTAAAAGTGCCATTGCAGCCTGCTTGAAAAATTAAATTAATTGGGAATTTTCTTTCAAAGGAAAAGTATAAAGTTTTACCTCGCAGTCAGCTGTTTAGGGGGTTAGTGAGTCGGCTGTGGGTGGGAGGAGTTCTTATTACATAATCTACTAACCTTGCTGTACGTGTTTTTTATGGATTTAGGTTTTTGTGTCAGTATTATAAATAAGTATGAGTACTTATTGAAGATGCGTTATGCGCTTCAAAAGTTTATAGGTTTTTTTTCAACTCTTACAGAAATAAATAGGGATTCGCCCGCGTAGTTATTACAAAGATCGCAGGCAATCACGCGGGATAACATATAGACTGTCCGTCCAGAAAGGCCAATCTATATATACACAGGTGAAGAACGTTTCTGACAATAATTTACTTTCAAAACAAAGTTTTAACCGACTTCAATTCAGTACTCCGCCAAGCCACATTAACATTTCCACATTTTTTTTCCAATTTACCACATGAACTGATTTCCGAGAACAAAAGCGTTGATTTTTAGACCAATAAACCAAATCGCTGTATGTGGGCCGATAATATTTGAGGACTTCCGTCGATTCCTCAAGGATCTCAGAATTACCTTTGGCACTTTATTGTTTGCTATTTCAACGGAATAATATCAGAATCTGTGACGTACTTATATAGTTTGAAGTACATCATTGAGACATCACACAAGCCACAAGCCATCTGTGGTCTTCATCATCACTTCCACTTCACCAAATTTATGATTTCCGGGTGTAAATACACGAGTTATAATAGAAAATACCGAAATTACTACACGCGTGCCTAATATATTTGAGGGGTTCCCTCAATTCCTCATGGTTTCCATCATCCAACTGGGGTTTTGGAAACAATGGGACCAATCTGGAAGCATATACTTTCAGTTAAAAAAAGGATTGTACGAATCGGTTCATAAATGACGGAGTTCTCAGGTAACAAACATTAAAAATAAAAAAAAAATACATCTGAATTGAGAACCTCCTCCTTTTTTTGAAGTCAATTAAAAAAAAGGTGAAATCTGATGATATTATAGTTCTGGTTCTGATTACCCTCTACATACAAACTTACTAAGCTACAATCATACAGACTTTTCCTCTTTATAATATCAGTACAGACTCAATACCCTAATACTAGCTTCTGCCCGCGACTCTCCATACAAACTTTCACCCCCCCATTTTACCCCCTTAGGGGGTGATTTCCGGAATCAACTATCCTATGTCCTTCCCCGGGACTCAAACTATCTCTATACCAAATTTCATCTAAATCGGTTCAGCGGTTTAAGCGTGAAGAGCTAACAGAGAGACAAACAGACACACTTTCGCATTTATAATATTAGTATGGGTAGTATGTATGAAGAGCTACGGAAGCCTAGTGGTTCAGGCATGCTCGTACCAATGAGTTTTTCGGAACTTATGTACGGAATATTTACCGTTAGCTTTTCGGTGAAGGAAAACATCGTGAGGAAACCGGTCTAATCCCAATAAGGTCTAGTTTTCCCTCTGGGTTAAAAGGTCAGATGACAGTCGCTTTCGTAAAACTAGTGCCTATGCCAAATATTGGGATTAAATAGGTGTCAAAGCGGACCCCGGGCTCTTTTAGGGGCACAACCGGGAATAACGCTAGGAGAATGAGTATGTATCTTTTGTAGCATGGGTGTTTTACAAAGTTTAAACTCCTAAGACAGCGACACCATGGCACAGATTATATAATAGTTCTAACGAACAGATGCTCGACTGAATAAAAAAGCGCATACCTACCGCTTTCCATGCCTACTAAATTTAACAATGGAGCGACCTTGAACGCGCCGGTCGTTGCCCGCACTTGCCGGCCAATAGACGCTAGGGTTGACAACACTTAGAAATGATTTTATAATTAATAGTTGAGTGAAATAAAATCACCCACACTTTCCATGCACCTCACTGATTATGTTACCTAATTGAATTGCTATCGTTTTTAAATTTTTATTTTCAAAAGACTTAAGTTTTCCCGAGATTCTGCCAGTATCTGAACTGCATAGTTACTTACATTCATACATACATATACACTCGAAGTCAAAAGTATCGCACCTTTCCTACCTTATTACCTTTCAAACGATACTAATATCGACTGGGTTCAGTAAGTATCTTAGGAGTAATTAATAATCGCTTGAAACGAATTTTAGAAAAGGTGCGATACTTTTGACGCCGAGTGTGCAGGCATATCAACGCAGCACGTTAAATAAATTTTAATGTCAAGTATCTCTCATCCTGTATATGGTTACGACATTCTAAATGTAGGTACCTATTAATCTACCAGCTACTGGCGCTGAATTTATTCGCGACGAACTCATTTTTAAAGAATTGGTAATAACTTTTATTGTGCGCGTAAGCAGCGTCCGGCCGTGAGCGCGTGCGTCAGCCCACTGGCGGATGTACCGGTGCCGGTGCGCAAAGTTTAGGTATAATTCTGAGTTCCCACGGCGCAGTTAGGTAGCAGTGGTAGCACTGACCATGGGGAGGTCGCCACCCATGAATGTTAAATGTCTTAACAATAAGCGATTTCTGCTTGATCTTCGGTAATTTGTATTATATTAGTATAGCTGCATGGCTTCGCCCGCATGCAACGAAAAATCCTTTTAACTTGATGATTGATGATGAAGTTTAAGAGATTACGTCTTCTATAGGTACTAATAATGTCTGTAAAATGATATAATTATTTATTTGGTAATAACAATATTCTAGAAACTAAACTACTTATGAAAGTAATATAAAACTAAAACTACCTAAAATAAAATTACTTAAGCTAAAAATTAAAAATACCTATCAAAATTTGGTGCCCTTGGTAGGGTACCCATCACGCAGGCAGCGTTCTCGCGCTGGATTGCGATTGCAATTCTCTGCGCGAGAAAGCTGCCTGTAAAATGTAACTTTGTATGTAGGGGTTTATTTCAATAGTTTTACACAAGATATGTTCATATATAACTTAACCCAATCTTAAATTTTAATGATTATTAGCTAAGTTTAGTTTATTATAATGGTTATATATCGATTGCATTGCATTGCCATTTTATTTTTGTTAGTTTTTGACCAAGCCACGGCCGGCTCGTGCCGACACCAAGCCGCTTCCGAGCCTCTGCCGGGCTTGGGCCGCGCAAAAACGCCGTCGTTAGCGTGAGTCAGCCTTAAAGGCCGAAACGCACAGACAGCGGTGGCGGTGCGGCGCGGTGCGTGGCGGACGCGGTACCGGTTGTAATGTTCGAACTAATGCGAAAGGGTCCGCACAGAATACCGCGGCGAGACGCGGCGCGGGGCGGTATTCTGTGCGGACCCTTTCATATTAGCTCGAACATTACAACCGGTACCGCGTCCGCACCGCGCCGCCACTGCTGTCTGTGCGTTTCGACCTTAAGTTTGCGTCTGTGAAGTTAGCCTCAAACTTATGTGGCGCGTACTGTAAGTTCATTACAAAATCGATTGATAATTGCCTTGTCATATAAAGATCACAGTGACATGCGCTGTCGTTGGATAATTATTGCTCGAAAGTGTGTCAAGTCTACCGATCGCTAGTAAGCGTTTTTACGACGATATTGAAGCCGATATGATTGCGAGTACTCGGATCTCTAAAGGTATTCATGGTTAGGGCGTGTAAATTCTATGATATTACAAGATTTTATGGGCTGTTTACACTTAGTGGATTAATGCGAGTTCATACATTTGCAGCAAGTGTGTTACTTTATTGTCCATTTGACTAAATTTTAACCCTTTTGCGGTACAAACCTTCTATTTTGTTTTTGCGTTTCTTAGCTTTGTAGGCCGAAACGCACTGAAAGCGGTGGCGGTGCGTGGCGGAGGCGGTACCGGTTGTAATGTTCGAGCTAATATGAAAGGGTCCGCACAGAATACCGCGGCGGGACGCGGCGCGGCGCGGTATCATGTGCGGACCCTTTCATATTAGCTCGAACATTACAACCGGTACCGCCTCCGCCACGCACCGCGCCGCACCGCCACCGCTGTCTGTGCGTTTCGACCTTAAATGTTATTCTTTTATGCCATCATTCCCTCTCATGAATGAGAGGAGGCTTGTGCTATATTATAAAGTAGTGTACTATATCTTGGCTCCACTTACTTTGTATTATACAAAGCACATAAAGTACGCTAAAATACTATATTTTCATCATAAATTCCAAATACATAAATTTCTGTAAAGAAACATATTTTCTACTACAAATAAACAAATACTTTATTTTTTTAATGTGTACTTTATTTATAAGACCTTTAATCCACTATGTACTATATGTGTCCAAAATAATCTGGCAACCCTAAGTGGGACGTATATTAGGCTGATGATGGACTATAATCGCCCAAAACTGAGAATTTGACTCTCTTTTAGTACGTCACCCGTCTCGATCCGGAGCTGGTCTTAAGGATGACTCAACTAATAGAACGGGCCGTGTCCGGCCCCGTCCGTTTTCTAAGAAAAACGACGGCGTTTAAGCTCGGCCGAGCCAACGGCCGCTCGCTTCCGAGCCTCAGCCGTGGCTCGGCCGGGCTTGGGTATGGCTCGGCCGCGCAAAAACGCCATCGTTTTTCTTAGAAAACGGCCCGGGCCGGACACGGCCCGTTCTAGCGTGAGTCATCTTTTATCCTGTGATCTGCTAAATAACGTAAATTTACTACGGCTGTGTTCAATTCCAGGCGCGGTATGGAGAAGGAGAATGGGGAAGGCGACGCCGGCAAGCCGCCGCCCGACGGGCTGCTCGACGCCGCGGGGCTCTTCGGAGGTAATGCTATAGTTAAATTACGTATCTAACCATAGCAAAGAAAAAGAAAAAAGAAGTGAAAGAAAAGAATAAAAATTTAAGAAAAAAGAAAAGAAAAAAAAGCGGTAAAATAAAGAATGATACTCATTTCAAAGAAAGAAAAAAGATAGATTTTTTTTATATTCATGGCACAAAAATCGGCATGATGCCGTGCCGGCCTAATTGACCAGCGCTGGTCTTCCGTCGGGGCCAACTGTTAACTGTGTGTTGTGTTGGTCTGTTGTTGTAAGAATGTCTCAGATTACATATTTATCTCCCCCGCTGGCTCGGGAGCCAAATATCTGCCAGGCTTTCTTTATTACCGCCCGTGGTGAGTGCAAAACTCTACCGAGTTGATTTTGACAAGGTTACATCGACATCAATGTTAAATCTCCGAAAGTGCTCCGAACCCACGACCGATCAAAGTTATAACTTAATGTAATATTGTATAGACATCGAATTTTAAAAATGAATTTAAATATGTTATATATAACTTCTCAAACAAGTTTTCCTTGTACTGAACTGACCTAGATCAACCAAAAAACGACTCCATTCTAGTCGCGATAGAGTTCATAATCGAATAACGTAAACTATCATGGCAACATTCGCACATTTGTGTTCAAAAAATTCTTGGACTAAATAAAAACATTCTTTTGTTAACCACTTGCTCAGTTCCTTAATAAAAACAACAGTTGGCAAGTGATTTTGCTAAGAGCATAAAACGCATTTTTCTCAAAAATTGCCAGTTTAGTTACTGGTAAACATAAAGGTTTATGAGTTATCGTACGCTTGTTCTGATTATCTCTATCACAGTGTGTAACCGGTTATTTTTTGTATGGGAACTGTAACCGGTTTTTTTCGTTCTTTGTTAATTATATCATTTTCTTATTGGGCAATCTAATAATACGCACTCGTTACCTCAAAACACAACTGAGTCCTACATATGAAGTATAAAATAGTTCGAGATATGTGGTTATTTCGAGGTTTTTGAAAAACTGGACTATGAATAATATAGGTCCAGTCTTTGTGACAGTAACGTCATGTCATGGCAATGTCACTGTTGCATTTCACAAAATGTCCCACATGACACGACCTACAAAGACTACAATATACATACTGAGACGACCTAGTCTTCTATCGAGTCGCAAACGGCCGTAAGCTATGGTATAAGCTTACCATTCATCATCATCATATCAGCCGAAAGACGTCCACTGCTGGACATAGGCCTCCCCCAAAGAGTGCCAGAATGACCGGTCCTGCGCCACCCGCATCCAGCGGACTCCCGCGACCTTTACCAGGTCATCAGTCCACCTTGTGGGGGGCCTACCCACGCCGCACCTTCCGGTACGTGGTCGCCATTCGAGAACCTTTCCGCCCCAACGGCCATCGGTTCTACGTGCAATGTGCCATTAAGCTTACCATTATGTCAACAAAATTGGCCAAGAGCGTGGCACTTAAGCTCTACCGCTTTTCTTACGTACAACCTGAGTGCAGGTCATTGCCCTCGCGATGACAAGCTACCACGATACGAATGCTGTTGTGATCATTCTTATTACAGTAAGAATAAGGTCGGTTTTGGTGTGAATGATGTTTTTGTGTGTTGGTAGTTAAAGTGGGTGATAAGTTATCAATGTGGCAATCGTTTCGCGTTTCTCTTAATCGTGGAATAATGGATTTGTAGGCGTGTATTAATTCACGTGTTTGGAATATTATCTACTTAGAAAGTTGTAGATATACCCTCTTATTTATAAAAGAGAATATCTTTCAAAAAATCCAAATGATGTACGTCAATTAAGTATCACGTACAGTCAGGGGTTATAATATATTTTTCCACTAACATAGTAGTATAAGCCTTACTAACATAATATGGATGTGTAATTGTCCGAATTAAATGCTTTCATTTTCATTTTCATATACGTACATAAATAAGGACATAAATATATGTACACGCCTTTCTGCTGACATTGACAATAGAGTCCTGTACAGATATTTATGTCGTTATTTATGTACGAATATTATTACCCCTGACTGTACCTAATGGCGTACAATAGGATCACCTGGGTGATCTTGTAACCTCATAAGACATATTCGTCCAGTACGATCATCTGGGTGATCGGGTCAGGTGATATTAGTGTATGCCGCGGTTTCCCTAGTAGGTCACGGGGGTACAGGGGTAAGGATATTTAAAAGGTTAGGAACCACTCTCTACCAGGCCCCGTAGCATGGATATCACGCGACAAGGGACAGGATAGAGCATCCGTCCCTGGCTGACACCGTTCGATAGAACGAGACGACGCGCTTATCCTATCACTTATCGCGTGATAACGCCATCCATGCTACGGGGCCTGGTCGTCGGCGTGAACCACACAGCGGGGCTAGCACAACTGGCACAACAAGCGCGACGCGAGTCGAGATAATCTACCCGCCTCTTTCTAATTTGCACAATACGAGTGAGACAGGAGTCGCTGAGTCGCGCGCGACACGACTTAGCAGCAAGTTGTGCTAGTCGTACAGAGACGGCGTGGCGAGGACGCGGCGCGGGTGCGATGCCGCTTGGATGCCGCTTCAAAACATTTGTATACAAAATGTACTAAGGACCTTAATACAATGGAATAAGGTCAATTCACCAATGGACCTTATTCCATTGTATTAATGTCTACAATGGTTTGAAGCGGCATCATGCCTGCACCGCGCCTGCGCCTCGCCCTCGCCGTATGCCGTCTCTGTTTGGTTTACGCCTAGACTTGCAGGTCGATCACGTCACGCATTGTACTTACGGTAGGTAGATCTAAATGTCAATTTTTATATGGATAAACACTACTTAGAAATTTTGAAAATACCCCCGACATTTGCATTTCAAAGTTCAATATCTCAAAAACGGCTGAACCGATTTTGTTGAAACGTGGCTAAGAACCATCTCGATCACGTCAGATTTCAGATAAAAAAAAGCGGCCAAGTGCGAGTCGGACTCGCACATGAAGGGTTCCGTGAAATAAATCGCGGTTTACGATTTATGACGTATTAAAAAAAAACTACTTATTAGATCTCGTTCAAACCAATTTTCGGTGGAAGTTCACATGGTAATGTACATCATATATTTTTTTTAGTTTTATCATTCTCTTATTTTAGAAGTTACAGGGGGGGGGGGACACAAACTTTTACCACTTTGTAAGTGTCTCTCGCGCAAACTATTCAGTTTAGAAAAAAATGATGTTAGAAACCTCAATATCATTTTTGAAGACCTATCCTTAGATACCCCACACGTATGGGTTTGATGAAAAAAAAAATTGAGTTTCAGTTTTGAGTTATTGAGACCCCTAAAACTTAATGTTTTTTTTCGATTTTTGTGTGAAAATCTTAATGCGGTTCACAGAATACATCTACTTACCAAGTTTCAACAGTATAGCTCTTATAGTTTCGGAAAAAAGTGGCTGTGACATACGGACGGACAGACAGACAGACAGACAGACAGACAGACGGACGGACATGACGAATCTATAAGGGTTCCGTTTTTTTCCATTTGGCTACGGAACCCTAAAAACCACATTCAAATCGGTCCATTCGTTTAGGGGCTACGATACCACAGACAGACACACACACACACACACACGCACAGACAGACAGACACACAAGACACGTCAAACTTATAACTCCCCTCTTTTTCGGTCGGGGGTTAACAAATGACAGTTGGATCTCCCTAACGCGCGTTCAAAACGTTACGTGATTATTACCTACCCCTCTGGCTTCGTTCATTCGATAATGATTTAGATGAAATCAAGAATACCTAGCTACGTTATTGATTATCGACCTAGTTCACAATTAGGTTTGTAGATCACTATGTTTGTAAACATCGCTCCGTCAACACTTTTGTATCGCTGTAGCATCAGTTACGCAATCTCGTGTACCTATTGTCAAAGGTACGTTATTACAACGGGATAAGGTCTGAATTGGAAACAACTTTTGACGGCAACTGTTCAAAGAGCTATGATGAAACGTGGAAACGGCAAGTGTTGTAAAATAGTTCATTACTACAAAGACCGGGAAATAAGGGATTGCCTGCTGAGCTGTGCAGACTGGCCGAGCATAGCGAGGCCGGATAATATACGAGGCAGGCAATCCCTAGTTCCGGCCGAGGTATGCATAGTGCTTTTCTCCAACATGGAATGAAATTTAAAAAAAAAACCTTAAAAAATATACCTACAGGTATGGCTGGGCTGAATGCCGTGATGTTGTCAACAATTGAACATGAAACAAAAGAAGATCACTTTCGCTTTCAATTCTGTATGAAATTTTATTATGGGCCTCTCGGCTCGCGGCACTTGAATCGTGATATATCAATATGATATTTGCAGCCTATTATAAGAAATGTAACGTAAATATGTTATTGCATGTTTGAGAAAAGGGTGTAGTAACGGTTGAGTGTAGGTACTTGAAATCTATACAAATATCATAATCAGGTAATGTTAGCAAACTCATTTATATCTTACGCTAGCAGACCTTATACGTCTGTAAGATATTAGATGAATTGGAGTACAGTAATTAATTAGTTTTGAATTGTGTATGGTTTTAGTTAAAATATATATATTTTTACTTGTAAAAAAGCTTGTAAAAATGATTAACTCATTGACTAGAATAACTATTACATATTTAGACCGACTGAATGACTGAAACATACTTCTGCATCGGTTATTACGGCCCTCCCTAAATATACTTGATGACCGAACACGTCACTTTAATATTGTGTAAACTATTTTAGTTCTCATGCATTATACTGATCACGTGTGTCCCATGCAGAGTTTGGTAAAATATCTCAAGATCTATATTTATAATTAACAACTTAGAAAAGTTGAAAAACCCCCAACATTTTCTTTTCAAAGTTCAATATCTCAAAAAAGGCTGAACTGATTTTGTTGAAACGTAGCTAAGATCCATCTCGACCACGTCAGCTTTCGGACAGAAAACACCGCATCAAAATCGATCCATTCGTTTAATCGTCCGTCGTAATGGCGCGGCGCGGTGCGGTATTCTGTGCGGACCTTTTCATATTAGCTCGAACATTACAACCGGTACCGCCACCTCACCGCACCGCACCGCCACCGCTTTCAGTGCGTTTCGACCTTCAGTTCGTTTCCATTTCCAGCTTTAAGGCCAAAATGCGCTGATAGCGGTGGCGGAGCTAATATGAAAGGATCCGAACAGAATGGCGCGGCGCGGCGCGGTGCGGTATTCTGTGCGGACCATTTCTTATTAGCTCCGCGCCGCACCGCGCTGCTCCGCCACCGCTGTCAGCGCGTTTCTGCCTTAACGCAGGGAGACTGATGATGTTGTACAGTCACCGGCAATAATATCTGATACAAAGAAGCGCACATAAATATCTGATACGACTCTATTTCTAGGCGAGTCAGATATTTTTGCTGGCTTTGTTATCCCAGATATTATTGCCGGTGACTGTACATACATTTTTCTTTTTTAAGTTGCGTGGCACTTGGCTACACAATCGTTTATTTCGCTAGAGATATGGTTACATAAGATGGTAGAATAATTTCACAATAATAACGGCCCATAATATCTCGCCAACGATGTCGGCATGCAAAATTATTAAATTTACTGATGAAAAATCATTCATTAAATAATCAAATAGGTACATCGGTATAACAATAACACACTTTACTAAATTGCAACGTAAAATGAATGTCAATGAGAATTAAATTACTTATCCTAAAAAAATTACAATAAATTAAGCTACCATTCAGTTACATAATAAATAAATTTAAAAATATAACCAAATATAAAAAAAAATATTACCTTAAATCTTCATTCATCCATGTTTACTATGTTTCCAGCATACTGGGGCCGTGACGGCGCGGGCGGCGCGGCGCAGGCCCAAGCGCAGGCGCAGGCGCAGGCCGCGCTGTTCGGCTTCGGCTCGCGGTACACCAACCAACCCAGCTCGCTGGGCGTGGCCCACAGCCAGGCAGGCTCTCTCCCGCTCCATCCTGCAGCTAGTGAGTAATACCATCCCTTTCTAGGGCCAGACAGCCTTATTAAAAACAAAAAATACATTTATTTCACGCATCTAAGGCCCATAGTAACAAATACCTTAAAGCAGTGTTTTTCAACCTTTTTCATGGCGCGACCCCCCTAGAGTAAGAATCCAAGCAGCCGCGACCCCCCTGGGGGTCGCGGCCCACAGGTTGAATAACACTGCCTTAAAGAGTAACATACATACAAAACAATTAAAAACTACCTAATTACTGAGGCAACATAAAAGCGTGGCTCCGTTGTGTCGTCAAGTCCGGTGTAGAATTCGGTAGGTTGCCACGGAACCGCCGAAACACGACACCATTCGGCCAGAAGTCAGCACCCGCGATGGTCTCCTGCAGCGGCCGCGGCACGCGCACCACAAACGAGCTGAAGTGCACGTAATGGCGCGAACGCAGCTGGAAAACCCTCAGCGAGCTTGAGAACTGGTCAATCTCATTCCTTCCATCCTTCCTTTCCTTCATCAAACACCCTTAATAACTGCTCCCTTTCTAGCCTAACTGATCCGCCAACTCCTCAAGATCACTCCACCATGTTTCCGATGAGTAGACTCTTACAAAGTACTCTACTCTCCCGCTCCATCCTGCAGCTAGTAAGTACTACCATCCCTTTCTAGGGCCAGACAGCCTTAAAGTGTTCATCCCTGCCTTGAGAACTGATCAATTTCATTCCTTCCATACTTCATTTCCTTCATCAAACACCCTTTAGCTTAAGGAGCAGTTCCGTTTCTAGCCTTAGGCCTACTGTCCACGGAAGCGTAGCTGCATAGACGCGTAATCGTCTTGGTGTACGCTTGGTGTACGCTTGCTTGCAGCCTACATACAAAACCACACTACTCTGTCCACGGAGCGGCAACGTCGCGTCAGCGACGTTGCATGCAAGCTTCATGCCGCCGGGCGTACCGCGTGTTATACGCCGGGCTGCATCGCACGGAACAGCACGATGTATTTTTGCAAAAAAATGGCGGGAACGGCAGAATTTGATATTTATTCAGTAAATGAAAATGAAAATGAAAATGAAAATGAAAATGTTTTATTTCATAGATTGCTAGGTTACATTGAAAATAAGGTTGGGTCTTCCTAGTAGGTAAAAAATACCTGTGTCAGGAAGACCCGCTCCTCCATAAAAAGCAGTTAATGTTAATTTCTTATATGTAGGTAAATATTTATAACATAAAATAAAAACAAAGACGAATTAGGTATCACAGGCATAGTGTCGTGACCCTAAAGTTGAGTGTGTGTGTGTGTGCGTGTGTGTGTGTGTGTGTGTGCGCGCCTGTGTGTGCGCGTGTGAGTGTGTGTGTTAGTGTGTGCGTGCGTGTGTGTTAGTGTGTGCGTGCGTGTGTGTTGTTTGATAAAGTAGGTATATATTATATATAACATTTTCCATTTTGTTATGTTTTACTAACTATAGAATTAAATTTAGATTAATACAAGATTAAGTAACAGTTCAGTATCTTCATAACTTAGCATCTTTAACCATTCCGTTAGAGACCTCTTACAATTATAATTATTTTGTTGATATTAATTTTAACATTTATTTTATTATAAAGGTATGCTGCACGTGTCTTATACTGCCTTTTAGCAAACAAAGATCTATATGTTGTAAGTGGGGCAACGGTGTTTTTACGTCTTCTAGTTAGAAGCGTTGGATTAAATTTTAGTGTTTTATGTAACTTTAATGTTGTATGGAGGATATACAGTTTTCGCATTGATAATTGGTCACTAATTTTATACAGTTCATTTGTGGGAAATCTGTATGGCCTCAAGTACATTACCTTTAACAGACACCGTTGCCCTCTTTCAACCTCCAAGAATTTGGATTTAGTTGCTCCACCCCAGACTGTGATACAGTAGGTCATGATGGATTCCGCTAACGATACATATAGTTGGTTAAGTAGTGTCTTGTTTGCAATATGTCGAAGAATTTTAAAGATCCATACCAATTTTCGAATTCTACCATTTACAAATTCAATATGCTGATGCCAAGATAGGCGCTGGTCTAAGATGACACCAAGGTATTTAGTGGAACTAGCCCTCTCAATGTCCTTACAGTTACATAGAAGGCGATCAGTAAGTGAACAGGTGTGTATTTTCAGGTTTAGGTTAGTCTGTGGTTGAGTGCTATTGTACTTGGTAAAACAAATGTAGTTCGTTTTTTTAACGTTTAAAGTGAGGAGGTTGGATTTTAGCCACGAGGATACCCTACCAAGACCCACATTTGCATTCACGAACACCGACTCCCAGGAATCACCCTCAAAGACGATGACAGTGTCATCAGCATAAGACTGGATATTACCGTGGTTTACATTTAGGTTAATTAGATCGTTGATGTAGATTAAAAATAACGTGGGCCCCAAGATACTTCCCTGGGGGACGCCAAAAGTGATGTCAACTTCATTGCTTATGTGGTCTCCCAACTTAGTTTTTTGAGTGCGACCATGTAGATAGTCACTTAGCAATCTCAGTGGGAGTCCCCTAATACCAACGCACTCCATCTTGCGTACGAGTGTGTAAATACCATATAAGGCCGATTTGGACATATAGAGCATTGTCCGTTAAAGCTAATATGTTCACTCGTAGGTCTGCCAAGTGCTCGGAAGCTGTCAAAATAACACTTTTCAAAGCGTACTGTACTTCAATGTACACGGGCAGCCTATGGGTCAAATATAGACAAAAATCGTACAATGCTCTGCGGATCCAATATAACAATGGGTTTAGAGCGCTATTGGGGTTGCCACGCTTCTGCAGCGCGTCAACGATGTTTGCGGAAGCCCGAACGGATGGTTTTCACGCCATCCTGCGAAAGAAAGCAGCATCACTCTTAAGCAGACTGCGAGGCAGCAACAATGCCTTCCTAAAAATTATAGCTGGCTGTTTTGAGTGCCCAATACTATTCGGTTTGATTAAAACTGTCAAATCAAATTTAGAATTGAAGTTTTGAATGTAATATATTTTTCTCAAACTTGCAATGAAATGTTGACATGACTTACTTCAAATTAGGTCCGGAAATACTACGTATCCGGTGCGACTAGTGAAGATGATATGTAAAGGAATTTCATACAACCTTACACACCTAGGCCTGCAAAGCAACCGTCTTTTGTTTATAAACGTCAAATTGTGACAGAACGTCTTGGCATTCAATCACCAAAAAAAAGAAAAAAGATTAGAACTAATGTTAATGTCACCGGGTAAAACGTTGCTTCAAACAGGTTAAAAAAAAGTTTGGCGCGGAAATTGAAAAAAGTTTTCTTTTCTTGTTAGCCGGATTTGTCAATAGTTCGTAATTATTTTGAAACTTTCTAATAAAAACCATCAATTTCGAAATGAGTTCGGACGAAAATGATATGGAATTGAACTGTACGCGTCCGGAATTGCGAGCAGAAGTAGCCATGAATAATTTACTGCCCCCGAAATCAAAAGTTAGGTACATGACGGCGTATGAAAATTTCATAAAAATCTAAGTGTTTTCTTTGTTGTAGTGCCTTATGTACTTAATTTAGTGAATAAGCGGAATATTTGTTAGTAAGAAATGTGGGACACAATTATAGGTTATGATGTGACAGCACTGACAGCTATCAGAAACGTATTGTTTAGTTGTACGAATAAAACAAATTGACTACTTTTTATTTCATTGCAAGTTTGAGAAAAGCACTATACAAATCTCGGCGAGAAACGGGGTTGCCGGCCGCGTATCCCTATATCTACTTGGCCTGCAACCCTTCGTTTCCCGGCCTCTATAGTAATGTACTATTAATGTATCTAAACCAATACTGACACAACTGTAATTGAAATGTTTTACTAACAAAATGGATCATGTTATCTGAATAAATAAATTTTGAATTTGAATTTGAATTATTCCATTGCCATGGCAGTGCAACGTTTGGCTGTAAAAAAGAATTCGCTAAATAATTGTATGTTATGTAAATGTAGGCTACGATACGCTTACGCTACGCTTCGTGGACAACGTCAGTACGCTGGACTGCATGGAAGCTGCACGGCGTACTTTTGCAGCGTCTATACAGCTACGCGTCGTGGACAGTAGGCCTAACTGATTCGCGAGTCTGTGCGATACGAGGGGCAGCTTTCCTGCGCGCACACTGCGGATCGCGTACCTGCGTATGTACGTTCTACCTACCTATATTAACTCACTTTTCTAAAATTCCAGGTGCAGCATGGTGGTCCATGGCGTCACACCTAGCGGCGCAGGACTACCTGGCCCGGATCCAGGCCTCGGGTCTCGGGTTCGGCGGGCCGCTCGGCGACCCGTACTCGGCGCTGTCGGCGCTGTCCGCCAAGCCCGGCAAGGCCAAGCAGCCGCAGAGGAACGAGAGGTCAGTATTATCTTACCAGTAGACGTCTTTATGACGACCACTAGTGGTCCAGTCAAGCCGGGCAAGGGCAAGCAGCCGCAAAGGAATGAGAGGTCAGTATAGTCTTACCAGTAGACGTCTTTATGACGACCACTAGTGGTCCAGTCAAGCCGGGCAAGGGCAAGCAGCCGCAAAGGAATGAGAGGTCAGTATAGTCTTACCAGTAGACGTCTTTATGACGACCACTAGTGGTCCAGTCAAGCCGGGCAAGGGCAAGCAGCCGCAAAGGAATGAGAGGTCAGTATAGTCTTACCAGTAGACGTCTTTATGACGACCACTAGTGGTCCAGTCAAGCCGGGCAAGGGCAAGCAGCCGCAAAGGAATGAGAGGTCAGTATAGTCTTACCAGTAGACGTCTTTATGACGACCACTAGTGGTCCAGTCAAGCCGGGCAAGGGCAAGCAGCCGCAAAGGAATGAGAGGTCAGTATAGTCTTACCAGTAGACGTCTTCATGATGACGACTAGTGGCCCAGTCAAGCCGGGCAAGGGCAAGCAGCCGCAGATGAACGAGAGGTCAGTATAGTCTTACCAGTAGACGTCTTTATGACGACCACTAGTGGTCCAGTCAAGCCGGGCAAGGGCAAGCAGCCGCAAAGGAATGAGAGGTCAGTATAGTCTTACCAGTAGACGTCTTCATGATGACGACTAGTGGCCCAGTCAAGCCGGGCAAGGGCAAGCAGCCGCAGAGGAACGAGAGGTCAGTATAGTCTTACCAGTAGACGTCTTTATGACGACCATTAGTGGCCCAGTCAAGCCGGGCAAGGGCAAGCAGCCGCAGATGAATAAGAGGTCAGTATAGTCTTACCAGTAGACGTCTTTATGACGACCACTAGTGGCCCAGTCAAGCCGGGCAAGGGCAAGCAGCCGCAAAGGAATGAGAGGTCATTATAGTCTTACCAGTAGACGTCTTTATGACGACCACTAGTGGCCCAGTCAAGCCGGGCAAGGGCAAGCAGCCGCAGAGGAATGAGAGGTCAGTATAGTCTTACCAGTAGACGTCTTTATGACGACCACTAGTGGCCCAGTCAAGCCGGGCAAGGGCAAGCAGCCGCAGAGGAATGAGAGGTCAGTATAGTCTTACCAGTAGACGTCTTTATGACGACCACTAGTGGCCCAGTCAAGCCGTGCAAGGGCAAGCAGCCGCAAAGGAATGAGAGGTCAGTAGTCGTAGTCTAGTGAATTCAGGGGCTGAGGGGCTCAAGAACCCCCCACGAGAAGCCACCCAAACGGTGTCCAATTCTCACACCAAAGCGTTGGATTCGGCGCTGTAATGTGTGTGGTGCTACCGCTATCCAACAGGCAAGAAACAAGTAACCAACTACTGACAGTAGAGCTGTTCTTAACAGCGAGCGGCGTCTTTGGCCCAATTCAGACGCACTGCAGCAGTAACGAGAGGACAGTCATGTCAGTCATATAGTCTAATGTGCGCAGTGCTGCCGCTGTCCAACAAGCAAGGAACGCTACCAACCAATATAGACAGTAGTTCGGACTACCTGGCCCAGATCCAGGCCTTGGATCTCGGGTTCGGCGGACCGCTCAGCGAACCCGAGACCTGATCCATTTGGCGCCGAGACAAACGCGCGCCTAGGTGAATGTCCAGCTTTAGGCTACTTTTGATCACTTAATTTTCTTTGTCTTACCATATAAAATCAAAATACTTCTTTGTTCACAGATCCGGCCGTAGCAGTACATCTTCAAGCGCATCGACGAAGGAGAAGAGTCCATCCACCAGCAACTCGCAGCCCAGTATGAGTGAGTGGGGCACGTATCGGTCTTACTGCTGTTGCTTTAGAGCTCTTATTCGCTTGTACCGTCGAACTCACAGGGGCTGACCATCTTTGTTCCGTGAACAAGAACACAAAGGTGTTGCGTTGAGGAAGTATGTAAGTGTTATGGCGTGCACTGTCAAAGTCACCTTCATGCTTTCAACTGTTACTCAATATCAACACAACGAATCCTCAAATCAATAAAGGGTCGGCAACGCGCTTGTGATTCTTCTGGACTCCCGTCTCTTTAAAAACCGAGGGTTCATATTCGCACTATTATGGAAAAAAGTTCGAAAGGTTAACGTCATAATTAAACTGCCATACGAAAGACAAACGGGTGAGAGCGACAAGGTATCAAGGTGTTCAGCTACTTTTGAGTTCGACTGTACTTATGTAACATTAAAAAGGTTAAGGTGCAAAATGCTTCTATTCTGTATTGATGCTTGGAGCGGTTTCATTTCTTGAGGGTTCTGGTACTGGATGGATTGTTATAAATACTTGGCACTTTGGCACTATGCCTATGTCCAGCAGTGGACGTCTTTCGGCGGATATGATGATGTAACAGATCCTGCACGGCGTAAGGGAATTTACGAACCGGCGCGACCATGCTTGCTGTGTCGGCGCGCTCTCACACTCAAGGCCTGGGCACACCAGATGCGCGTGCAGCACGCGCCCCACTTTACAACGCAGTGGTGCACGTGCTACACACGCGTACGCACTGCACACGCATGCGGTGTGGCTCGGCCTTTATAGCCGGAAATCTCGAGCTCAAGTCGGCTAATACTAATTCCTAGAACTTAAACTGGGATCGGGCTAGAAGGATGGTTATGATACGAGTAGTGTACCTGTCCTTACTATTATGTTTATTAATTTCAGGATCGTCATACGGCTTCCCAAAGACGTCTTCCCCCTCTACGATGCACTCGCACTCGCAAGCGATGTCGAGTCTCGCCTCCCTCAACAGTCTCGCCTCAGCTCCGCACCAGACGAAGCCTAGTAAACACCCGCCTTCGCAGACCCGTGAGTATGACGTCATCTCCCTCTACGATGCACTCGCAAGCGATGTCGAGTCTCGCCTCCCTCAACAGTCTCGCCTCAGCTCCGCACCAGACGAAGCCTAGTAAACACCCGCCTTCGCAGACCCGTGAGTATGACGTCATCTCCCTCTACGATGCACTCGCAAGCGATGTCGAGTCTCGCCTCCCTCAACAGTCTCGCCTCAGCTCCGCACCAGGCGAAGCCTAGTAAACACCCGCCTTCGCAGACCCGTGAGTATAACGTCATCCCCCTCTACGATGCACTCGCAAGCGATGTCGAGTCTCGCCTCCCTCAACAGTCTCGCCTCAGCTCCGCACCAGACGAAGCCTAGTAAACACCCGCCTTCGCAGACCCGTGAGTATGACGTCATCCCCCTCTACGATGCACTCGCAAGCGATGTCGAGTCTCGCCTCCCTCAACAGTCTCGCCTCAGCTCCGCACCAGGCAAAGCCTAGTAAACACCCGCCTTCGCAGACCCGTGAGTATGACGTCATCCCCCTCTACGATGCACTCGCAAGCGATGTCGAGTCTCGCCTCCCTCAACAGTCTCGCCTCAGCTCCGCACCAGGCAAAGCCTAGTAAACACCCGCCTTCGCAGACCCGTGAGTATGACGTCATCCCCCTCTACGATGCACTCGCAAGCGATGTCGAGTCTCGCCTCCCTCAACAGTCTCGCCTCAGCTCCGCACCAGGCAAAGCCTAGTAAACACCCGCCTTCGCAGACCCGTGAGTATGACGTCATCCCCCTCTACGATGCACTCGCAAGCGATGTCGAGTCTCGCCTCCCTCAACAGTCTCGCCTCAGCTCCGCACCAGGCAAAGCCTAGTAAACACCCGCCTTCGCAGACCCGTGAGTATGACGTCATCCCCCTCTACGATGCACTCGCAAGCGATGTCGAGTCTCGCCTCCCTCAACAGTCTCGCCTCAGCTCCGCACCAGGCAAAGCCTAGTAAACACCCGCCTTCGCAGACCCGTGAGTATGACGTCATCCCCCTCTACGATGCACTCGCAAGCGATGTCGAGTCTCGCCTCCCTCAACAGTCTCGCCTCAGCTCCGCACCAGGCAAAGCCTAGTAAACACCCGCCTTCGCAGACCCGTGAGTATGACGTCATCCCCCTCTACGATGCACTCGCAAGCGATGTCGAGTCTCGCCTCCCTCAACAGTCTCGCCTCAGCTCCGCACCAGGCAAAGCCTAGTAAACACCCGCCTTCGCAGACCCGTGAGTATGACGTCATCCCCCTCTACGATGCACTCGCAAGCGATGTCGAGTCTCGCCTCCCTCAACAGTCTCGCCTCAGCTCCGCACCAGGCAAAGCCTAGTAAACACCCGCCTTCGCAGACCCGTGAGTATGACGTCATCCCCCTCTACGATGCACTCGCAAGCGATGTCGAGTCTCGCCTCCCTCAACAGTCTCGCCTCAGCTCCGCACCAGGCAAAGCCTAGTAAACACCCGCCTTCGCAGACCCGTGAGTATGACGTCATCCCCCTCTACGATGCACTCGCAAGCGATGTCGAGTCTCGCCTCCCTCAACAGTCTCGCCTCAGCTCCGCACCAGGCAAAGCCTAGTAAACACCCGCCTTCGCAGACCCGTGAGTATGACGTCATCCCCCTCTACGATGCACTCGCAAGCGATGTCGAGTCTCGCCTCCCTCAACAGTCTCGCCTCAGCTCCGCACCAGGCAAAGCCTAGTAAACACCCGCCTTCGCAGACCCGTGAGTATGACGTCATCCCCCTCTACGATGCACTCGCAAGCGATGTCGAGTCTCGCCTCCCTCAACAGTCTCGCCTCAGCTCCGCACCAGGCAAAGCCTAGTAAACACCCGCCTTCGCAGACCCGTGAGTATGACGTCATCCCCCTCTACGATGCACTCGCAAGCGATGTCGAGTCTCGCCTCCCTCAACAGTCTCGCCTCAGCTCCGCACCAGGCAAAGCCTAGTAAACACCCGCCTTCGCAGACCCGTGAGTATGACGTCATCCCCCTCTACGATGCACTCGCAAGCGATGTCGAGTCTCGCCTCCCTCAACAGTCTCGCCTCAGCTCCGCACCAGGCAAAGCCTAGTAAACACCCGCCTTCGCAGACCCGTGAGTATGTCTTTCAACCCACTTGCAAAAAAAGAAGTTCAAGCCACGTTTTGCGCCTTGTTGAGTAAAAATGTTTAGGTTATGGTGAAAGATACAGAAAGTGGTCCAGCTCAAAAACTGCACAAGAATTAAACTCATTAGAACCTACCTCCTTCGTAGTGGACGACTCTGCAAAAAAAGTACAGTCTGCAATAAACGGTTGTACTAAAAATTTAATTTTTGACAGAAACGTATTACTTATACAAATAGTATATTTATTGATGACGTATCTTCTTTCTTGTTACAGGCAAATCCTCATCATCTTCCACAGTATCCTCAAAAGGCAAAGAACGCGAGTTAGCCTTGCTCCGCGGCGACCTGATGCTGGCGCAGGCCGCGGCCCACGGCGCCTATCATGCTGCGGTGGCGGCCGCGGCTAAGGGCAAGGTGAGACACATACATTCTGCCGTCCTTACAAAAAAAGGACCTATCTGACTCTCATTTACTCTTATACATATGCGTCCTTTTTGAATGAGACTCATAGCATAGTCAGCTTAGTACTTTTTGAAGGAGACTCCTAGACATATGCGTCCTTTTTGAAAGAGACTTAGTCAGATGCGTCCTTTTTGAATGAGACTCATAGTCAGCTTCGTACTTTTCGAATGAGACTCCTAGACAGATGCGTCCGTTTTGAATGAGACTCATAGTCAGATGCGTCCTTTTTGCTTACGACGGCAGCATTACTAGGCCCATTCTACCCCCATATCAACAGTATCAGTCGCGTTCGGGTGACTATGCACCTCGGTGGTGCGTGAGAATCGAGTTTAGCCGAAGTAGCGATAGATGGTTACGAGTAAGGTGGAAGCAGTGTATAATGATGACCAAAAGGTCTGTCTTAAGGCCGGAACGAACTGAAAGCGGTGGCGGTGCGGCGCGGCGCGGTGCGGAGGCGGTACCGGTTGTAATGTTCGAGCTAATATGAAAGGGTCCGCACAGAATACCGCGGCGGGACGCGGCGCGGTGCGGTATTCTGTGCGGACCTTTTCATATTGGCTCGAACATTACAACCGGTAATACCGCCTCCGCCACGCACCGCGCCGCGCCGCCACCGCTGTCTGTGCGTTTCGACCTTTAGTGATGACTTGCGCTATCTAATTTTAGCCATATGAAATAGGCTTGTTGCGTGGTGTTAAAATTGACAACGTCGTGTTGCTAAATGGATAGTAAACCATATAATGATTGTAATAAAGCATAAATTACAAAATATAATTCAAATCATAAAAAGATATGAACCTTGAAAGTTTAGAAAAAAAAGTTTTTTTATGCATTGTCCAAGAGTAAATTTAAAGGTACCAATAGAATCCTTACGCTTTTATATAAACAAATTTGTATGACAACTATGGACCTAAACGCAGTATTTCGCGACCGAAACAGCAATTTACTTCATTTTCCATGCAATGGTTAGTACAAATTGCACGGCGTGACGTCATACTTTAAAGCCAATCAGTATGAAGCGTTTCGGCTGCTTTCAGCGAGGTCCGTCTTTAACTCGATTTTTTGGGTATTAATGTCCTTTAAATGTAGTTGCTTCCATGCAAACATTTGTTCATCTACAAAAACTGGTTCGAATGGCATCGTAAACAAATTTAAGGTCACAAGCCCTGTACAGTCACCGGCATCAATATATTATGGAATAAAGGCCGCAAGAATATCTGATACAACTCTATTTATGATGATGATGATGAAGAGAGTATCACATATTGATGCCGGTGAATTTACGATGAGTCGATGGTACTTAACCAAAATCCTGTAAAGTCTGGGAAAGGGGTTTGGGTAAAAATGTTGTAATTTTTTTAGCTGAGCGGCCACTCATAAAAGTGGTAGATTATACATATAGACATATAATCACGCCTCTTTTTCAGAGGGGTAGGCAGAGATCACGGATCTCCATTTGCTACGATCCTGACAAACCACTTTCGTTTCGCTTCACTCACTTTCATAGGTTTAGGGTACTTTTGAGCTGGCCTTTTTGTAAGATTTCTCCAATTTGATCGGAGAAAGTTCGCCTAGGTCTTCTCTTCCAACTTGCCCTTCCACTCTTTTTATATACACTCTCTTCGTTAATCTTCTTTCATCCATCCTCTCTTCATGCCCAAACCGCCTTAACATACCCTTCTCAATTTTCGTGACTTATACTTCGTTTTTTTAAAGATTAGAATTATCTGTCAAACGGGTAAACACTGAAGCAGTGGTCAAAGAGAATATAACCACTACGTTTAAGAGACGGAACTTCATAGTACTTCACCTCACTGAAAGCTCGATCGGGTATACATCTTACCAACATAAGAAATATCGAATGTTGCTATATCTACTCATAAGGGCCATTATACACCTACAAGATGGAAAGAGACAAAACACATTCAATTCATTCACTTTTAGGCAGCTGGTTGTGACAGATGGATAGGTGTATAATACGCTTAATTTACCAAATTTAGTGCTGCAAAAACCGGTAATAGTAATTTCAAGAACCGATAATAGTGATGTCAAGAACCGATTATAGTGATTTCAAGAACCGATAATAGTGATTTCAAGAACCAATAATGATTGCTAAAAGCATTTCTATTTTTGGATTTGCGTCGTCGTATTTGTCCCTTATAAATGAAACAATATAGAGTTAAGGTGCAACCCTTATTTATTCCTTCAGATTATACATTAAGCCTGCATCACACTGGCGCGGCCTGCGGTGGCGGACCATAGTAAATTTGACAGCTAATGACAAGTTTTCTATTGTCCGCCGCGGCCAGGCCGCGCCAGTCTGTGAGAGGCTTTAAGATTGCCAAATAGGTAAAACATAATTTTAAACTGCCAGAGGGCCTACCGCGAAAGAAAAACGAACATCTTTCTGTCGCTCGAACTTACAAGTGCGACTGAGAGGGAGATACACAAACAAAGCTTGTGTTCGTTTCGCGGTAGCCCCTCCGAATACACTGAAACCTAATTCAGTACGCTGATTTGCGACCACTTCGATTGAGACGACCTGAACTTTGCGACCACTTCGATTTAGACGACCTGAACTGCAAGGATATTATATCGTTTTCATAGTAGAAAGAGATATTTAATAAAGATACGCAATATCTTTAATTTTAAAAATAACCACCTTGTCAGGTGTTCGTCGAGGCTGGGCTCACACAGTCTGAGATCATGCACAGAAAACAGAATCTGGTCCACTCAAGAGAAAGATTGTATTTTAGTTATTAAATTATTTAAAATATTCATGTCATGCTCCCCGGCAACCCCACTTTCGATTTCGGGATTTCTGTGCATGTGAAAAAATTGTACCAAAATTGTACCGAATTAGTACTTACTTAAAAAAAATTGCACCTCAATAGTTTCGAGAGTACAATTATTTTAAATTGGGGTTGCTGGGGAGCATCTCTCCAGGAAACCCAATCTTAAAAAGACACGTAGAATCTAAGTTTTTTGTGTAAAATAAGGCCCAAAAAAAGTTGTATTCTCGTGTTTACCGTTGAACGAGATAGCTAGGCTAGTTAAATCACCTGCGCCAGAAAGCGAACGCCTGCGTTACACGGCAATACGAAAAACACATGTATTATTCCATATTTTGCAAATATTTTTCATAAGGCGCAAAAAATCATTGCATTGCACAGCAATAGACTGCTGTAACATTTGGGCAAATGCCTCATTCGACCAGCCAGCCAGCAGCCAGCGTTCTGAAAGCGCCGTCGATGCCGAAAAGTTTATCTTAGTTTGCCGGGCCGGAGGAACTCAGCCTAACCAACAAAAACTTTACAAGTAGCATATGACTGCCACCAGTAGCATGCATTAGGCTGGAAATATTGTACTCATTGGTTTTTACCGTTGAATGAGTCAGTTTATGGCCAGGTACTCGTAGTTTTACTTATTATTTTTAAATTTTTTGCGCCTGATGAAAAATATTAGCAAAATATGGAGTACATGTGTTTTCCGTATTGCTGTGTCACGCAGGTGTTCACTTTCTGGCGCAAGTTTGGTAATTTAACTAGCCTAGCTATCTCGTTCAACAGGAAAAACGAGAGTACAATTTTTTTAGATTCTACGCGAAATTACTTCTTTTTAAGATTGGGGTTGCAGGAGAGATGCTCCCCAGCAACCCTAATTTAAAATAATTGTACTCTCGAAACTATTGAAGTACAATTTTTTTCAAGTAAGTACTAATTCGGTACAATTTTGGTACAATTTTTTCACATACTCAGAAATCCCGAAATCGAAAGTGGGGTTGCCGGGGAGCATGACATGAATATTGCATGCCCAATGCTGGTCCAACATAAGTACTAAACTACTTTATACCTTATTACAGTCAGATCTGTTTTATAACTATGTCCTGGCAATAAACACTTTAAACTTTGAAAAAAAAGGAGGTTTTTGTAGAGATTCTGCATAAAGTGTGACGTTTTATTTGCTCTTGAGGATTCAGATTATGATTCCGTGACTGAGTTCCGTTGTGTGAGGCCAGCCTGAACCTGGTCGCGTAACCGGCATAATCACCACCACTTACATTATCACTGATACAACAAGGATTTATTTACTAAAATGTCACATATGCTAAATACAATTTAATAAATTTCTAGCGTCTGGTCAGCACGAGGTATATCCAAGTATCTGCCAGATGAATTTTGATCTGGTTATTTTTACAAGCTTAATAATACTTGTTAGTTCGTTTGATCGTTAGCATTAGTATGTGCGGGTCAAATATTCCAAGTCAAGTTCCAAGTTCTAATTTAGTAAGTGTAAGTCGGATGGCAATTGCCATCCTATGGTACCATAAAATTAGTCTGAAGATAAAGATGGAAGGTGGCCATAGCATCTCCATAATTAAACAAGATAAACTCTTAAAGAGTGGTTGACGACTAGGTAAAAAAACAGCGCCAGAACCGGTCATTGTGGCACTCTTTGGGGGAGGCCGATGTCCAACAGTGGACGTCTTTCGACTGATATGATGATGATGAATCATTTTTTTAACTACTTAAACACTAACTATTTGCAACTTTTGCAAGGGTGGTCGCCAACTAGCTAACAGGGTGGTCGCAAACCGACTAAAGCAGTCGCTATCTAGAGTATCTAGCGAATTCGCCATTTTGAAACATTTCCTATATGTTTTCCTAATCTATGGATTAAAGTGCTATATTTTATTATTAGTTTCAAAACTTTACTATACTCAGGGCCTATCCGAATACCATCTATTATGCGTGTAAATTTAAAAATCAGGTGTACATTTACTAATCTAAAGTGAGCAACTCGGCTAAGTGGTCGCTAACCGGCGAAGCGACCCTACCTAGGTTTCTTCGTAGCGTACCCTCAGAGCGAAAAGTCGTCGACTTGATGGCGAGTCGTAGATGCCATCTAATTCGATTAAGGCAACAATAACATATTATGGATTAGGCCAAACATGATTTCAAATACTAGAAAGAGAGGCCTAAACCCTCCTACCTGTAGATGTTACCGTCAGATTATGAACACCGTCAGTTTATAATCTTACTCGCGATATTATAAACTGTCGAAAAATTAACAACATAATTTTTCGGTAAATGTTTAATATATCAATGTGAAATCGTCAAATTGTGAACTGAATCAAATTGGCACGACGCGGACCGCACACCGTGTGCTGATTGGTTGAACAAAGTATTCCACTTGCATCAGCTTCCACGTACCTACGTCAGAACATGATAGTTTTTTTATCCAGCAATTTTATTCCATTCATTTCGTCATCCGGTAGTATCGACGGAGCCCCGCTGCGCGCTGATATTGTTTCAATTATGTAAACTTATATATAAGTACCTTGACACTATCTCTTTTTGGAATATTACCTATATTTTGTTTGCAGCTAAGTTGTAGGGACCTATTACATACAAAACCTAAAGTGTATAGGTCCCCCGACTGCAAACAAAATATAATATTCCAATAAATATTTTTCTTTGCAACTTCACTGTTACCCTATTTAATCCTTGCATTAATTAATGTCCATATTTTTTAGTTTATCACTTTGTTGTCCATCCGTTCGTCTGTCAAGACCCTTTTTGTCAGGAACGCGTGGAGGTATCAAGCTGAAACTTATATCAAATACTTAAGTCTACTGTCCCTTGGAGCTGTGCAAAAATCAAACTTCTAAGCCAACGCAATCAAAAGATACTTACAGGCGTTTACGCTGCGTGGGGCTCCTATTTCTGGGCGGTTTGCCCTTCGGGCAACTGAAGATACCTAACTAACCTAACCAACCTAGTATTTGTGTACGTTCCGTAGCAAGTTGATTGGATCTCAGTTCACAATTTGACGATTCGACATTGATAGTTGTTTTGACAGTTCACAATTTATCGACAGTTTATAATATTGCGAGTAAGATTATAAACTGACGGCGTTCACAATCTAACGGTGACATATACATATAACACGTCTGGCCAAGTCTACTGCTACCCATGCAATAGAATAGAGTATAGCGAGTTGGTTTTAAGATGTCCGAATGACCATAAACCATTGAGGTATAATGTTCTAACGTACTAGAGAAGACACACCGAACAAGAAGTTTGCGCTACGCGTTGCGGTCCATGGGCCGCACCGTCTCAGTCAGTTCTATGACAAGCTACCCTCCCCCCGCATACCCCCCGCCTTGCCGGCTGGCGCACAAATAATGTTCGGGTTGTCTTCTCTAGTACGTTAGTACATATTACCTCAATGCCATAAACAGCTTATCTTTACGACAATGCTTATTGTCTCCTTTGTTATCTCCTACCATTCATTATCAGTTCAAAATGAAAAAAAACTAGTAATAACTAGTAATAAGTATCTGAGAGAAATAATGAACTGTTAGTCCAAACAACATTAATATTATTATCAGAACACTATTGTCCTGATTATATTATAGGTAATAAGGTCGTATTTTTCGCCGAAATATTGTCTTACGCATAACCATTTCGGCGATAAATATTATACACAATAATTCTTAGGCGACGACGTTTCATTAGTTAAGTGTGTAAATAGATTCGTTAAATACATTTCTGCTTGAAGCATAACACAGGTATAACGACCAATGAAACGACGACGCCGCCCGCCCCGCCCGCTTGTTACTCGCTCGGCCGCTTGAGCGATGTTGTTCATAGAGAGCTAGACGAATAGGCCCGCCACGCGCCGCCGCCGCGCGCCTTACTCCTGACCCGGCCCGCTCAGTAGCCGGATGGGTCCGCCGTGTGTTTTGCGTTTGCGCATTAGATTTTATTCCCCTAACCGTTGCGAATTTTTAGACTTATAGCACTTGTCTGGTAAATCTCCTTTTAGATTTCATTCCTTTTCATATCGCAATCTGTGAACAAAACCAAAAAATCAACTCGTTAGAACATAATCAACATAATTAGAGGCGAACTACAGGCGGTCTTCTCGTTACAGAGTGATCTCTTCCTGACAACCTTAGGATAGCGGAAATAAAATCTCATCATCATCATCATCATATCAGCCGAAAGTAAATCTTTATTTAAAGACCGCAGAGTTTAGGACTTATATTGACAATACCAAAAAAAGTGCGAAAATTTCGTGGTTTTTCGAGTGCCGCAAAGTAAGCACAGGTTTTTGAAGCTGCAAACTTGGATATACGGGACTGGTAGTGGCCCTAACAACATATTCAAAAAGCAGAACTAGCCGTTAGCTTGCGATTTTTCGATTTTTCTGGTCAAATATGACTGGCCTATAATGTCCTACAGGACCCATACTATCACCCCAGTGATTGCCTAGTTAGTAGATAAATCTGTATTTGATCTAGTGAAAATCCCTGCTGCCCTTAGGTTAGCTAGAAAAAGTACACACAGGTGCAAGACACAAGCAAAATTAAAAGATGTAGGTACACACCTGTATCGCGATCGAGTGTTCGTTTCTTACATTTAAGAGTAGGTACCAACATGTTCTGTCAGTTTTTTGCTGCCACCAGCCAAAACCGCATAGACCCATCTGAAAAAAAAAACAAAAGCCCAAGAGATGTTCCCAGATAAACTTATATTTTAGATTCTCGTGGTACACAGAACGCAAGCGAAGCCGCGGGATAAAAGATGATGCGTCCATTCCAAAGGTCTTCTCTATATATTGGTGAAAGAATCTTTATAATCGGATGAGTAGTTCCGGAGATTACCCGCTACATACAAAGTAGTAAAGCGACACACATTACACCTTTGTAATATTATAGTATAGAGTTACGTTATAATAATAAGTAATATAGTCCTGTGTCTAACAATATTGATAATGGTATTTATAAGCGTTAAACAAAATATTAATATTACTGATTCTTGTAATGTATTGTAGAATAAAGTCCTGATAAAGTGGCCATACACTTAATTCAAACGTAAGGATTTAAAAGAGGTCTACCTTCACATTACTCTTATCTAAATCTAACACAGCGGAATGTCATTTCGCTCACATTTAGAGTATTTAGACCAGCACAACTGTGGAAGTACCTACCACCTTATAGAACAAAGCAACCAGAATAACCTTGCTCTGTGGTGTTGTGTTCCTGGGTGAGTAAGGTCGCCAGAGGTCCCGAGCGAGGGAGCCGCGTTTGTGTCTATGCATCAACACAACGAATCCTCAGATCAATAAAGGGTTGCCAATGAATTTCTAATTCTTCGGGAATCGTAGGCATCCATAGGCTGCGGTGTCTGCTTACCATCACGCAGATTGTATGCCTATTTGCGACCGTCGAAGTTAAAAAAACACAAATCAATAAAGGGTTGCCAATGCGTTTAAGATTCTTCTGGAATAGTAAGCGTCCGCATAGGCTGCGCTGTCCGCTTACGATCACGCAGATTGTATGCCTGTTTGACACCATCGAAGTTAAAAAAAAACATAAATCAATAAAGGGTTGCCAATGCGTTTAAGATTCTTCCGGAATAGTAAGCGTCCACAGGCTACAGCGTCTGCTTAACATCACGCAGATCGTATGCCTGTTTGTGGGCGTCGAAGTTAAAATAAAAAATTGGCCAAGTGCGAGTAGGACTCGCGCACGAAGGGTTCCGTACCATTATCAATAAAAATATTTATTTTATTTTGTTTTTAGTATTGGTTGTTATAGCGGCAACAGAAATACATCATCTGTGAAAATTTCAACTGGAACTATCACGGTATCAGTGAGATACAGCCTAGTGACAGACAGACGGATGGACGGACGGATGGACGGACGGACGGACGGGCAGCGGAGTCTTAGTAAAAATTAGTAATAGGGTCCCGTTTTACTCTTTGAGTACGGAACCCTAATAAACACAAATCAATAAAGGGTTGCCAATGAATTTCTGATTCTTCTGGAATCGTAGGCATCCATAGGGTGCGGTGTCTGCTTACCATCACGCAGATCGTATGCCTGTTTGCCACCGTTGAAGTTAAAAAAAAAAACAAATCAATAAAGGGTTGCCAATGCGTTTAAGATTCTTCTGGAATAGTAAGCGTCCATAGGCTACGGTGTCCGCTTAACATCACGCAGATCGTAGCCTGTTTGCCACCGTCAAAGTAAAAAAAAAAAACAGATCAAGAAAGGGTTGCCAATGCATTTAAGATTCTTCTGGAATAGTAAGCGTCCATAGGCTGCGGTGTCTGCTCATCATCACGCAGATTGTATGCCTGTTTGCCACCGTCAAAGTAAAAAAAACCACAAATCAATAAAGGGTTGCCAATGCGTACTAAAAACAATGCGGACGGTCGTAGACAGACGGACGGAAGAACATGAAGACGAACAGTGGACATCTGAAAACAGGCACATAAAACCACAAATACATGTTCCTTTGGTGATGATTTCCGAGAAAACAGGTATTCTATCTCCTTGTCTGGGATTCAAACTTACCTCTTTACCGAATTCGAATATTGCACGAGATGTGTGTGTGTGTGAATACTCGGATCTAAATCATGAGTTCATGAGTGATCGAGGTGCCAGCCAGCGCATTTAGCACTGTGCGCCTGTTCTCGGCCCGTTGGCTTTTCAGCGCGGGCAAGAGCGTTGTTCAATGTTGGGTTACACACATTGCTACGACATGTTAAAGTCACGTCCACTTCACACTAATCACTGACATAGTATCCAAAACTATTTTCCAGCGGGGTGACACAGACCATACAGAATCACAAGCGCAAATGATACTTAAACATTCTTATTACCATTCATATTTTTAAGCACTGATCTTGAAGGCACAAGTTGAGACTCCATGGGAACAATCAAGTTCACAGCAGGCGTAACTGAAATACATTGAGAGACTTAAAAAATTGTTCATGAATCATGTTTTCATTCAGCGAATTCAACCATCAATAATTTGACAAGGAAGTGTGACAGTGTTTTCATAGTTATTAGACGACCGCTTTAGCCTAGTTGGTAGTGACCCTGCCTACGAAGCAAGAGGTCCTGGGTTCGAATCCCGGTAAGGGCATTTATTTGTGTGATGAGCACGAATATTTGTTCCTGAGTCATGGATGTTTTCTATGTATTTAAGTATTTATTTCTCTATATAAGTATCTATATCGTCGTCTAGTACCCATAGTACAAGCTTTGCTTAGTTTGGGACTAGGTTGATTTGTGTAAGATTGTCCGCAAATATTTATTTATTTATTTATTTATTATTAAATTTTTAGTTTATATTGATAATATATGTATGTTAGTCTTTAAGGAAGTAAGTAAATAAATTACAAATGACACCATAGCTCAGCCACAGACGGACTGACGGACAGATGGACAGACGGACATGGCGAAACTTTAAGGGTTCCTTGTTGACTACGGAACCCTAAAAACGTCAACTGAAAAAATCTACCGGTAAATGTGTACCTGTAGCGCTGTAGCTAGGTTATGTTTTAGACTTACCGGAGATCATCTTTGGGAAAACTGGCAAAGAAACCTCCCCTGAGGCTTTCTCGGACGCCACACATTTCACAGCGTCTAGTTTTACCGACAATTTCTGAGTCACCAAGCACAAGTCTCTTTCTCAAAAATATTACGTATACACGCGCTAGCGCGAGCAGGGGAGTTTTTTGCTCAATTCATCTCCCCGATCGCCATGAAACTTTCAGAAATCCTGAATTTATAAATATAATTTTCACTAAAACATGGAGAAAACACGATGACAGACGTTAGAATTTGAAGTCTTTGAAGGAAAGGAAGTCAAATATAAAAAAGAAAGATATATATTGTCAATTTGACAACGCATGAGTGTCGCCAACCAATATATTTGTCTAGTAGGTTGGCAAAACCCGCTCTCGCGGCATACATTTTGCTCTTTGTATGGGAGTTTCTGAGGACTGGCAGTGGTCGTAAACCTTCCTTCTTCGATTTCGACCTATCGGTATGGTATCCCACTGAATTTCTCGGAACTTATGTACCTACATACGAGTACATATCATTTGATATACCGATAGCTGAACGCATATATTTTATTTTAAAATGTTGTATACCGTAGCCAACGATATGCCAGCAGTCTCGGCAGTCTTTTTCACACGGTCTGATTTAGTGGGATACTCCTTTCTATGGCACATTTCTGACACTAATTATTAAATATTCACTACCATCCGCTTTTCACTGGCATCCGCTTTACCTTTTCTTCTTTGGAGATGAAAACACATTAGCCGGAACCGAATGCGACTTCTCTAGCCCACTCGGGCCAGCCTCGGCTTCATACATTGTAAATGTGCACCAACAAACAAAATATCTAAATAGATCAACAACTAATAACAAAATTCAACAAAAACGATAACAACAATCTTTAAGTAAGCTTACAGCAATAGAAATCACAACCGACTCAACCGACAACAATATGAACTCGAATGAAAAACCCACATGAGTGAAATACAGATAGTGACAGTGACGTTTAAAAATAGACCATTGTGTGAGAACTCTGCCTCTTTAGGTTTTTTAATGTACAACCTTTCCATGAAAAATTGCAAACGCAATTTATTAAAATTCTTATCTTTTCATCTTAGAATATAAATTAACTAATATTATGTTTCTTATTTGTTCACAACACTGAGTAATGTAAGTATTACTAAAACATGATAATAAATACGTGATATTTATTAACTCGTATTCACTGTTCGATCCGCAGAGTGTGCCCGATACAAAACCTTATATCTCGTTCTGCAAAGTTCTCTCTAATGCTAAAAAAAACGAAGTATAGCTCCATCCACACTTAGATAGATTATGATAGATCTATTCAAAACAAACATATATTGTTACAAAATGTAATACTCTAAAATTATATTTGCATAACACAATGTTGGACAAGTAAAAGTTGCTCTGAATCATGGATAGATTCACATTTTACTGTTTCTATCCACGACATAGGATTCAACCTGTTTATTTCCACAGGTCATATTGAAAAGTTATAAACAAAACTTAAAACTTAAATAACCGACCGGTTTAGCCTAGTTGGTAGTGGCACTGCCTACGAAGCAAGACGTCCTGGGTTCGAATCCCGGTAAGGGCATTTATTTGTGTGATGAGCACGAATATTTGTTCCTGAGTCATGGATGTAAACTATGTATTTAAGTAAATATTTATTTCTCTATATAAGTATCTATATCGTCGTCTAGTACCCATAGTACAAGCTTGGCTTAGTTTGGGACTAGGTTGATTTGTGTAAGATTGTCCGCAAATATTTATTATTATTATTTATTTAAATATCTCGGCTACGAAAAAACATCCTTGGCCGCTGCAAAAATATTTGTCATACAAAATTGCACAATGCCCTTTATTGCTAAAGGGGGCTGTTAACGTATATAGTATGACTAGCGACCCGCCCCGGCTTTGCACGGGGTTATATGTATAATGCATGCATGTATTGTACATATAAAACTTCCTCTTGAACACTATCTATTTTAAAAAAACCCGCATCATAATCCGTTGCGTAGTTTTAAAGATCTAAGTATACATAGGGACAGACAGACAGATAGTGGGAAGCGACTTTGTTTTATACTATGTATTGATAGTGATAATCCTAAATCGCGTCATATTTTAATGCAATCGTCATGCTCCTAGCGTTATTCCCGGCTGTGCCCCTAAAGGAGCCCAGGGTCCGCTTTGACACCTAATCCCAAGATTTATCATAGGTACTAGTTTTACGACAGCGACTGCCATCCAGGGACTGCATAACCGAAAAATACCGGTATTCTATTTTAACGGTATGACGTCAAATCGGTTGTCAAATAGCGGTTTTGGTAGCGGAACCTTTATATTTCGCTACCGAAATATAACGGTACCTTTATTTTTTCCGGTACCGTAACCGCTATTTAAAGGTACCGATATATCGACTTTGGCCTGGTGTTATTGCCAAACCGCCGGCAAAGGCTCTGCAGCTTTGTCTTTTTGTCTTTAAATGTTTCCTCTGTAGAGTGCCAGCTTGCTTACTTTTCTCGATAACCTTTATAATACCGGTATTATAAAGGTTACAATATAGTTTAAAACTGATACCGCTAACCGTTATGTTCGCGCGGCGCGCATAACCTTTATGACATAACGGTACCGTAATGGAATACCGGTTTCATACCGGTATAACCTTAACCGAAATTAGTCCCTGCTGCCATCTGACCTTCCAACCCAGAGGGAAAACTAGACCTTATTGGGATTAGACCGGTTTCCTCACGATGTTTTCCTAATTTAATACAATATCAACGTTTTTTTACAGAACATGTCCCAGCTGTATCCGTACGGTATGCCGGGCTCCGAGAAGGACCGGCACGGGGGCATCGACTCCCTCACCGGGCTGCCGCACACTATCCTTAGGTAAGTCCGAGTACACTTCGTGTATTAAAAAAAAAAAAATATGAAGCTCGGACAAAGTGGGAGATACAGACATACATACATTTTTTTAGAAAGAAAGAAAGTTTTGGTGTGACAAAGAAGTTACACATGTGTTTAAATACAATTTAAATGCACCAAAATGGATACCATTCAGCATATGCATATGCCAGCAGCAGTATTTACAAGTTTTTATTTAACTTGCAATGTTGGTATGTAAGTAATAGATTTTTAAATATTGTAAACTATACCATTTTTCAACCACTTCTTTGTATCCGATTGAGCAGAAATATGGCATATGTAAACTTAGGTTACATACAATATTGTGGTACCATTGCAACTGCTAAACTACAAAATATATCTTATTTGGGCTCATTGAAAACCTTTCAACAAGTACTTGGTTATGCAAAAAAAAAAGTACAGTTGCCGGGTTTTCACTCAAATGTGAGACTTTTAGGTACTTTTATTTTGGTTTTTTCCTCTTCAGAATCATAAGCACTCTTGATATCAATGAAGAAAAAAAAATGTCCCCAGTTTTTAATTCCACACTGTGACGCTTTTTTCATACATAGTCACATAGTGGAATCCAAAAAAAATTTTCTTTCTCTTGCCAACAAAAGCTTATTCAAAAAAAATTTTTTTTGACAGAAACTTGTTGCAATATTTTTATATAAATACATAACAAGATAGCATTAGGTAAATATCTGGACATACATTTGACGAGAGATGTATATGTAGTTTTCGGTCCATTGAGTACATAACAAGAAATCAAAATAAAATAATGGAGATGTAAGGAATCCCCTTGGTCAGAATTTGAGATGTAAAAAGTATCTAAACGTCTTTAACGTCAGTTATACTTACAATATTGTACCAATTCAAATTGTATTAAATATTGTTATTTCTTCTGTCAGTGCGGCATTGGAAGGAGGGTAAGTTTTTTAAACCTTGATTAGTTTTTTTGTGTGTTCATTCATTAAGAATAAAAAATATTACCGAATCGCGGTTAGGATGGCATGGGAATAGCTGTCAGGTCATATAAAATTTGAGGTATTTATGTGACAAAACTGTCAGCTCCAAATGTATCGTAATTCCATTTCGATATTATTTTCCAATTATGTTCTCATTTGAACCTCTAGTTAATTTGAAACCCTTTCGCTTATAATAAACAGCTTAAGAAACTGTAACCCGATTACAGAAAAGTAACTGACACAAAAATATGTTATGTCACCCTATGTCACTCGCAGCATAATTTCGAATCGATTGACACCTCATTTACCAAAATCGGTTCAGTATCTTAAACACTACAGTGGAACATACATAACCGCTCCTTTCGGCTCTGCCGCAGTCGGACAAAACAAAGACAGGGAGACAAGTTAAATTTTATACTCACCACGGGCGGTAATAAAGAAAGCCTCAGATCGCATATTGATCGAATCAAATACCTGCGATCTGAGACATTCTTTGTTTTTCCGCCGTAGGAAAGTAATGTACTATTATTTCTCGAATTTCCCATTTCATCATCATGATGAAGAAGTTATCAACCGAAAGACATCCACTGCTGGACACAGGCCTCCCCCAAAGAGTGCCACAATGACCGGTCCTGCACCACCCGGATCCAGCGTACTCCCGCGACTTTTACCAGGTCATCAACTCATCAGTCCACCTTGACCGCCACACCAATGACCAATTTCCATTTCATCATCATCATCATATCAGCCGAAAGACGTCCACTGCTGGACACATGCCTCCCCCAAAGAGTGCCACAATGACCGGTCCTACACCACCCGCATCCAGCGGACTCCCGCGACCTTTACCAGGTCATCAGTCCACACAAAATCCGTACAAAATGCTAAACACGGTCTTTTTTTTTTCTAGTGATCCATCCTCGGTGCTAGGCGGGGTAAGACTTCCGCCTGATACTGAAATTATCAAATACACCTCCTCGCTAACAGGGCCGAAGGTAAATCATGTTACAAACAAGCACACGTAACAATAGTCGAGATAGTGCAGACTTTTTCACTCACAGTATGTGTTTAGTGTGATGGTGGAACCCTCAGACCAATAAAAAAGATAGAACATTACGAAGAACCAAGTGAAGCCGGTTTTCAACCGAGCCAAATAAGTTTACCACACGCTCCAGCACACATATACAAACAAAGTTGCCCAAAACTCTTCAGCATGTGTCGCAATGCTGTTACGCCTTGGCCACGACTTTGGTCTTAAGCGACCTGCGACCAGCGTTTTATCTGTTCATTGCGCGTGATCCCAACTAACCACAGTGCGTTGCGCGTCTCGACCGCGCAATGAACAGATAAAGCGCTGGTCGCAGGTCGCTTAAGACCAAAGTCGTGGCCAAGGCGTTATTTTTTTTTTTTATTTATTTATTCTCAAAAAAACAACAATGGCAACATCCCTTTCTGCTTCGCCAAACTGAGGACAGTTTGTCGGCGAATGTGCGCTCCCTTACAAAAGTCAAACATTCCTGTGTTTACCTACTTACTAAATTACCTACTTAATTTACTAACGCTAAACTTAGTGTACCATCGACGACGCACTCAGCCGACCATTTGTGAACCTTATTACAACATCATAAAGTCCACCAATAGTCCGCCGAGTGCGTCGTCGTTAGTGCGTGACTGGTGCAATTACGAAATAATGTTTTTTTACTCTTGTACCGTTATCTGTCATTTATATTATAGGCTGTAGCTCAAATACAATGACACCACTAATAAGTCGTCGAAAAACTCTATGCTCTATGGCCCAAAAACGCATTGTTTAGCGTACTTTTTTGGCTCATACATTTTTCATAAAAGCACTGTTTAACTTTTTTTTTAATCGGCCGCTATATTGCAGTGTGCCAACTTCATAAACAAATATTTCGAAATAAAAGTATTTTTCTACTCCTGTACCGTTATCTGTCATTTATATAGGTTGTAGCTCAAATATAATGACACCACTAATAAATCGTCGCAAAACTCTATGCTCTATGGCCCAAAAACGCACTGTTTAGCGTACTTTTTTGGTTCATACATTTTTCATAAAAGCACTGTTTAACTTTTTTTAAATCGGCCGCTATATTGCAGTGGTGCCAACTTCATAAACAAATATTTCGAAACAAAAGTATTTATTTACGATTTAACATTTGTATATTATAAATTATTTACTACAATAATAATAAATCACCATCTATTGTGTGTTAAATTACATGTTTTATAAATTCTTGGTATTATTTATAAAAATAAACAGTTCGAATTCGGTCCGGGTTCGGATTCGGTTTGGTTCGGCCGGCAAGTGCAAACAAATTAAAAAAAAAACAAACCATAAGCAAGAGCTGTCACATTTCCGATTTCCCACCAAAATACAGTTCAAAATGAAAAGACGAAAGATGATAAACTTTTAGTCCTAAACTATTAAGATTTTATTCGTGTTTGTGAAGACAAAAGTGTACGTTCCTTTTAAAATGGTCGAAGAAATTATTAACTGCACTCCTGAAGAAATTGAGTGAGTAGCAAAACTAGCAAAAGTACGAATAGAAAACTTGCTGCCTGAAAAGTTTAACTATTCTGTAGTCTGCTATTTATTTAAAATTTGTCGTAGAAAAAGTATTGTATGCAACGGTGTATAACTGGTCTAAAAACGCTCGTGGCATCTTTAATTGCGATGCTCGCCAAGGCTCGCATCGCAACCCACGCCACTCGCCTTTTAAGACCGTTCTTATACAACAGTTGCATAAAATACTATTATTTACGGTTTAACATTTGTATATTATAAATTATTTACTACAATAATAATAAATCATCATCTATTGCGTGTTAAATTACATGTTTTATAAATTCTTGGTATTATTTATAAAAATAAACAGTACGAATTCGGTCCGGGTCCGGATTCGGTTTGGTTCGGCCGGCAAGTGCAAACAAATTAAAAAAAAAAAACCATAAGCAAGAGCTGTCACATTTCCGATTTCCCACCAAAATACAGTTCAAAATGAAAAGACGA